>CM060863.1:557652-589358 GCA_030737845.1 Acorus calamus | reverse complement strand
CCCCCCCCCCCCCCCCCCCCCCCCCCCTTTCGTAAATTTACACCATGTAAATTTTGAAAAGTGAATGAAATACTCAATTGTAAAAAAAAAAGAAAAAAAAGAACTAGATTGTACACGGGGTCGATTTACAAATTTTCCTAAGGCCAAGCCATAAAATTCAATTCCGCTCAGATTTAGAATCCTTGATCATTCTTCTACAACAAGATTATTCAAGGCCACCTTAAATCATAGCTATTTTTAAAACCAATAAAGGAATCTCAACGTAAGGAAAATTAGATACTGCGATGTTGTAAATCGTGAGGTAGTGCGAGCTCTAGAGGTGTTGGCGCGTTAGACGAGAAGATTACAAGAAACAAAATATACTTTTGCCTTCCAAAATGACCGATTAATTTAGGGGCGCTGATATACGCAGTTTTTTGTAATCCGTTTTGCAGTCCTATATGTTAAGTCTCCGTTTGGATAGAGGAATTGAGTTATTTTGGATAGATAACTATGCCAGTATAGATAACAAATCTTCAAGAATAAAGATTTTATGTTTGGTTGTGTTTTTTTTTATTCTCATCGGAAAACGTAAGAATAAATGTTGAGTTGTTTGGTTGATAAAAAATAAAATATAAATAAAGTGTAAAAAAGTTGATTTGACATGTGGGCCCTTTGATGTATAAGATGTGTTGATAGATGATTTGATGTGATAAGGTGTAAAAAGTTGATTTGACATGTGGCCCCATGAAAATAGATAAAATGAGTATAGCTTATCCTAGGGGTTATTTAGAATTGTTATACTCTCTTATACTCGTTTAAACCGGCTTAATAATACCAAGTTATACTCTGCAAACAAACAACCTTTTCTCTATCTATTCTTATACCACCCTTATACTCGTTTATTCCGTTTACCAAACGGGAGGTAAGATATACTACGTTATCATAGCATATGGGTCCTAACATAGTATATGACCCAATGTATTTTTATATTTTTTCATTATGAAAAAAATACATTAATGCATCTTAATATATACTTCATTTCATATGATAGTATGTACTTCAAAAGATGAGTGTATGATTTTTAAAAAATCATGAACTGCAAAACGGACTGCAATCGGGGCTGTGTGTATCTTTTTCCTTAATTTAGATAATGGTTAACACCAGTTGTAGATATATTACAGGTCCGTTTGGATAGAAGCATAAGCTATTCTGGGGTTTATACATATTCCAAGAATTGTTGACTTTATTAATGGAATAAGAGATTTTGTGTTTGGTTGTGTTTCTCATTGGAAAACGTAATAATAAATGTTGAGAGTGTTTGGTTGATGAAAAATAAGATGTGAATAAGGTGTAAAAAATTGATTTGACATGTGAGCCCATTGATGTATAAGAGGTGATGACATGTGATTTGATGTGATGACATGTGATTTGAAATGTAAGTCCCTTTATTACAGTGGAGGAATAACACGATTCCATGGGTGGATTAGAAATATAAATACCATCTTATTCTCACCTAATTTCACATAGCTATACCCCCTTATTCCCTCTACCCAAACACCTTTTTGTGCCTTATTCTCCCCTATTCCACTCCTATTCTACCCCTATTCCTGTAGTCAAACAGCCCTACATGTATGTATTACAAAGGCAGACAGGCTCAACAATATGTAAGAAATACTTTTGATGGTGTAAATAATTAAGCTTCGAAGGAGGCCTTTATAAAAGAAAAGAATGGAATTCCGTTATAATGAAATGGGAAAAAACCCAAATTTATTAATAAATAGATCTTGATAAGCCTATTCTCAATGGATCTTTTAAAAATATATGTAAAAGTTATTAAACACTCTTTTTATTCTTTTATTTTTTTTATACGAAACTAAAGATACTTCTCATGATCATATTAAATTATATTTAATCAAATCTAAATTGATTTCTCAACCGTTCATACAAAACATAATCAAAGAGAAGAAAGCAAGAAAGTAAGCTTTTCAGACTTTGCAAGAAAGTTATTAATAATTACTAAAAATAAAGTCATTCATTAGAAGGAGTGGGTAGGTTCCATGTGTTGACCGCGCGTTTTTCTTGCATTTGGAGATTGGGAGAAAACTAGTGAGATGTGCGTGCTTTGCACGTAATTGTATTTTTATGTAACTGGTTAAACTATGATAGTTATGTCAATTGTATCCAGTAAAGATAGATAAAATTTATTCATCTTTATTTATTAAAAAATATAATTATACTCTATTTCATGCCTGAATAAAATATCAGTAATGAGTGCGTTTATAACTTTAATCCAGTTTTTACATGGAATCTAATTCATATTGTTTGTCCCTGGATCTATGCCAAATCTTCTATAAGAAAACCAGAATTTTTTTTCCGTGAAATATGTGATTCAAACATGGTTCACTATTAAGAGAAAAATCTTTGTTTTTTACAATTGGAAAACAATATAATAAAAAGCTTGTAACTGAATAATTTTATGGTTCATTATTTATTTGTAGTCTATTATATTTTAATATATAAAAAATCAATGTGAAATGTTTTTATGACATGAAGTTCTTTTTTTTAACATTATAATTAAAACATATACATAATATTCACTTAATGTTTGGTACAGTCCTAAATACAACCCCAAATGCACTTATCATGTATATGCTTTAATTTTTTTAAAATAATAAACATTGTTTTATTTCGAATTTAATATACTTATTTTAAAATTGTAAGAAGAAGACAATTTTATTGAGAAAATATAATAATTTTTTATAAAATGAACAGTATAATGTAGATACTATTGAAGGAAGATAGAGTTCAATTACTTATTTTATTTGATGGTCCATTGTTGAGAAGATGGTAGATTTAGATATGCACAATAACAAAAGTGAGGAAGGGATATATAATTTTTTTTAACATTTACTAAAAATGAGTATATTAAATTCGAAACGGTGTAATGCTTACTATTTTAAAAAATTAAAATACGTGATAACTGCATTTGAGATTGTATTTTGAGAGTGTACCTAACATTAAGGATCAACTCAAAGTTATATTAAACATTAAATTTTTTTTTTATCCATTCTCTTTGATGGACATTAATTTTTGAAAAATTTTAGACTCAACATTTTTACATATCAAAACTAAGACAAAAAAAAAAAATCCACCGAATATTTGAATATCTTAATGGTCTGAAAAATCATCAAATGAAATCTGAAGTCTAGTGAGTCAGGGAGCTGTTTGTAAATCTTAAAATTTGAATAACAATGATTAATAACTTGGGTTCTATTATGTATATTTTATATTTTTAAAATAAAAAATATGTTATTGTATTTCAACATATATTTATTTTTCATATAACAGTTTACTTTACAACTCGAAATATACCCTTATATATATCCTTAGTCATTAATAGTCATTTTACGATTTATATATACCTCCATATGTAAAATATATACATTGTTAATTTTTTGGATGTATGCGCAGTCGTCCATCATTGAATTATATAAGCTATTTTATATTATAATTGAAAGATAAATGCATTTGGGGTTGTATTTAGGACTGTACCAAACATTATGTGAATATCTACTCAAAGTTGTTTTAAAAATAAAACAAAAAAACGTTTATTCATTCTCTTTTAAGCACAGTAATTTTTTGAAAGTTCTGTACTCAACTATTTTTAACAACTACTACTCATTAAAAAAAAATAGATTACCGAACGCCCTAAAAATAATCTAATCAATAAAAAAAACACTGCCTAGGAAAAGACAAAATTAGCCGTTTTTTATAAGGGACCTGGTTATAAATATGAGGGACTTTTCTATAACACATGTAGGGGTCGTTTTATTAAACTTAGAGAATTTGGTAGGGATCCGGTTATAAATATGAAAGATGTTAGGGCCGATCTGCAGAAAGCCCTAGAAAAGACAAAAACAGCCGTTTTTATTAGGGACCTAGTTATAAATATGGGACACTTGTTTATAATATATAGGGGCTGTTTTATAAAATTTCAAAAATTGGGGGGTTATCTGCAAAACGCCCCATTGTTTCGCAGGAATTGTTGGCCTTAAGGTGTACTGCTGGGCGACGAGGTGCCTGCTTAACGCACATCATAGTATAGAGTATAGATATATCTCTCTCTTTTTATCTCAATCTCTCTCTCGCTCTCTCTCTCTATAGAGATATATATATACTGTTGCTCCGTGTGTGTGTCTATATATATTGTTTTTTTTTTGTTTTTGTATAAGTGTCTATATATATATATTGTTGCTTCTGCTTACACACACACACATAACATATAAAAATTGTTTTAATCTTGTATATTAAACTTTTTTTTTATTGTTAATCATTTTTGTATTGCTATATGAAGAAAAACTTTATATGAAGGTTAATAAACTTTACAAAAAGAATGCTAAGTTTGGGTGTTAAGTTCAAGAGAGAAAGGACTAAGATCCTTTCGAAGCATCCCGAATCAAAACATGCTATTAAAATATAGACTTAAGGCCTTTTGCGAACAAAAGGGAGGCCAAATTTGTCCCGGTCTACCGCAATCTGAAGATTCTGCCAAATATCTTGTGAGTGGATGAGAGTTTCTCCTCTTGCGGAACGATGAGAGGCTAGGAGATCGGCAGGAGCATTTCCTTCCCGATGAATATGAGAGATATACCAGTTGTCAAGAGTTGAGAGACCTTGTCGAATATGGCGAAGGCATTAGATTGAAGTCCAAGGCCGGGTTCCCTTTCCTTTAACCCATGCTAAGGCTGTGGTAGAATCCGTTTCAATCTACATATTAGTAGCCCCTGAATTGATTGCCATCCATAATCCCACCTCTATTGCTTTGAGTTCCTAAATGTTGATGGAAGGATAGTCATGACGACCCGCAATGCCAAGGAGAAATTGAGAATGTTCATTTCGAAGTAACGTGCCATATCCACCCCTTTCTTCTGACAATGACCCATCGGTGTTTATCTTTAGCCAACCACATGGTGGTGGTTGCCAGAGAACATCCGTAGTGGATTCCTTTTTTTAAGTAATAGAGACTCCAAAAAAATTTGCAATGCGAATTACTTCATGAATCGGAGGAGAGTAGAGCTTGATCTTGTGGGGACATATCTTGATTATGTCTCTGATGAGCTAAAAAACAGTGAAGACATGTTCCTTCTGACCCCTAAATGTCCTAGCATTTCTTTCCAACCAAACATGCCAAAGTGTGGAGATAGGATCATTTGTAAAAGTGGTTTCTGTACTGGAATAGAAGCTGCCTGCTCCAGCTACCGAGTTAATGAAGCCAGATTTGTTGGAGGGGCTTGAGAGATGCCGAGGCCATTGAGGAGGAGCTACCATATGGATCTTGAATAGGAGCATGAGAGGAATAGGTGATCCGCATCTTCCACAGCAGCCGCAGTGCAGAGAAGGCAATGGGGATCAGTCACCATTGTTTATTAAACTTGTGATCGTGAAATTAAAATTGTATATTAAACTTGTGATCGTGAAATTAAACTTGTGATAATTGATATTGTTTTATCCAGCGTTTTAAAACCGAATCGAATGGAAAAAATAAATGGGTTAGGCATCAATGGTCATTTGCTGGTTTAATCAGATTTGAATCATTTTATTATTATAACATTATAAATATATTAATTATTATTAAAAAATATATAAATTTATTGAAAAAATATATAATATTCTAAAGAATCTTTATGTAATTATCAAGTATTAAATTTAATATTTTGAAGCTTTTATCTAATCTCATAATCAGTGTTCTGAAAGACGGGATGCGGTTTGCGTGCGGATGGGGTACCGCATAGAGTATATGCGGTATGCGGGAGTATATGCGGAAGTATATGGGGTTTTGTAATTTTTATTAAAAAAAATATGATTTCATTATGATAACACGGTGGTACCTATGATACAATAAAAAAACATAAATTAGATATATAAATCTATTTAATCATAAGTATTTAAAAGACAACTAATCTATCAAACGTAAATAATGTAAACATAATCAACAACATTACCCAACATAAATTAAATAACCAAAACAGAGTTTTCAGGATATTTAAATATAACAAATTAACAAATAATTTATCACTTTTAGATTAATATATTATAAAAAATGAACCCATGTGAAACTTTGTATATTATATAAACTATAAAGTGTAAATTTATGTGTCACTTTCACTTTCACCCATGTGTCAATTCACGATCGTCAAAGACAATGTGTGTGTGAGAGGTTAAAACAAGACAGAGACTTGTATTGTGTGTGAGAGTGTGTGTGAGAGAGACATGAGAGTTTAAAACAAGATAACAATGACAGATTAGAGAGAGACAAAGAATAGAGAGATTGAGAGATAGATTGCAGTGTAGATTTGAAATGATGAAGACGAAGTGTAGGAAGAACTACTAAAAGTGGCGTCGCGGTGAAGGTCAGTGGTCGCTGCGGTGTCGCCGTGTCGGTGGTCGCTTCGGTAAAGGTCGGTCGGAGGAGGAGCAGATCACTGTTGTGGTGGTCGGTGGTTGAAGGGGAGGAGCAGGTTGATTTGTTAGGGCTGGGATTGTTTCGAAGGAGAAGAAGACCCCTGAAGGAGAAGAAAACCCCTATTTGTTTTTGTTTTTTTTCTGAATGGACGCGCCCGCTTAAGCGGGAGCATATCGTCCGTCGGCCCGCTTATGCGGACTTTATCCGCATATGAGCGCATTTTGACCAAGGCGGTTCGGTCTACTGACCGAACCGCTCATGCGGCCGCATATGCGGCCGCACGGACCGCCTTTCAAAACAGTGCTCATAATATAACTTTACTATATAAATTAAATTAAGAATTTATTTATTAGATTTAATGATTTAACAAGTAATTCATAATAAGTTTTATGGATAAAGACTTAGTTGATCAGTTTAATCAACCCATAACCCATTTTAAAAATCATCAGGTTTAACAGGTAGATTAATTGATTCTTACCACTATTAGAACCTTAAGATAAATCAAACCGGAATTCAAAACGTATAAAAATTTAATAAGTCCAACTGGCTTATGTTGTGTCATGTTTTGAAACACTGGGTTTAATTTACCACCCATGCCAATAAATCAAATATAGGAATCTATTAGCCCCCGTTTGGATGTAGAATATGATTTATTCTTGGGTTTACATTTATCCGAGTATAAGTGTGTATAAATAAGGATAAAGTGATTTTGTGTTCGATTGTGTTTTGAATTATTCTCGTTGGAAATCGTAAGAATAAATGTTTTGTTGTTTGGGTAAAATGTGAATAAAGTATGAATAAAGATTTATAAAAGGTAAAAAATAATGATAGTTGATTTGATAAGTGATTTATAAGAGGTGATGACAGTTGATTTGACAGTGGGCCCACTTATTCTTTGGGTGGAATAACCTATGATAAATTTTATTCTAGGGGATGATTGGAAATTTGGAATCCATATACCACTTTATACCAGTTTATTCTGGCACACTTTATCTGGATTTATCCGAGCTTTTCAAACACAAAAAAAATTTTATCTGGGATTATACGGGGTTATCCGGAGCTTATCCAATATCCAAACGGGGGCTTAAAGTTTTACGTTTAGAAAGTTGAAACGTAAATCTGAAAGATATAATTTCTATGATACTCATATAACAATTTATTTTCAGTTCCGTCTTCAGTTGTTACGTTACTCATACAATATATATAAAAATTATTTTAACTTAGTATATATATATCTATACTAGTAGTATATATATATAGTCGAGTGATAGCGTGCGGTCGTCCGCACGGTGCGGATTCGACTACGGACCGTCGATCACGGGTCCATCGCATCCGACGGTCGAAGTGAATCGCACCCGACCGTCCGATGCGATGGACCCCGTGATCGACGGCCCGTAATCGAATCCGCACCGACCGTAAACCGCACGTAATCACGAGTCATATATATATATATATATATATATAGTTAGAGTCTTATTAAAAGAATTGGTGTCGAATAAGACAAGGTCGACACTCTTTTGATATTCGTAGATAAGCCCCCGGTTATTTACAGATAGCCCCCCGAGTAAATAATATTTATTAATGGGTCCCTAAAAGCAATACAAGAAGACAAAATTTTTCGACCTATTTGAGGACAATCTGGGTTGTTTACAGATCAACCCCCAGATCTCAAAAAATCAGCAAATTTTGTCAACTTGTTTGGTTATTTGCGGATAGGTCTCCAAGGTCTCAGATATTTATGATCAGGTCCCTCCAAAATCCAATTTTTATTAAAAATCTTATCTAATTTTTTTAGACTAAACATTTGAACTACTAAAGTTTACCTAATTACATTAGTTGATAAAATTGTATTTTATTTACCTATGAGCCCAAGATAATATGTATGTATAACTTATGAATTATGACATACTCCACAATTTAATCATTTATGTCAAAAATAACATTATTTGTTTATGCCATTGACACTTTGATATCATCATGTTATTTAAAGTCCTAATAATATATGTATGTATAGCTTATGAATTAGAACATACTCCACAATTTAGTCATTTATATAAAAAAATAACATCATTTGTTTATGCCTTTAACATTTTGATATCATCATGTTCTTTAAAGTATGTATTGGCTATTGCTATTGCTATATATATTACTTATGTATAATAATTTACCTATAAATGTATTTTATTAACTCTCACCAAGGGATTTTGGTTTTCATATTTTTTGTATGTATTGGCTATTGCTCATGTATTTTATATATATATATTACTCATGTATAGGAATTTTATTTTTTCATATAGAGATTTTATTTTTCATATTTTGTTTATCAAAATTTTATTTTTCTTGTATATACAATTCATATAAGGTGGTTTGATGAATGCTTTATAAAACATCTTGATTATCTTTTTATTAATAAATAATTTGTAAAACTTTTCAATTGTCTTTTTATTGAAATGTAATTTGTTTTTATCATCCCACAGAGCGGACTTCTATTTATGTAGTCATGTTATAATTGAATTAAGATATAACCAGTACTATTTATTTTCATTAGAAATGATAAAATAACATAATGACTGATTTTAAAAATTATGAGCTTATTTTAAAATAACTTTCTTTTTAGAAAATAAGGATTTTTATTTTGCTATTCATTACGTACATTTGATTGGTATTTAACACGCGTATTTGCGCTTGCTTTAAACTATATATATATATATAGTCGAGTGCGGAACGGCGGTGTGGCCGCGACGTGGACCGTTCGATCGCGGGTCCATCACATCCGACGGTCGATGTGAATCGCACCCAACCGTCCGATGCGATGGACCCGTGATCGACGGCCCGTGATCGCTGCCGCACCGCTGTTCCGCCGCACCTAATCATCCCTCTATATATATATATATATATATATATATTTCATTCATACGTATCGATGCAAAAAAATTAGATACATGAAAAATTTTCCTTTCATTTGCCTTCTTACATGTAATATGTCAGAGTTTGTTGATGATGTAAGCTTTTGAATCAAAGTAAAAGTAACTGGTGTTCCAATTAGTAATTAAACGTTAGTCACGCTTTTAAATTAGTTACCATTTATTATCTATGCATGCTTTGAATTAGGGGTCGGCAACGGGCCGGGCCGGGCCGGCCCGGCCCGTTGAAACAGGGCCCGAGCCCGGCCCTGGGCCCAGGCCCGCGGGCCTGCTTGGCCAACGGGCCCGGGCCGGGCCGGCCCGTGGCAAAAAAACAGGGCCCAGGCCCTGCCCGCGGGCCCGGGCCTGAACGGGCCTCACGGGCCGGGCCTGGGTTCGGGCCCACGGGCGGGCCTACGGGCCCAAATTCAAAACATTTTATTTTTTTATTTTACGTTGTTTATTTGTATATAATGTTAAAATAACACAAAATTTAAAATATAATGTTGAAAAAAATATTTATGTCTATTGAATTTTCAAAATAAAAATATTAAATGAATTAATTACTTACAAAAATAAATAATTACATGTACCTAACTAGGTTAACACCTATATAAATGTTAATAATTTGTATAACTCAACAACAATTCAAATAAAAATTACATGTTACTAGTTCATTGGATCACCCTCGATGGGCCTACGGGTCGGGCCCGCGGGCGGGCCTACGGGCCAGCCCGAACGGGCCGGGCTCGGGCGGGCCTACGGGCCGGGCCCGGGCCCCAAAACCAGGCCCAAGCCCGGCCCTCCTTGAAAACGGGCCGGGCAGGCCCGGCCCGCGAACGGGCCCGGGCCGGGCTTTGGCCCTGCGGGCCCGGGCCGGGCGGGCCGGGCTTTCGGGCCACGGGCTTTTTGGTGACCCTTACTTTGAATGCTTTTGGCTGTTTTTGTTCTCCATCAGGCAAATCAAGCTTCCTTACACGAGTGTTTCTTTTTTATATTATTATATTATATATATTATTATATTATATATCGTGTGATGATGACACAGAGAATGCAGCAAAAGTATTACATATTAAAAATCATTTTGGATGGAAGTGTTTCGTTTTTAATATTTAGGTGAGACGCATGCTTGTATTCAAAATTTTGTACAGGGTCAGTGACGAAATAAATTAGATTAAATCTCAATTTAAAAACAAGTTTAGAGAGATTTTGAATTTATAGAAAACTATTTTTTTCAAATTGTTTTTCAAAAAAAATGTTATTTAATTAAAAATTGCATACAAATTTTTATAAATAAGTGTTCAAAAACTAGTTTTTTCATAATTTATATAAAGCCAACTTTGTGTAAACTTAGTTTTAAACTCCACTTTTGAGAAAAAATTAATTTTCAAACCCATTTATAAATGGGGCCTAAATGGACCATAAGAGAGTTTTGAAATAGGAGCCTTAATGTAGTCACTTGATGAATATTACAAAAAATTAGATTAAAAATATAAAAAATCATAAAATAAAAAAGATTAATGTCAAAAAAACAAATAAAAAAAATCTAGAAACGAAAAAGTAACAAAAAAAGTAACACTTATCTTCATTTAAAAATGAATAAAAACAACTAAAAGAAATTCTTTAAATCTTGAAATTTGTTTTCAATTTGATAAATTAAAAAAATATTTTCCATACATACATATACATATATTTGAAAAATTCATTAATAAAATTCTCAACCATTTTTTGTTAAATATTTTTTTAAGATCTAGGGCCCTACTCAGGTGGGTGTTCCTATGTTGCCTACTTCGAGATCGGTCGTGTGTCAATGCCAATGTTCCTTAACTACATATATGGTGCGTTTTCATGAAGATGGAAATGCCTATAAATACCATACCCACATTGAATGATGATATTCAACCACTGAATCTAGCCCTGATTATTAGAGTGAGATTAAACTACTATACTTGCTATGATTTCCATGGCTTCAGTCCTAGTACAACACCCAATGCTGAAAGGAAAAGTGGAGGTTGTTCGCAAATCTTTCAACTATGAACCAAGTTATCGGGGTGACTTCTTCATTCGACTCTCCCCGGTGATTAAATTCTAAACTTCTATCATCATTTTTTTTGTGTGGTAAGTAAGCAATCATTTGTATTGAGCAATCATTTGAAATTAATCATTGGTAAATAAGCAATCATCATTACTGTTTAGTGTATATTGATTACATATATATATATATATAAGCAATCATCGTTTCTCGCATTCCCGCATTCCCGCACTGAATCGCTCGCGTATATATATATATATATATATATATATATATATATATATATATATATATATATATATTCGTGCAGAAGAGCCGAATGAGTGGCATTGCTGCTTCAGTCCAAAACCCACTGAAAGGAAAAGAGGAGGTTGTTCGCAAATCTGTACACTATGAACCAAGTTATTGGGGTGACTTCTTCATTCGGCTCTACCCGGTGATTAAATTCTACATTTTTATAATCATTATTGTTTAGTGTAGTACATTGATTACATATTTTACAAGGTTTGATTATATATATATTTATTTGATGATATTGTATTCGTGCAGGAGATTGATTCATCAGTCGAAAAGAGAGTAAGAGAACTGAAGAGAGAAGTGAAGAAGGTCATGCAAAATGCCAATGAACCCCTCCAAAAGATGAATTTGGTCGATGCAATCCAACGCCTCGGTTTGGGTTATGATTTTGAGGAAGAGATTGATGAAGCTCTCAAACAAATCAATGATAATGATCGTTTTAATGATGATTTGCATGCATTCGCCCTCCGGTTTCGCCTACGGAGGCAATGGGGTTATAACACCCTATCTGGTGAGCGATGAAAAATCTGGTCTATGTTAAAAGTAATTATAAATGCATAATTGAAAAGAGAAGAAATTATGACTACTTTTGATTAAAATATGATTATGCTGCTCAATCATGCTTAATTAGAACCTAATAATTAAGCTAGATACATGAAATTACTAAAATGAATTTTTTTTTCTATAGACATTACTGCACACTACTGTTAGGAGGTCCTAAGAAGGCATCCATAATTGATGTCAATCAATTCTTGTTTAATTACCAAAAAATTAAATCCGCTTATTGAACGACTTTAATGATGGGGTTGATCAAAATCCACAAAGTTAGTTGTATAATAAAAATAGATCTAGAAGATCTCAACGAAACACTTCTTAATATTAAATTCCATGGGATTCTAAGGTAGTCACAATTTTTGCTGTCAGGTGCTATATTTATAATTTTCATCTTCTTAAACCTTTTTTTGGTAGTCCAATATCCCTAAAGAATGCATCGATCACATGTCCTACATCACAATATGTTCTATATATGTAGCGACTTATCAATTTCACACAAAGCTCAATTAGACCAAATGCTGAAACAGATGGATTCAAGAAGTTCGCAAACGAGCATGACAAGTTCAATGAGAGCTTGAGCAGTGATGCAAGGGGTTTGTTGAGCCTCTATGAGGCAGCTCACCTTGGATTGCCAGGAGAGGATATACTCGAAGAGGCCATTGCTTTTACAATGTGCCACCTACCATTGATTAAGAACAATAATAAGGTAAGTGTTTCATTAGCAATGGATATAGAGCGAGCATTGCATATGCCACTCCGCAAGGGATTGGCGAGACTCCAAGCAAGGCAATACATTTCCATATATGAGAAAGATGAGCAGAGGAATGATGTGCTCCTAGAGCTCGCAAAGCTGGATTACAATCGGGTGCAGAGGATGCTCCAGAAGGAAGTCAAGAACATCTCAGTGTAAGTTGCAATGGTTAATTAACTAAGGGCTAGTTTGACATTCATTCTTATTTTGTTATAACTTCCAAAAATTCTGTTTGGAATTATTTATTCTTGTGTTTATTCCTAAATATCTATTATAAACTTTATTTTTTCATGCAATCTATCAAAATTGGCTTCCTGAGAAGGAGAAATTTCTTTTTAGGAGATTAGAGTTACAGAATGGTCTTAAAACTGATTAAAAGCTAGTAAAATTAGTTTATGCATATATCACTTGAAGACCAAATAATATTTTTTTTCAACTAAAGTTGGGAGTAGCATCCCAAATTTTATTACAAATGAATGACTCCTACATGGTGGATAAGATTTCCATGTAATAAAAAATCATGAGAAATGAAAAAAGAAAATAAAAGAAGTAAAAAAAAAGGACTACATAAGCAATGGAAAAAAAAACAGGATTGTTAAGGTCGAGGTCAAGAAAATCCAAATAATAGATGGCCAAAGTATACTACCTTCTACTTTCATGTAAATCAATGTCATCCAATGTTCGATGTGTCAAATATCCAATCCAATGACTTCTTAGTTTTAAATTTTCTTGTCAATCATTAAGCTATATATGGGTCCAAGTCCCATAAAAATAATGTTACATAGGCTTATATGCAGGTTTTTTTAGCATATTCTTACAAGTTTTATTTATGAAAAGTGTATACTATATGTTTAGCATCATGTATTTGTTGGAAAAACCTTAGGTTTTGACCATGTTTGGTTAAAATGAGTTTGGGTTCTACTAATTATGTTTAGTGGAAACTCATTGGATTACGTTCCTCTCGTTGAGTAGATGAACGTAGTATATTTATATTCTCAAAACCCATCTTGGGTGAATGAGAAAATTGAATCTAAATTTCTCCTTAAAACATGATGAAAGTGGTTGGTGATTGGGGATGGAAAAGAAAAAGCTATAGTCCCATATCGGTTAAAAAGAAAAAGTATTGAGGATTTATAAGGTGGGCTCATTGTACTCTAGTGTATTGCTTTTGGTGGACACTCTATGGTGGACCTTTCCAAGCGGGGTGGTGCGTAGCACCACCACGCGCGCGCGTGAGGGCGTATTGGGCGTTTTAGGGCGCACTTTTCTTTTTGGACCTTTTGTCTGATCGGACGGTGGAGATCATTCTGATCAAATGAAATCCGGACCGTCGATCGGCAGATGAGATATGGATGATCGGATTAAATCCGGACCGTCGATCGAATGGATCCGCAGATGCGATGTGGGCCGTCGTTTCTCTGCATTTTTTAGGCATCCAATTCATTCACTGCATTCGAGTCCAGATCATTCTGAGTGCATACATATATACAGTCAGTACAAAGAGAGAGTGAAAAAAAAAAACAAGAGTTGGTTCGCTGTCCATACGGTGTGAAGTGCTGCTACCGTACGGAGATCGCCGTTGTATCCTGGGAGACAGTCGCCGGTACCGTAAGCACCAGTGCGGGGCGATAATTGTCTTAAGGACATAGAGTCCAACTCTAGCCTCGGCCTTCATCGAAAAAGAACAGAATCGTCAATCCAGTAAAGTTGTTCTTCTGCTTTGTGTTCCTATATTATTTTGTAAACATAGTCCGTTATACTTGTATTGAATTTTACTAACAGTATTTTCATAAAAATTAAAATATATAATTTTGGGATTTTTAGTTTTGAGTCCTTGTAAACATTCATATTTAGGGATCAATCCCTCACTTCTTCATATTTCTTGTTAAGTCCCCAAATTCAATCGCCTATTTGATTTATAGTCCTTCCGCCAAACGTCCGTCCATACACCGTTAATTTGTGAAATGTGATTTTATTTTTAAGTCTCTATAAACTATGTTATTTAATTATCAATCCCTCCCTTCGTTATGTTTCATTTTAAGTCATCAACTTCAAACATTTTTTTATTAGTTCTTGAACAAAATTTTTATATGTTTTTGTAAATATTTTGATATTTAAAACTTGCATACAAAATGTTTAATGAAACATTTAAATCCAAAAATGCATTTGCATTGTTAGATATTTAGTGACAATTTCGGTATTATTCAACAATGCATATGCCCACCCAATCCGATATTATATTTGCTTATAGTCTTAGCTGTCGAATAAGAATTAATTACATAAGCAGAAGAAGAATGATTACATAAGCAAATTTTGAGGATTTTTCATCATTGAATTTTGATTTAACTGATTTTTTTCGGTTGAAAATTGTGAAATATTAAATTAGATATTTTGAGTATGTTTAAAATTTTAATTTAAAAATTTAAATACATTAAAAAATTTGTATCCAGTAAATGAAAATTTTATTTTGCTTGGTTCTAAACTTTTATTTATTTAGAGATTAGTGATTTTAGGGGAATATATTTACATTATATATTTATTTATTTAACATTTAAGCTACTACTATTTTACTTTTTATTATTTTTTTTGAAATCTCATTCATTTAGGGTTCAAGATTTTCTCTCATTGTTATAGTATCTTGGCTATACCACTACACACCATAATTGATTTAAAATATCAAATGATGGAAGTTGAAGATATGCAAAACTATAAAATCAATATCAATATACTAAAATATGACTTATCCATTTAGATATTTCACCAAACATTTTGTATACAAGTTTCAAATATCAAAATACTAACAAAATCATATAGACATTTTGTGCAGAGAAGAAAAAAAAGGTTTGTAATTGGGGACTTAAAATGAAATATGAAGAAGCGAGAGACCGATCACTAAATAACATTGTTTATAGGGACTTAAAAATAAATAACATTTCACAAACTAATGGTGTATGGACGGACGTTTGACAGAGAGACTAAAAACCAAATAAGCGGTTGAATTTGGGGACTTAAATAGAAATATAAAGAAGGGAGAGATCTATCCATAAATAGACATGTTTACAAGTACTTAAAACTAAAAATGTCTATAATTTTTTATGAAGAAAAAAAATTCAAATGTTTTATCTAATAAAGCATATATATATGATTAGACAAGACCATGTTAGTTAGTGTGTATAAGATTGTTTTATTACACCACCTTTTTCTTTGTGGAATTGCCTCTTATTATAGGTGGTGGACGGAATTGGCACTGATGGAGAAGCTAGGATTCGCGAGGGATAGATTGGTGGAATGTTATTATTGGGCTTTGGGAGCGTGTCCTGAGCCACATCGATCTCGATCCAGGAAAGTGTTCGCAAAAATGGCAATCATGATCACAATGATGGATGACATATATGATCATTATGGCACAATCGAAGAACTCATACCTTTCAATGATGTGATCCAAAGGTTATATATATATATATATATATATATATATATATATATATATATATATATATATATATATATATTCTTAATTGGTCGTCTTTCAAATTTATTTATTTTCGATAAGCAAACACTCATATTTTAAACCCAAAGCTTCATAATTGTAAATTTTATTGTCCAACCCCAATTTGTCATGATTGAATCTCTCTTAATATGTCCCCACTTATATAAACTTATTGCACAACATGTTTCATATAGGTGGGATATGGAGGCCATGAAACAACTCCCAGACTACATGCAGATCTTTATTCATGCATTGGCAGATACATACGAAGAATTTGAAAAGGATCTATCATCAGAAGGGAACTCCTTCCGTGTTGATTATCTCAAGAAAGCGGTACACTTTTCTTTCTTTTCTTTCATTTTTTTCTTGACAATTTTTTTGACAATTTTTTTTTGGAGACATGCAAACACAGATTGAAAATTTGTCTCGATTGTACCTACAAGAAGCAAAATGGGGTGCAGAGCGATATGTTCCAACATTTGAAGAGCATTTGAGTGTTAGTGTTCAGAATTTTGGCTACCCATTGCTACACTGTGCTGCTCTTGTTGGGTTGGAAGAGACTAATTTAACAAAAGAAGTCTATGATTGGGTGATAAGTGTACCGAAGCTCCTCCATTTTACTGCACTGCACGGCCGACTCATGGACGATATTGCTGACTTGAAGAAAGACAAGGTAGTTGCAAAATCATATTTGATGCTTATTATTGTTGGGATATTTTATTCACAAAATTTTATATTTTTAAAATGATTATTTATTAAATATTTGATTTTATCATTTTTATGTGTTTATATAAATTCTGATTTATATTTTGATGTGATCCTTATTGTGCTTAATTATAAAAGATAAATAATCTTGATGACACGTGACATTGCGACGCCATGTGAAGGTTTAATTAACACTGAAAACTATGTACATGTCTTCTCTTAATTTTGTTTCAGTTATATCAAAATAAAGCAATCTTCCCCCTACTTCTAATATCATGAAAGTGACCACATTATATTGTATATATGGAAGATAAAACAAGAGGAGGGTCAGGTGATTTCAAGTGTGAAATGCTACATGTTGGAGAAGGGCATCTCAGAAGAGGAAGCCTGTCTTGATTTCCAGAAGAAGATAAACGAATGCAGAAAAATCATCAACGAAGAGCTTCTGAAACCATCTTCCATTCCCATTGAGGCTCGCAAGCCCGCTCTTAATATGAAATGCGTGATAGAAGTCTTTTACAATGTTCACAATATATTCGATGAACCATCTGGTGAGATGAAAGATCATATATACTCACTGCTTGTTAATCAGGTGTCCATTAGTTGAATGGGGGACAAAGCTTCATAATAAATGCCAAGGGAGAGGCAGCTTAATTAGTTGCATGTGTGATGAAAGTAATGAAGCTGTACTTTCTATTATCTTTTATTTTTGTTTGAGTTTGGTTTAAAGGAATGTATTTCTATAAGCTTTTCAAAATAATGTACCTATGCATTGGTATACCAGATAATTTATTGGGCACACCAAATTTCCACGATCCTTTTTCTCGTGCCACTTGCATATATATGGACATCCTCTCCACCCTATCAACTCATCCCATTAAATCCAACTCCACCCAAAACATACTCTTGAAAGCTGTCTCTCCATAATTTTATCAAATATATCAAATAAATAGACTTTTGTAAAATAGTAGAAAGAATATGAGATAAATAGATATGATCTATGTCAAGACCTCACATACAATTATCAAAGAGGACAAAACTGAAATAAATCTCAATATTATCGCATAAAATATGATCTATCATGAGGATATAAGTCCTACTTAAACTCATTAAGTCTAGCTAATTACGCAATCCACTAGAAATTATTAGTGAATATGAAAAAATATTATCTAGACGAGTGAATAGATTGATAATCTCGCGTTTTGGAATATCAAATAACTAATTCATTAACTCTTGATAAATTTAATATTTAATCCCATAAACAAATGAATTCAAAACTCAAATTTGAAATTTAAATGTTTTGTTTTTCTTCTTTGAGACCAAATATCCTATCTTTATTGATTCTCACTTCTTTTTGTAAGGAGCTGTGTATTTGTATAGACATATATATTATAAAAATACAAAATCTTGATTACTAATAATAAAAAAATTCTATTTTTGAAAAATATCTTTGTTAGAGTCATAAACACTGTTCTCAAAATACCTTCTAGGCCCCGATTAATCTTCCGCTTAGGCCTAGGTAGGCTTAGCCTACAACGCTTAGCACCTAGCCACTTTTCCGTTTAATCCCTAGTTAATTAATAAGTCATTAAGTTAACTTATATATTATATATCTATTAATTAATTCTTTTTATGCTATACCTATTTTTTATATTATTAATCTTGTTTTGATATTTCTTTGTTATTATTTTATAGTCTAAAATTATTATATGTACATAATATGTATATGTTTAATATTTATTATTATAAAAATGATTGATTAATCCCTGATTAATCTCCGCCTAGTCGAATAATCTCTAGTCCCTCCTCAACTGCCCAACTAGAGCGTAGCGCTTTTTACAGCATTTGTCATAATAAACATCTTCTATTAATGAAAGGTTAATCTAGGATTTTTAAGATCTTATATAGGATTTTTAGGATTTTCATGTTTTCTTATTCTTTAGTCTTTTACTATTTCAGTGGATTTTGTATTTAATGACATATAATCTTTTTCAATACTTATGCTATTAAAATTATGTCATGGAGAGTCAGTCATCGATTGGTAAAGTCAGTTAACTTACACTGAGAGTCAGTCATCGATTGATATAGTCATCGTTTGGTAAAGTCAGTTAACAAACCTCTTTTTGCTTGCAAAATCCAATCCAACTCGGATCCCTTCCGCTTCTGTTGTGACTGGTGAAGCCCACGGCCAACCATTATATCCCGCCCCAAGTACTTGTCCTATATTAACTAGGATCAATATAAACCCTGCCCCTGCAACATGGGATTGGGCATCCACACTTCCATCACTAAGTATCAGGACCTCTGACAATTCCTCTCACAAGTCCATTATTATTGTGCGGTGATAGTACATCACACCTGCTGTTTTGTCGCATAAAGTCATCCGGGGTCTTACCTTGAGGATCCTTGATCAATCTCACAAAGCATTCCTGAGCATATGCCATAGCATGAGCAACCACACTACTTGCTGTTGGTGAACTATTTTTAAAAATTTTCATTGGCGTAATAAAATGGCAATGGGGTACTGTGAAATCATCCTATCATTTAGCTACATGTAAGCCGTTGAATCAAAGTAATCGGTGTTCCAAGTAAACATTAATCACGCTTTCCAATTAATTACCATTTAAAAAACTAGAATGCTTTTGACAGTTTATGTTCTCCATTAATAGGCAGATTAAGCTTCCTTGCGAATGTTTCCTTGCGAATGTTTCTTTCTGACTGTTTATGCTTTCCATTATCGTGTGATGATGATATGTCACTATATCAGAACATGATCCCCTCCAAATTTATTATTTAGATCCTTGGAGGAATATTCCTTAAATGGCTTGCATGAATTACATGATACTATGATAGATTCAGTGAACGTATACTACTAATCTTAATTAATGTCTCATCTCATTTACTCTCATAAAAATATAATATTTTTTTATAATATTAAGAAAAACTTTATGAGTCCATGGTGACGTATTAATGAAAGTGTAATATGTATAAGAAATACTTTTGCGAACTCTTGGTCCGCCTCACCTGGAATGGAATTACATTTGTTAATGGTGCATGCTTAGAATGCTTTTGGCTATAGCACCACATCTGGTGAGTGATAAAGAATCTGAACTATATGTTAAAATTATTGATGTATAGGTCTTAGAAGAACTTCCATAATTGATGTCAATCAATACTTGTTTAATTACCATAATATTAAATCCACTTATTGAAAGACTTCAATGATGAGTTTGATCAATGAATTAAATACACAAGTTAGTTTTACAATAAAAATAGATCTAGAAGACCACAAACACTTCATAATATTAAATTTCATGGGATTCAAAGATCGTTGGCATTCTTTGCTGTCAGCTGCTATATATGTAATTTTCATCTTGAACCTTTTCTGGTGGTCCAATCTCCCTAAGAATGCATTGATCACCTATACTTATCAATTTCACACAAAGCTCATTTAGATCAAATGCTGAAACATATGGATTCAAGAAGTTCACAAACGAGCATGATAAATTCAATGAGAGCTTGAGTAGTGATGCAAGGGGCCGGTTTGTTGAGCCTCTGTGAGGCCATGATCTAGAAGCTAATTAAGGTTCGCTAGGGATATATTAATTGGTGGAATTTTATTATTGGGCTTTGGGAGTCTGTCCCGAGCCACATCAATTTTGAATCTTTTATTTATGTGATTAAATATTAATTTTATTATGAAATTTTTAAAATTACAAATATTAAGAGTTAATGAGTTATTGATAGATTTGAAAGATCATTCACCATGATATCCTCCCCACAAAATCTTTATCAATAAGATTTAAATTTAATTTCATAAAACACATTCAACATTTAAAATTTAAAATTAAAGTATAAGAATATGGAAATTTATTTGCAATTAAAACGGACCGAGTGAGTTTTACAATTAAAAAAAAATCAAAGTTAAAAATGGAAATTGTCTTTTAATCTATGCTCACCTAAGACTCCTTCTGAGCCTATCGTTCCGCGGATGATAGTTGAATTCGATGTTGGTGATTACGTTTGGGCTGTGTTAACCAAGGATAGGTTCCCAGCAGGAGAGTATAATAAGCTTGCTGCTCGTAAAATTGGTCCTCTACAGATTCTGGAGAAGATCAATCCCAATGTTTATCGGTTGCAACTCCCAAGCCACATTCACACAGCAGATGTCTTCACAGTTCCAATGATGACAATCTTAGTTTGAGGTTAAATTCTCTCCAACCTAGGGGGGATGATACAGACATCATAGACACACATTATATGGATGGACGAGATCAGATGGACTGGAAAAAGAAAAAACATCTTAATCGATTGAGAGCACCATAATTTCAAACAGCCGTAACTTCCAAACTATAGATCAGAATCGTTATTATAATATATCCACGCGTTCATATCTACGAGCCCAACATAAGTTGTTGCTATGCACTATGACAATTTTCAGAGCGTTTGGAGATCGTCTTGGGGATCAAATCGATGGTTAAAATTATTTTTAATATTTTTGGCAGTTTTGAGTTTGTTTGGATTTTATTCCTTTTGTTTTAGTTAATATATATAGATTTGAAATTCAAATATTTATTTGAATTCAAATTTTAATATTAGTTATGATTATTTTACCGATTTAAATATTCATATGTTAGGATAATAGATTAGATTTAAATAATCAGTTGAGATCCTAATCTGTTAAAGATTCTCTTCTATAAATAGGCATGTAAACCAATTCATTATTTAGATTATTGATTATTAGAATTTGTTTTATTTTCTCTATTGTATTTTGTTATCTTAGGACGATCAACAAATACATAGAATTTTCAATTATCTAGTATTTCATAAGAAATCAATAGATCTTTGAAGCTTAACGTCCCTGGTTTTCTGCCTGAAGAATCAACAGCGTCGCTGGAGCCTACGAATTCGTATCTTCGATTGAATTAGTAGAAGAGCGTATTCGTACGTTGCATTACTTTCTTTACAAAATCTAAAGTTATAATACAATGAAAATAAAACTACATGAAAATATGATTTTGTTAAATACAATTTTTTTTTAATATAATGACCTTCAAATTTTTTTACAGCATCAAATATAATCACATTGTTAGTCCCCTCATCTCATTGTAATGATGTTAATATCTTGTGAAGCACATGTTCTATGAATGATACAATTCAATTTATTGAGTATATAATTTCCCTTTTATAAAATTGCATACCTCATTAAATGAAGTATATTATATTAATTAGAAAATTGAAAACATCCATGGACAAATTGAGTTGTGGACTGTAAAATAAATTTAGTGTAGTATTTTTCTTTTTTATTAAAATATTTGAATCAATATCATGTCTTGTAAAATTGTTAAGAATCAAGTTTCCATGTATTTTCGGTACAGATTGGAAAGTTTGAATCAGTCATCGATCAGCCACAAAATTTTTCATTTAATTATTATTTTTAATACGTTAGCTATGAAAATCAAGTACATTTAACCCCGCTTGCAATGAGCACATGTTTTGTTTTTTATAAAAAAAACAAAGTATACACCATCTATTAATGTAAAATAAATTTTCATTTATAAATAAATTAAGTATATACTCCAATTAATTTTACATATTTATTTATTCATGAATGAAACATGATGAAACATGAAAGGGTGACAGTATGGATCATAAAACATCCATGCACAAACTGAGTGTTGTGATCAATAAATACTAAAGAGTGTTAGGAAATAATGTAATTGAATAACATCAAATGTCAAATACGAGTTGGATATCGAGATTTGTATCTATCCAAACATAAATATTTAACTCCATAAACAGATCCAATGCAATATCTTTATGAAGTGAATAAAATATTCAGAGATACATTATCTTCAGCCTTTATTTTAGATTTTAAAAATAAATACCCAACCACCCTTAAATGGTCACAGGATCAACTAATATCATGGAGACGTTATCTTTCATGTCACCCTCTGGATTATTGTATCCATCACCATGTTTGTAAGCTTCGGCCATCACACATGCCAAGTTAAAAGCAGGGATGTAGAGAGCCAGAGGTATCCCCTGATCAAGCTTGAGAAGCTCTTCATTCATCCTCTTCCATTCATCTTCCACTAATACTTCACTAATCTTCTGCGCCTCCTCCTCTTCAGTGAGGCCATGCTTGATCGCGTAGCATTGGGCACTCGTTGGCATGTGGTCATTGCCTTGTTCTATCTATAAACTCAAAACAATTAATCTACAATTAGCACATTTTGTTATTGATACATTTTCTTATCCTTTTTATAATAAGATCTATCATATACCTGGTTTGGGTACATATCATCCAATAATCTGGATATCAGAGAAGAAGACCATATGATTTGTATCAAAAGCTTCCTTTGTAGCGATATCGCCCATCCCCACCAAGGAACAAACGTAGAACAGAGGATAAGTGCAGCTTGTAGCAGAGACTTGCAAGTGTTCATGGAACTTTGGCACATATTTGTTATGTCCCCATAAGAACTCCTGATGATATGCCTTTGACTGTAATTTAAACTGTGAAACAAGAGTATTCATAGTTAATTATTAATTAACAAATAGTTATTAGTTGATATGTATTATTTATTTATTTTCCTCAACTTCAATTACAAATGACAGTAGACAAATGTGAGACTAAATGGAGAACATGCATACAGCTTCCCTGAGATATTCCACTCTTCAGGCATTGCCTTCCGCTCTAATCTCCTCCTCGAAATCATCAAATGTATTGAACAATGCGACGATGAACACCCTCATGTAATCCGGTAGCTCATGCAGGGTTTCCAAATCCCATCTGAAACATATATAATATTAGTTCAACAGAACGTGTGAGATTAATTAGCAGTATATGATTTGAACGACGAACAGTATATATGAGTAAAACCTTTGGATCACATGGTTGAAAGGTCCCACTTCTTCTATTCTTCCATATGCGTCATAAATGTCATCCAACAATGATGTTAACATTATTACTTTTGTCATCATAGTCGTACCCGGGAATATTGGGGCTCATAGAATGTTCCTAAAGCCCAGAAATAGCACTCCACAATTCTATCCCTCGTAAAACTCAACTTATGAGTGAGTCCGGCCTCCTTCCACCACCTGTACAGAGATGCATTCATCATCTACCCAACAAAAGATGTTACCTGTGGGGAACTTTAATATACCCAAATCATCCTAGAACTGGCTTTAGTCAATCCAATCAGTATTCAATTACACAGTATATGAATCGAACTACATAGCTTATGAATCGAAATACACAGTGAATCGCTAGAATCGAACTACATAGTTTATGAATCGAAATGCACAGTGAATTGCTAGAATAGAACTACCTAGACGCATGCAAAATCATGAAAACAAACTAATTGTTCAATTATTTAGATTTATTTATTTACAAAATTGATCTTGTCCATTATTTTATAAATATTTTTGTAAATTATTTTATTTCATTAATATGCATCCCACGTCTCCAACTAATTACCATTTATTAATTGTGCTTGCTCAGAATGCTTCCACGTCTCCAACTAATTACCATTTATTAATTGTGCATGCTTAGAAGGCTTCTGACTGTTTTTCTCTATTAAGCAAAGCTTAATTGTGTATGCTTACGAGTGTTTCTTTTTATTTTATTATATTTATATATATCGTGTGATGATGACATATCTGAGCATCAGAGCATGCAAGTATGCAGCAAATGCATGTGCCCTATCTATATTCATGGTGCTTTCTCATGAAGATAGAAATGTTTGTATATTTCGTTGTGAGGCTAATAATGAAAAAGTTATTAAAAATTGAAAACTTAAAATGCAATGAGCTCGAAGGTTGATTACTCAATAACATAGTTTATAAGGACTTTAAAATAAAAATTCTAAAGACAGTGTTGATATTTTTAAAAAATTTAATTTGACAAACTAATGTTAAATGAAATATTCTTCGAATATTCATACGAATGTGGTGCAAGGGCAAACAAAAAAGACTTTAAAAGTTGGAAATTCAAAATAAAATATGAAGAATGGAGAGATCGATCACTAGAAGCAGAGCCAGGAATTATAACAAAGGGGGCCGAGAGGCCAATAGACCTAAAATAAGAAAAAATACATTTATAAAATAATATAATTGAAAATTATATTATTTTTTAAATATATTTTTATAAATTTTTAGCTCTCGGCCCCCTTTGTTTTATAAATTTATGAAAATTATATTATTTTCATAATATAATTAAAATGTTTGTATTCAATTTATGAGTATGTATTTAATTTTTATGAGGGAAGAAACTTAAATAGCTAAGCATATATTAAAAGGAGATGAATATTTACATTGCATAATTGATAACAAACTTTTAGCGAGGAAATATTTTACCAAGGAATATATTTTCGTAGGGGATTTGTTTGCCGAGAAACATATCAGATGTTATTAATAATCAATGGTGGTTTATCAGCCACTAACTTTCTAATGAAATGTTTTCCTTGAATAAGATTTACCAATGAATGTATACCCTTTACCAAAGAAATATGTTGCAGCTAATATCATATTTCTTGTAGTGACTTACACCCATGGTTTTGGCTTTGGGGGGCCCGGGCCCTAGTCCGACCCCCCTTGACTCCGCCCTTGTCGATCACTAAATAGCATAATTTATAGTGATTTAAAAATAAAAATCCCTATAATTTATCATGTCAAAATATATACTCTACTACAAAAATTAAAAATAAATATGTATTCAATTCATATGAGTATATACTTCTGCACTCCATTAACTACATAAATATGCCAAAAAATAAAAATAAGTGCACAAAGGATTGAATACTGTAAAATTATATAGGGAAAATGACAAAAAAAATTTCCTAAGAGTTTGAAACCCAAATCAGTCATTTTTAAAATTATATCTAAAAAAATCTCATTTCACAGTTTTGAAAAACAAAAGACTAATCATTTCACATATTTCACAAAATCTACCTAATCACAAAGAATTTACAATAAAAAAATTGATCTACATGAAAATGTGTGAAATATATTAATAAAATTAAGAGGGTGAAATATTTTAACAAAGTTAAGAGATATAGAATGTATTAAGAATCTAATTGTACAATGATAGATTAGTCTTTTGTGTTTTCAAAATTGTAAAATGAGATTTTTTTAGGTATAATTTTAAAAAGTGGTAGATTTTGATATTTCTAACTTTTGAGAGATTTTTTTAGTTATTTTTCCAATTATATAATCCTATGATTTGCCAACATGTCAAGATTATGATGTAAGCTTTCTAATCAAAGTAATAGGGGTGGTCCAAGTAAACGTTAATCACGCTTTTCAATTAATTAGCATTTATGCTTTTGACTGTTTTTGTTCTCCATTAAGCATAACTTCCTTACGTGATAGTGTTTCTTTTGGTATTTTATATATATCGTGTCATGATGACATATCAGAGCATAATGCGTGATGTGCCCTATGTATATGCATGATGATTTCTCATGAAGATGTAAAATAAAGCCTATAAATACCACACCCACATTGATTGATGATCTTCAACCACTGAATCTAGCCCTGATCATTAGAGTGAGATTAAACTACTATAATTGCTATGAGTGCCATGGCTGCTTCAGTCCTAGTACGACATCCACTCAAAGGAAAAGAGGAGGTCATTCGCAAATCTTTCAACTACGAACCAGGTTATTGGGGTGACTTCTTTATTCGGCTCTCCCAGGTGATTAAATACTACACTTTCATCATCATCCTTGTTGTTTAGTACTGTATGTTGATTACATATTTTACAATGTATTTTTATGATTTGTGTAGGAGATTGATTCATCAGCCGAAAAGAGAGTAGAAGAACTGAAGAAAGAAGTGAAGGAGGTGATGCGACATGCCAATGAGCCTCTCCAAAAGATGACTTTGGTTGATGCAGTCCAACGACTTGGTTTGGGTTATGATTTTGTGCAAGAGATCGATGAAGCTATGAAACAAATCAATGATGTTTGTATTGATAATGATTTGCATGCATTCGCCCTCTGGTTTCGTCTACTGAGGCAATGGGGCTATGACACCCCATCGGGTGAGCGATAAAGAATTAGATCTATATTAAAAATTATTATAAATGCATAATTGAAAAGAGGAGAAACCATGAATACTTTGATATAAAAAAAAATATGATTATGCTGCTCAATCATGCTTAATTAGAACCTAATAATTAAGCTAGATACATGAAATTACTAAAAATGACAAATTTTTTTTATAGACATTACTGTACACTACTATTAGGATGTCCTAGAAAGGCATCCATAATTGATGTCAATCAATTCTTGTTTAATTACCATAATATTAAATTCTCTTATTGAAACACTTTAATGATGGGGTTGATCAAAATCCACAAAGTTAGTTGTATAATAAAAATAGATCTAGAAGATGTCAACCAAACACTTTCACAATATTAAATTTCATGGGATTCTAAGATCATCGTCAGTTTTGCTGTCAGCTGCTATATTTACAGTTTTCATCTTGAACCTTTTCTGGTAGTCCAATCTCTCTAAGAATGCATATTGATCACATGTCCTACATCACAATATGTTCTATATATGTAGTAACTTGTCAATTTCACACAAAGCTCAAATAGATCAAATGCTAAAACAGATGGATTCAAGAAGTTCTCAAACGCACACATGATAAGTTCGATGTGAGCTTGAGCAGTGATGCAAGGGGTTTGTTGAGCCTCTATGAGGCAGCTCACCTTGGATTGCCTGGAGAGGATATACTCGATGAGGCCATTGGTTTTACAATGTTCCACCTACCATTGATTAAGAATAATAATAAGGTAAGTGTTTCATTAGCAATGGATATAGAGCGAGCATTGCATATGCCACTCCGCAAGGGATTGGCGAGACTCCAAGCAAGGCAATACATTTCCATATATGAGAAAGATGAGCAGCGGAACGATGTGCTCCTAGAGCTTGCAAAGCTGGATTACAATCGGGTGCAGAGGATGCTCCAGAAGGAAGTCAAGAACATCTCATTGTAAGCTGCTATGGTTAACTAAGGGCTAGTTTGACATTCATTATTCTTTTATTAGAACATCAAAAAACTATTATGGTTGGAATTTTTCATTCTTGTGCTCATTCTTAGACAACTTATATATGATTTATGTTTTTTGTGCAATCTATCAAAACTAACTTCCTGAAAAGGAGAAATTCCTTTTTAGGAGACTAAAGTTATTAAATTGGTCCTAAAACTGAATAAAAGCCAGAAATTCCTTTTTAGGAGACTAGAGTTATTAAATTGGTCCTAAAACTGAATAAAAGCCAGTAAAATTAATTTCTCCATATGTCACTTGAAGACTAGCTAATATTTCTTTTTCAACTAAAGGTGGGAGTAGTATCCCAAATTTTATTACAAATGAACGACTCCTAACAGGTGGATAAGATTTATATGTAATAAAAAATCATGATAAATGAAAACAAGAAAATAAAAGAAGTAAAAAAATGAACGAACTGTTATGGTCGAGGTCAAGAAATTCCAAATAATAGATGACTAAAGTGTTAGAATAAAAGAAAAATGAATTCTTGTTATTATATTAGAGGAGTCAAAATGCTCTATTTATAGATACATAGAGGAAAACCTAAAATACTAGAATAGGAAACTAGAAAAACCAGAAAACTAATTAATATCACAATAATAATAATCAATAGATAATATTCTTCTAATAATTATTCTTTAACACCTTCTCCCAAACTCTGAAGGGTAGAACCCTTCGAGTTTACACAAAAATGAGAAGGTGGTAGAAGCTGGTGACAACGATGGGCGGCCGGTGGCGATTGGCGTGGACGTGCGCATCTCTTTGCTCCCGCTCTTTGAGTCAATCAAAGGCGCTTCCGCTCGTTGAGTCAGTCGGAGTCGCTCCCGCTCTTCGAGTCGGTCGGAATCACTCGTATGGCGCGTGTAGCGCAGACAGACAGCGGAGACAATATGCGGACGACGCGTAACGAGAGATGCACGTAACAAGATGTGGAAGGAGATTCTTTAACACCCTCCCCCAAACTTTGAAGTGTAGAACCCTTAGAGTTTGCATAAAAATGAGACGACGGCGGGGAGGTGTAGACGAGCCCCAATGGAGAAACAGCGGCGCACAGATACAACGGTGTGTGAAAACAATGGCGCACGGAAACAATGATGCGCGAAAACAACGGTGCACAGAGACAACGGTGCGTGAAAAACAACGGCGCACGGAGACAACGGTGCACGAAAACAACGATGGTGCACGGAAACGATGGTGCGCAAGGACGACGATGCACGGAAACGACGGTGCGCAAGAACGACGGCGCACGATAACGAGGTGCGCGAGGACAACGACGCACGGAGATAACGGTGCACGAATACAACTATCGACGCGAATGACGACGACGATCGATCGATGGATCTCAAGAAGAAGGAGATCCAAAGAAGAGAACAACGACGACGACGACGACAGTCGCGGAGACGACAGCGCTACGAACAGGATCTCAAGGAAGAAGAGAAGATCCAAATAAGAGAAGAATGACGATGGCGCGCGAAAAGACAGCACACGAGCGCGGACGGGGTGGCGCTCTGCGCGGACAGACGCGGTGCGACGAGGCGGTGCGATCTAGGATTTTTGAGGTGGCTCTGATACCATGTTAGGATAAAAGAAAAATGAATTCTTGTTATTGTATTAGAGGAGTCAAAATGCTCTATTTATAGATACATATCGGAAAACCTAAAATACTAGAATAGGAAACTAGAAAAACTAGGAAACTAATAATATCACAATAATGATAATCAATACATAATATTCTTCTAATAATTATTCTTTAACACAAAGTATACTACCTTCTACTCTCACGTAAATCAACATCACCCAATGTTCGATGTATCAAAATATCCAATCCAATGACTTTTTAGTTCTAAAGTTTCTCATCAATCATTAAGTTATATATGGGTCCAAGTCCCAGAAAATAATGTTACATAGGCTTATAGGCAGTTTTTTAGCGTATTCTTACATGTTTTATTTCTTAAAAGTGTATACTTTATATTTAAAATCATGTATTTGTTTCATCTAATAAAGCATATATATATATATATATAATTAGACAAAACCACGTTAGAGAGTGTGTATAAAATTGTTTTATAACACCACCTTTTCTTGGTGGAATTGCCTCTTGTTAGAGGTGGTGGAAGGAATTGGCACTGATTGAGAAACTAAGGTTAGCTAGGGATAGATTGGTGGAATGTTATTATTGGGCATTGGGACCATGTCCTGATCCACATCAATCGCGATCCAGGATAGTGTACGCAAAGGTGACAGTCCTGATAACGATGATGGACGATATATACGATCATAATGGCACAATCGAAGAACTTATACTATTCAATGATGCGATCCAAAGGTCATATATATATATATATGAACACCGATTAGGTGCGGCGGCCACACCGTGCGGCGTCAATCACGGGCCGTCGATCACAGGTCCATCGCATCGGACGGTCGAGTGCGATTCACGTCGACCGTTGGATGCGATGGACCTGCGATCGGACGGCTGCCGCACGGTGCGGCCGCCGCACCTCATCGCGGTCGTGTGTGTGTCTCTATATATATATATATATATTCTTAATTGGTTGTCTCTATAATTTATTTATTTTTGATAAACAAGCACTAAGATTTTAAACCCCAAAACTTCATAATTACAAATTTTGTTGTCACCCACGCATTCAATTATAGGTCCAACCACAATTTATCATAGCTGAATCTCTCTCACCACTTGTCTAATAAGTTTATTATACAACATGTTTCATATAGGTTGGATATTGAAGCCATGAAACGACTCCCAGACTACATGCAGATCTTTATTCATGCATTTGCAGATACATACAAAGAATTTGAAAAAGATTTATCAGCAGAAGGGAACTCCTTCCGGGTTGATTATCTCAAGGAAGCGGTACACTTTTTTATTTTTTTTCTTTTCTTTTGACATGCAATTCATACTTTAAAAAAAAAATTAAACAAAAATTGATTTTGGAGACATGCAAACACAGATGAAAAATGTGTCTAGATTTTACCTACAAGAAGCGAGATGGGGTGCCGAGCGATATGTTCCAACATTTGAAGAGCATTTGAGTGTTAGTGTTCAGAGTAGTGGCTACCAAATGCTACACTGTGCTGCTCTTGTTAGGTTGGAAGAGATTAATTTAACAAAAGAAGTCTTTGATTGGGTGATAACTGTACCAAAGCTCCTCCATTTTACTGCACTGCACGCCCGGCTGACTTTGAGAAAGACAAGGTAGTTGCAAAATCATACTTAATGGTTATTATAGTTGAGTTATTTTATTCACAAAATATTATATATATTTTTAAAATGATGATTTTTTAAATATCTGATTTCACCATTTTATGTGTTTATATTATTTTAGTCCCACATAAGAAAAATAAGTTACTCAATCTTGATTTATGTTTGAACGTGATCCTTATATCAATCTTGATTTATGTTTGAACGTGATCCTTATATTGCTTATAAAAGATAAATAATCTT
>CM060863.1:419508-547652 GCA_030737845.1 Acorus calamus | reverse complement strand
TCCATTTTGTTTGACTGTGCTTAGTAAAAGAGCAAACTTTTTTACCGTGTGTATTTTTGAGTTATTGTTCAGTTCACACCAGATTTTGTAACTTCTTTGCAATATTTGGTGATGTCTCGTTCATTGTGAAACAAAGTGACACCTAGATTGATGTAGAGCAACTTTGAATAAATGATGGAAAAACCATGGAACAGTCTGCCAATAAGAAAACAAAATCCCTGATAAACGCATGCACACACAGGATGTGGCCTCAATAAAATTTTCTTATAACATGATTTAATTATTGCTTTGCAGATTGAGAAGCGGAAAATTCTGCGAGAGAATGGTGGCCAACCTGTGCATCCAAGTGCTGAAAGCAACAGTGACCAACCTTTGCACACTAAAGACATTGGAGCATTTTCCAACAAAACGAATAATACTAATTCATCAATTAAAATCAATAGAGAGAACCCAAATTGTGCACTGACTCATGAGTCACTGAAATCAGGTGCTTCACCAAATTCAATTTTAAGAGACAATAAATGTGGAACAGAAAATGGTGTGAAAGTAAAAGCTCCTACGATTGCAAATAGATGCTCTAGTAGTTCTAGTTTCTTTGACAGGTGATACTTTGGGTTCTGATTCTATTTACATTTACATTTTTTTATCCTGAATCAGTTTAAGTGCAATCTTAATGTGAAGCCGGAAAGAACCTTTTTTTATCATGGAATCTCTTATGCCAAACTTGAGTCTTCAAATAGATAAATTTCATCTTTGGATCTATAGATTAAAATAATTTATTCTTCTTTTGCCAAATACCAACATTTTGTTGTTTTTTTAAATCAGGTTTAGAAAGTTGAGCAGTAAAGGTTCTGAAATTCCTGATGATTATCAGCAGAAACCAGCAACAATGGAAAGAGATTCACGTCCTTTTCTGTTCAAATACAATGAGGTACTACTTTTCCATGAAGTGGATTGTTTTATCCATTTTCTTTCTAAAGAGAAGATATTAAAGATAAGAAATTGACCATCTACCTCTCGGAGATCTTTGGATTGTCCTTCATTGTCAAGAGTGTTTATAATACAATATGAAGAACTTCATAAACCAATATATCAAAACCAAACTTCAATGGGTGGTAATGTGAGATTATCATCTCTCTGGTTATGATCAAGTTGCCAGTCAATTCCATCACTTTCAGCCTTCCAGGACATATACTACAAAAGTGAATAGAATCTGAATAAACTCATCTTGTGCTGCTATTGGTTGAATTCATCAGCATAAACTTGCTTGATTCAATTTCATGAAAATTGCAAGACAGGAAAGGACAAATTAATGATTGTCTCTATATGCTGACGCACAGAAACAAATCATTGCCTGATATACTGGTGGAAAACCTTTGCCTTTGTTTACATCTGCTATTTCTGGTCAAATCCCAACCATATATATCGATTCTGGGAAACAACAATTCCATCGAGATTATGATGAACAGCATGAATGGACCCTAATAACTAACCTATCCATCCAGTTGGTTTTTTTTAAAGGACATAAAATAGGTTGTATATGCTGTTTTTCTGTGTTATTTTGTGGGTGTTACTGTAATTGAGTTTAGATATTTATATATGCAAGGTATTTTATACTTTTCCTAATCCACATCAACACATATCAATCTTGTCTATTATGGTACCATAAAAAGCATTTATTCATTTATAAACCATGAGTGTTGCAGGGTTTCACAAATGCAGTGAAGAGACCAGTGCGAATTCGTGAACTGCTGCCGTGAAGGGTGTTTCAGTTCTGCAGGTTTGGTGTATTTTCAATCAGCATCCCTAACCAGAGAACTGCTTCAACCCATTTTTTTTTCTTATGTTATATATATGCACTGTAAATATTCAGATATTCAAAATTTTGGATATTACTCTTCAATAGCACATGACCAGTTGCCAAATAATTGCAGGATTTTGTTATAGGGAGTAGAGGGGCTTCGGATGATTCATTAATTACACATCCTTTCCTATCAAACAGATATGTGGTATCCGATGTTATTTAAAACTCAGTAGGTTTTGTAGTATAGTTTGTAGTTCAAAAGCAGTTCTCTAGTTGTCTATATACTGTGATATTGGAGTATTAGTGTATATTGCAGTATTGTATTGTGAGAAAATTATTAGTTTTGTTTTTTTTTAAAAATACAGTGTGTATTTCTTTTTTATAATATGTATTTCAATTGGCAAGAAAACTTAAAGGGTAATTAGCACTTTTAACCCCAGGAAAATGAATATTCGCAAAAATAGCCCCAGCCCTCGAATATTAGCAAAAACTAGTTCCGGTGAGAAATTATACTGGAGACTGATTATATATAATCCGTCTCCGGTGTTTATTTTTTTAAAACAAACGAGTGAGTGGGGGTGAAAAAATGCACAGGAGACGGTATATATATATGCTGTTTCTAGGAGACGGTTTATATATGTATCGTTTTCACCTTGTAATTTTTTTCACAATGGATTTTTTTTTTCTGTTTTTGGTTAAACATATCATAAATCCTGCTTTAACAACTTAACTGACATTCATATATAATTTTCATATATGTTCAATCACTTTTAAACTTAACTCAAATTTCATTACATCACTGATTTAATAGTCAAACTTTCTCAACTTTGAAAACGAATTTGAAACACGAGAAGATTTCAAGTGTAAACTTATATACAAGATATTAATCGTTTTCCTCAACTTTGATTTCAACACGACCATCTTTTACAAGAAATGACAATGCAAAGACATTCAACGGTCGATTTGACCCTCAAGACGATTTCAGAACGCTCTGAAAAATGGCGTAGTGGCGTAGCGATTACTCCTGTAGGGCTCGTCAATACGAACATGTGGACATATTATAATAGCTGATATACGGTTTGAAAGTTATGTTCATTTGAAGTTACGACGCTCTCAAACGATCAAAACGTCTCCGTCTTCTTTTTTTGTATATTTGCACTGGAGACGGCATATATACAAGCCGTCTTCTTTACATTTTGCTCTACTGTCCAAATTTTACATGGGAGACGGTGTATATATACGCCATCTCACTTGTTAATTATGTTTATACGGGAGACGGTGTATATATATGCCGTCTCCCATATAAACTTAAAAAAAAAAACGGTCAGCGCTGACCGGGTCAACGGGGCTAGTTTTTGCTAATATTTGACAAGCGGGACTATTTTTGCAAATATTCATTTTCTTGGGGTTAGAAGTGCTAATTATCCAAACTTAAAATCACTAATGAATTTTTTTAACAATCAATAACTAGGTTGAAAGTTTTTTTACCACATTTTGCTTCTCCTTTTTGTGGACAATGTAACACTCCACTTTTCTAGTCCCCCAATGCACTTTGTTTATATTTTTATTTTTTTAAAATCATATATATTTTTTAACGAGGTATATATTTTTATAAAAGATAACGTATGCGTTTTAATGAATTGTATGATATCATTTGAAAATTTAAACTTTTTTCAACAAAATATATTTATCATTACACTAAATGAAGGGGATTAATAAGGTTTATGAGACTGTATTTAACATTGCTAAAGATTGAGTATAGCAATTCATTGCAATTAGAACTCCGGATGCGAATGTAATGAATCCTCAAGGGGATGGGAAAAAATTGCAAGCAATGGTGAAATTTTGAAAATTTTAAGATAACATTTGAAAATATATTTAAAAAATAAGATTTTGAATAAAATGACTTAAATAAACTTGATTCTAAGGGATCTATTTTCTGTTTAAAAAATAAAAAATAACATTTTTGTATTAAAAACTGCAAGTAGTTTTTTAATTAAGTTTGCTTTGTAAAAGACGTTTGATAACATGTTTGTGTTTCATGCTTTATTAAAAAATAGAATCACGGCTAAAAGTATCATCAAAGACAAGCCAAAGAGTGGATGAAATGGATGGTATATTTCAAATATAGCAGTGTTTGCATAAGATTTAAAAGATTTGGTAGTGTCACATCTAGGTTCTATAAATTTTTTTTAAAACAATGTGTATATATGCATTAAAAAAATCAAAATCTATGCTGAGTTGCAAAAGGGACCTTTTTACAGATCCATCAAAAACTCGTATTTTCTTCTCCTGAATGAATAACAGGGGTGTAATTGTTAAGTGTTGGAGAAGACAATGCGAGTTCTATATATATTACTATTATAACCTATATATATTACTATTACAACCCAAAGTCCCACCTTCATTGGGCGCGGATATCGGCACCCGAGTCACAAAAAATCCATCCTTTTTTTTATATATAAAAAAAATTATGTATTGTAGCAGTAACCAGAAACTCACCCCAAGGTCGGCATTCTCTCTGACGATGATGGTGAATAATGGTCGTCAGAGGTTCCGGTGAATATATCAACCTAGGTTGGCATTTCCTCTGGTGACAGTGTTGAAGTGTGGTCGTTTGAAGGCTCGGCGAGCTAAAGTAAGAGAGAATAAATTCACATTTTTACAAGTTTCAAACCAAATAGACAAATTTCATATTTAAACTCATATAACAAACATCCATAGCAGCATTTAAAACACATCAAAATACGATGTTAGCATTCCATAACGAATCATTCATATGACTACACTATAAAATACATGTTCAAATTATTTTTATCTTTATTTTTATTTTTTTTAAAAATGAGTAATTGTTTTTATTGGATATGTTATTTATTATTTATATGACTACACTATAAAATACATGTTATTTTTATCTTTATTTTTATTTTTTTTAAAAATGAGTAATTGTTTTTATTGGATATGTTATTTATTTTTATATATGAAAAAATCAATATAGTTACATGAATGGTGTGGAATTTGAACATTTATTTTGTTGTGTAGGGTTGGTTATGGAATGCGAACGTCATATTTTGATATGTTTTAAATATTACTATGATTGTCTGTTATATATATTTAAATGTGAAATTTATCTATTTGGTTTGAAACTTGTAAAAATGTGAATTTATTCTTTTTTACTTTAGCTCGTCGGGCCTTCGGATGATTACACTTTAATACCGTTGCCAAAGGGAATGTCGACCCGGGTTGATATACTCACCGGAACATCTGGCGATCATCATTAACCACCGTCGCCAGAGGGAATGCGGACCTCAGGGTGGGTTTCTGGTTAAGGCTACAATACATAAATTTTTTTTTTTATTTTAAAAAAGGTGGTTTCTTGTAACTCAGGGGTGCGGATATCGGCGCCCACCTTCATAGCCAATCAGACGGCGAAGAGTTGTCGATGGCCCTTCGTGAACTTAATCCGGCGCAACATCACACCAAGAACCCGATAAAAGAAAAAAACAGAGGCTTTTGAGAGAGAGAGCGCGTGAGGTAATGAGGGGGGTTTCGGTTTCCACGCCTTCGGTTCCGTCACCGACGGCACTGAAAAGTAACCGTTGTGGACGTCTGGGTCTTCTCTCTCCTTCACAGTCTCTTCAGTATCCTTGGAGACTCAGAGGGTCTGGTGGGGTTAAAGTGCATTGCAGCAACAGCAGACCTGGTTCTGGTCCAGGCGGTAATCCTTCTTGAATCTCTTCTCAATTGCTTCATTGGGTTTGCTTTTATTTCAAATGGGTACTTGTTTTTCTTCCAAATCTGGTTTGGGTTTGGTGAAATTTGTGTTTTTTTTTTATTGGATTTTGAGTTGGTGTGATTTTTTTTCTTCTGTGGTGTTGGATTGTATAAATTTGAAGGTGATAGTAATGGTTGCTGATTGATTAGAGATTACTCTCCTTATTGGAGGCTTTAGAGACTATTGGTTGAAGCAGAATCTTCATTTCTTGTCTTGGATTTATGCACATTTAATATGTTGTTCATTTAGGTCTACTGCAGGAGAACTAACAGTTTTCACTGAAATTTCAACTTCATTTTTCACACTTTTGAGTCATTGGGTGTCAGATATCTGGGTGATCTGAAAGCATTGAATTTGTTTTTAGTTGCGGTAAGCGATGGGCAACTGTGTTTCGGTCATTGGGTTATTGTTCTTGTGCAATTTGAAGGTTCGCCTACAATGATTAAAATGTGACTCTCTGGAAAACCTTCCTTGGTTGAAACATATCAATAGTATTTTTAAAATACCCTTGCAATTGTCAGTTTCGATTAATGATGGATAATTGGATCTCTCATGTAGTTTATATACTCACGACCATTTATTTCTTACAGTAATTATAAATATTATCGATATGTCAAACCAATGTGAGTTTTCTATTGCACAAGATTGGTGTATTAAGTACGCAAAGGTTGTTTTTATTTGACCTAGATTCAGATTTGGTCATAATCTTTGACATAAGTTCTCTCATTTATTCATCATGATGAATAAATATTGTCATAACGTCAACTTTGTTATATGTGAAAAAGAGAATTACATATTTTCTTGATGTGTGTTGATCAACTGAAGTAATTCCGGAAAAAGAAGATATATTATACTGTTGGAAATACTGAATACGTTAAATGTGAAGGAATATTTTTGTAAATGTGGAATCATGTTGGAGAAGTTCTTTAAGCCTTCATAATATTTAGAGATATTTGGAAACAGGAGTTCATGAACATTTCATACCACATGTTTATCTAAGCTTGTATCCGTCGCTTATCACAAATGGCATACCAACTGAATTATCCTGAAACTTAGCTGAATGTATCAGTATTTTTTAACAATCAGCTGTAGACTTGACTGTTTTTTTTTTTCTCTTTTGACATTTAATAGAATATGTTTATTTAGTAAGTTTTCCTATATCTGTTTTTGTTACGCTTTATGCTATTTTCCTGTTTTGCTACCAGCAATTCCTAGGCCCCTGAGGTTTTTTCCCCCTCCCTCTGTTGTATTATTAGTCTACGTAGTACGATATCCAAATCCTTGTTGTGTTATACGGTTGCACTTTCATATGAAAAATAACATGTCTAAGAGGTTACAATAGCGTGAAAGAGTGAAAGATCAGCATTTTGGGTCCATAGCTCAGTGGTAGAGCATTTGACTGCAGATCAAGAGGTCACCGGTTCGAACCCGGTTGGGCCCTTTTCAATGTATGAATTTTTTAATATTTTTTCTTAGTGCTATAGTTAGTACCAAGCAAAAAAAAAAAGAAAGAAAAAAGAGTGAAATTCAAGCATAATTGTGGTTATGGCTAGTTTTCAAATGGGCAAATTATGAAAGGTTCGGTCTATCTTCTGTTGATTTACAAGCCTTTTTGTTATTATTATTATTATTATTATTATTATTATTTTTTTTTGTGAAGATAAGATACATGTAATGATTATATACCTTTTGGAATGTTAGGACGTCACGTAGGTAGCTTTGGAAATGGATTGGGTAGCTTTTGAAGATTCTGTTGTTGCATGAATCATGCTTAATTCAAATTCGTTTCCATACGCCTCCAGCAGTTCTAGTTTTTTAAAAAAGCGAAACAACTTTTAGTTTTTTTTTTTTAAAATCTTTTCATAAATCTAAAAAAATTGTGTATTTTTGGAAAGTTAGTTTTGAAAGCTGCATTAGGTAAAAAGCTTTTTTTCCGTACTTGTTTTCAAACATTACCTTAGAATCATTGGGTTGCAGAAGCTAATGGGGTAATCCTTTGATTTAATATCTAGTAAGTGGCTGTTAGGATGAACCAGTTTCCTCGTCACTGTTTTACAAAATTAGGAAAGCTTAATCTTGTGTCAGGAACAGATTTGTGCTACCTAGAGGCATCATATGATCTCCATTCAGTTCTCCTTCGAACTCATCACGCTATTTCTGTTGCATTTGTATTTCAATCAGTTGTGAAACCTGAATGCACCCCTAAAGTGTGTTAACATATGGTTTTATTGAACAGGTGATAACGAAAGTAAAGCCGTACTTGACGCTTTCTTCTTGGGAAAGGCCTTTGCAGAGGCACTGAATGAAAGGATAGGATCATCAATTGGAGAGGTCTTGAGCGTAATTGGTCAATGGCAAGCTGAGCAACAAAAGCAAGTGCAAGACTTTCAGGTATGTTAAAATCCCACATAGCTAGACAGTGTTTTTGCAGTTGAAACCTCATACTGGTCTCTGTACACATCATCTATTTGGGAATTGTTGTTCATATCTAGTGAAAATGAAGAAAAACTTATTGATCCATGCAGGACGAAGTGTTGGAGAGAGCCACAAAGGCTAAGGAAAAAGCCGCTTTAGAGGTCATTGAAGAACAGGGAGTCATCCTGCGCAAGTCCTCGATGACCTCATCGGCTCCAGTGACTCCCTCAGCTTCGTCTTCATCTCCGCCACCCAATCCATCCAACGAGAATCCATTCGTAGAGACGGACGACTAGTCGAGCAGTAGAACATGTTAGTATCCTCTACTCATCTTGTCCTGTAATCTCATTTCTTTCAGTCCATAAAACGTCACAACGATTACAATTTTTGTTGTCTCCAATGTATTATGGAATCTTCTACATTACAAAGTAAAAAATAAACTATGCCTAGTATATATCTTTCACAGAACATAATATCATGATTTGGGCTTCTCACTTCAATGCCTTGAATGATAAGCCCTCCCTTCAAATGCCTACAACTCCATCAAGCACACATCCACCCTGCCAACACCCCCATCTTCAATCAAACTTCGCGTCCATCTAACTATCACAAGACCTATTTGAATCCTCTCAAGTCTGGTGATTCATGACCCTTTCTCGTACGCTCCTGCTGGATTCTTGATTCCTGGTGTCTTCTACGTCCGCTGGCCTTTGTCAGGCGAACAGATTGCCTTGAAACCTGAAAACCAACTATCAAGTTATCGACCTTGAGCATTGTCTCTTGTTGAGGCTGAGTCGAGCACAATATGATCCAAGTAGACTAGATAGTCTTCGGAGAGAGGCCGCTGCCGTGATTTGAAATCTAAATGATACAATGCTATCCTTTACCATGATAAAGTACATTCAATGGAAGGTGCTCGGGAAAAAAATGGTTATTTGTCTGGGGGTTATTTAAAATAAGAAGAGTTTGTTCATTTCTTAGACTAGCTATTCCTATTGTACTTATCAATTTAAGTCCTAACATGTTTTAATTTAAACAAAAAAAATATACATGTCTACTTTCACAAAAAATAAATGCGTGAGTTATCATAAACTTTGATAGCGATTAAAAGGGGGTAAGGAATATCCTATCAATGTTTTACACAACCCAAAAAAGCATTAAAATAAAAATAATGATTATAGAATAAATAAAAAACGGAACCAATATCATAATAATGTTAATCTATGCTGGATAAGGCTACGTCGCACTCCGAACGTGGTTAATTCATAACATAGTATATTACGTAATAATTAATTACCCCCTATTTAAGGTGTGGAATAAATCTTGACAAGTGATAATTATTCTAAAAGAAACTGAAATTGCTTATCACAGTTTATTTTGATAAAAATATAAAAATATCATTCTATATTATTTTTTTTTTAAAATCTCATACTACACTTTTACATACCATGAAGTTATTTAAAAAACCACAAACTTTTATATCTTATCCACGTTATCTTCAATTTAAGGTAAACCAAAACAATAAAAATATCACATTTACATTTTTAATGAAAATAACAAAAATACTATCCAAACAAAATAATATTTATTATTTACAAATAGTTTTCAATCGCGTTATAATAATAGAAGATGAATAATTTTACATAGTTTTAAGGAAAATGATATGTCTAGCCCTCGTTACAGTCCACATTGTTTTTTTTTTAAATACTCTTCTATTGAAATGCACGCTGTTGTATGAAATAAAATATATACTGAGATATAGTAATATATTTTTTTCACTTTAAAAAAATAAAAATAAAATTAGTACACACTATAGTAGAATCCCATATACTATGATAACGTAATATATGTTCTATCATAATACACAAGACATCAAAGTGGCTGCAAAATAGACTCAAAGCGTATCAACGCTCTAGTTTTAATACTGCCCAATTTGCCTAGTCAAAAATTAAAGTACTTTTTGCTTTTCCAAAAGTTGCTCATGCCCGTGTTACGTTGCATCTAAACAAAAAAGTGTTGTCACACAGTTTTTTTTTTCGGTCTCAATTTCAGTTTCATATGTGTCGATACAAAATTATCGAAGCATATACTCACATTAACGATGTATATGCATTGATATAAATTTTTCACATTTGTATGTATGTATCAATGCAATTAATTGGAACACATGCTTCATTTTGTTTTTTTATAAAAACATGTACCTCATTAGATGAGGTATACTATTTTTCAAAACACATACAAATTAGAATTGAGACCGGAAAATTGACTGTACAAAAACATTATCCCCAAAAAAAAAAAAAAAAAAAAAACACCAGCACCCACACAAAGCAAACAACAAATTAAACCAATTCAAATTGACAACAGCTTCTTTCACTTCTCCTTAGGCCTGACTTCAATCCCCTGAACAATGAGCCCTTTCTTCCAGTTCCCCCCCTTCACCTCTGTCAGACTCATCTCCACCTCCCCTTCAGCCCCCTCCTCCACATAAAACTCCCCCAGCTCCACCTCCCTCCACCCATCCCCCCTTCCACATGGAACCCTCCACGCATCCTCTCCCGTCGCCTCCCTCGCCTCCTCTGGCGCCGCCTGTGCTTCTTCTTCGGGCAATGTAGGTGGAGGCAGCATCAGTTGCCCCTGTCCACGCCTCAAAGGCCTGTGCCGGATTATGATAGGGCCCATGAAACCGAACCGGGACCTCCTTGGCACATCGGGCTGTATGTGAACCTTGTGGCTCGACACATGGTCCCTAAACTTGACGCATGCGTCTTGGAGTGGGCTGTTCAAACCGAACGCTTCGTCAGTCAGCTTCATGACTAGGTAGGCGGCGTAGGTCGTCTTTGGAGAGAGGGTCTTCACGTCGATCTTCCCACGGATCTCTAACCAGCAGACTGAGATCAGCTCGGCTGCTTGTGGGAACCTGTGTGGGAATTCCAGTCAATATGATTTGGAAAAGTATATGTGGGGGCAAAGTAACATAAAGTGCTATGGGCGACGTTTATGCCATGTAGACATCACATTATCAAACATGGATTGTGTGTCACTTTTTATGAAAGTATGTTCTTTATCTAATAAATATATATACTTTGGGAAAAAAATTTCAAAAATCGTTTTGCTTGTAAAAGTGACAGCAAGAATGACTGAAGTCTCATTTGAAAAATCTGACTAACTTTTCAAAAACATTGCTTCGGTGGATTTTAAATGGAGGAGTAATGATATGGAAAACACATAAAATGCAACGAACGTGGAGTTTGGATCCGCGTTTAGCATTTAAACGCAGGTGGTGAAACTAACAGAGGAAAAGATGAATAGTTATGAGAAAAGCTATATGATTAACTGGGTTGTATCTTCTATTGCATTAATAATCATATACGATGATCCCCATTAAATATTAATAAGCACAAATGATAATTGGACTGACCTGGATTCAGGAGGGGAAATCCAATTCCAATACCGTGGAGTGTCACCCCAAATGATGCAGAGCTCTTTTGCCGACAACATATAGATTTTCTTGCCAGTCGATCGATCCAATGCAAAACTCTGTCCAACACAGGCATCACTTTTTCAATTCATGGTCCAAAAAGATTAGCAAATAATATATTGATAATGATTTATTTGTTCAGAAAAAAGTAAGGAATAGAACACCAGTCATCCATTGGATAATTAGTCTATTTGCAAGCATGCTAAATCATGATTTTTTTTCATTTAACTTTGAAAGATATAAAGCAAACGCAAGAGATCTCCAAAAATAAAAACAGTATTTCTTTCATCTTTAACCCTGCTTTTGTTTGGTGAATAAGGGGAGAAAAGACTTATTCCTCAAAAATATTCATGCATATTTATAACTATAGTCTAATAAAACAAACATAACAAGAAAAAGTTTAACAAAACCGAGAAAAAAAACAAATAAAAATCATGTAATTTTTCTTGTATCCCCGTGTAAGTATATTATATCCGGATAAGCTTATTCATGAACCAAATGGGGGCTAAAAGTGAAATAAACTTTTCTTTTTCCCATCATTTTTTTCCTTTAAAAAAGATTTAAAAAAAAAACAGCTAAACTTTAGTTAATTTGGCTACATCCTTCCACAAAGAAAAGTAAGAAATACTGCTACTTTCACTAGCTTTGTTACATCCAGCTTTAGTCATACTTTTATATTGTATAACATATATTACATTTATTATCTATATGCATATCCGAAAGCTAACAAATGGATAAAAAATTAAGGCATGACACATTTTTATTCCTTTCACTAGCCTAATCAAGAATAATTAATAAAGCTTTCCATCTTTATTGCATATATGAAACAGGACCAATAAATCAGTAATACTTTAATCCATGATTCACGAGAAAAAGGTTGCGCAAATACATTAGAGCACTGTGTAGAGAAATGTGGTGCGAACATGCATCTAAGAAGACTGTCCACCAATAAAGAATAAAGTTATTCATTGATCCCATATTCCCATACAGCATTTTTGGTATATAATAACATGAGCATTGTAACACGTCGTTCGCTGGGACATTCCAAGGACAATCCATATGGCTGGAAAGTCATTTATCGAGAAGTATCGAGATATGTATGTCTTTAAATGAGATATATAACCCGTTAATAATTTTTCATGATTTTAATCTAATGGGTCTATTTAATATACCATGAAGATATGTACATTTTTCATATAAATATATACCTTATTAGACTTCTGTTATTATTTTTTTAAAATCTAAACATACGCGGACATGGACTGTCCGGTAGACTGTCCCTAACACACACATCAAATAGTTGACATAAATCGACTTGTATACTAAGGTGACTGGGCATCACGCCAGCTTCCTTATGTCCTTATATCTAATATATACTTTTTTAGAGGATCTATGCAGCAAAGTCTCAGCAAGGTCTATTTTTGCGGTGGGTAAAGACTTACTGGTTAAGTATACCATTATGCAAGTAAAGAGTATAATAATCTCATGAATTTTTTTTTAATTTTTAGAATGTACATTTTTCAATACTAATTTTACCCTAAAAAATGAGTGTGTATATAAAATAGGGGTTTGAATCCTCTGTTTGTTTTTTTTTTATTTGTATCTTACATGACTTTTATTGTGGGATTATCAAAATAAGTACAAAAAAAAGTAGAGGATCCAAACCCATAAAATAGAGCGTGCATTGACGGACCTATTTTTAATTTTTAATTTTTAATTTTTCATGTATTCAAAATAGTATAAATCTTAATCAATGACTAATGAATTACTGCTTAATCAAATATTTCATTACAGAAATTTTTTTAACATCATTATTAAAACAATAAATTAGTTTTATTCCATGATCATATTTGTTGGTGAATCTGTTTTGTAGTTCTATTCATAGTCATCACGTCCATAATATAATATATGCTTTATTTTAAAAACATAATAATATATTGATTAATTCATAAGAGTATATATACTTAAAAAAAAATGACATTTTTCTAGGGCTTTCCCTAAACGTGCATATCAGTTTCACGGGGTTAAAATGCAATTATCTATCCTTTTCAAATGGTAGCTTCCAGTAGGAAAATTTTCATCTTATATTTATTCTTACTTATTCAAGAGAAAGTAGCCAATTTTCATTTCCATTTTCACCTTCTTAAAAATAGAGAAATTACTAGTAAAAATTAGATAAGCCATATATATATATTAAGATTTCAAAATCATATTTAAATAAAAGATATCAAGAACTTTTAATAATTCAAAGTTAAAGATATATATTAAATTTATTCTAATTGAATTCTATAAAGATTTGTCCTGCACACAATAATTATTTCATAATTAATTTTATGTAGATAGAATAAATTTTTTAGATGATTCAATATCCTATAAATATTATACTGTTTTGATACATTTGACACTTAAAAACTAGCATAAATTATGGATAATCGATGCCCCCGACAATCTCCCACGTATCAAAAGACGAAAACACCCTCCCAACCGAATGAAAAAAAAAAAACAATCACACTATCGCCTAACCTTGTTTCCACCGTCGATGAGGATCGGACGGCAGAGACGGAAGTAGAGCTCCTTCTTCGACGAGAACTCCACGGGATCGACGGCCCTCGACAGCACCTCCCTGTAATCCGACGGCAGGAACCTCTCCCACACCAGGTCCGACTCCGACGCCGCCCGCAACATCGACGACACCTGCGACGACCTGCACGCATCTCGAGGCGTCGTCAGCGACACCACGTGCGATATGCATCCCTCCGGCAAGATCCCGAAATCCACACCGTCCATTCTTAAACCAAACAGTCTTTCTCTTCCTTCACACACACAAAATGTTTTTGGTCGATTGAAAATGTTCGTTCTATTTTATAGAGAGAAGGCCCGGATCTGTCGAGGTGTTGTGGCGAATTTACGGAAAACCCCCTCGATGCTTTTGGAAACCGATCGTTTGCTTCTATGAGGGGTTGTTTGATTTCGATCGTTGATTTCATGTGGTCCTGAGGAGTACGGCCCGGTTGATTGGATTCGGATTTTTTGGACGGTTGTGATTTGTGTTGATTATGGGGCTCGAGTTTCTTAGCTCTTAAGCATCCACGTGTAAAACGGGTCAGACCAGCCCAAGAAGATATGGGTCCGACCCATTTATAGATCGTGCTGCACATTACGTCTTTTATCTTTATCTGATGGGCCAGCACAGCAAGCCGTCAAAATGTTAATTTAAAGAAAAAGATATACGCAAATCCCAGTCTATAATTTTTTAAAATCATACACTTATCTATTAAAAAAATGCATGCTATTATATAAAATAAAGTATATATTAAGATACATTAGTGTATTTTTTTATAATAAAAATATATATAAAAAATTAGATTATATATTATATCAGGACCCTTCATAAGATAGCGTAGTATTATATAAGTGTATGGGGCTGCAAAAAGGATTGGCGCCCGTTAATTTAAACCTAGATAATGTCAAGTGATTTTTTTTTTGCCAGTCTCAATTTCCTAATTGGCTAGGGTAACATGGGCTTCCCTCAGCCCAACCCGTACCAATCGGCGGTTAAAGCGGATATGCCCAAATTATTTGAATTTTTGGCGCGAACAGGGATTATAAAATCATAACTTGTTTCACATTCCCCAAAAACTTAGAGAGAGAGAGAGAGAGAGATGAAGCCGAACACGTCGTCGTCGGTGAGGCCATTCGGTCAGCGATCTCTTCCCTCATCGTTCATCTTCCGACCCATGTAACCCTCTCAAATTTTGATGAGTTTTTCATTGATTTATTTTAGTTTTTATTGATCCCGCCTCTTTTTTTATTTTTTATTTTTTGGTCAGATCGATTTCAAAGACTTCAAACGAAGAAACACAAACAAAACCGTCAAAGCAATCCATATCTTTGTCGGATTTTCTGGACCGGAAGCTCAACAAGACTACTTCCCAACCAATTCAGGCATTTGGGTGCCTTTATTTATGTTTTTGTTGTTGTTTAGTTTAGCATCTTCAACATGGTTTGATTGTGGATTGAGATTTTTTTTCTTTCTTAGCAGTTGAAAATGAATCCGTTTTCGTCGATTGGGTCTCTACGAAAAGATATGGGTGGCAGAGAAGAAGGTTTAGATGGTGGTCAGGTTCTTGATGGGGCTGTGTTTAGGCAGTTCAAGACTTTGGTGAATGATCAAAGTTGCATTGGATCTGACGGAGGTGGCGACGTTGGAGAACCAGAGATTGAAGTGGGTGGAGAGGATTTGAGGAAAAGGAAGAGACCATGTGATGTATTTGCAGGTGATTAATGCTTAATCATTAAAAATCTATACAAATTCACATGGTTTCCAATTATGTGAATATTGTGGGGAGCGATAAAAAGGAAAATGAAATTAGGCATTCTTGTATGAAGGGGGACTTAATTGCACATTAGACATGATTTTGACAATTTTAATGAGATTTATGCAACATCATTTCGTTAATTTTCATTTGTTATATCGTGTTGACTAAACTAACCAATTTGATTATAAATTTTGACGTTGAGGAACCATGACATTAGTTGGGTTAAAAAATCTGAACGCACAGAATCACCAACAAACCCTGTGAATCAGGTAAGTCCAGGGGGATTTGAACTCGAGATGTATAGAGAGAATCGACGAATCTAACCAACGAACCAAACTCCGTGTGTTAATATAACAAGTTGTGACCATTGTTGTTGTTGAATTGTTAACCTATAATAATGATATCGAAAGAGGTCAATGTTGATGTTAAATGCCATTGAAAGAAATCATGGGCTTCATTCTGCATTTTGTCTGGGAAAGCCATTGGAATGCGATATAGTAATTGTTTCAAATTCATCACTAGAATTCAATGGTAGGATGAGGCATGATGGAATTGTTACATTTGTTACTCTAAAGAAGCCTTCTTTTCCACTCAAATTAATTTATGTTGCTTCTCCCTCAACCCTGAACTAATGTGGGATGCTTTACTATAAATGCACTGTTGATTGACTATGAACAAATGTCAGATTCAATTCATTATGATTGGCTTGGATAGAGGGTTTTCCTTTTGTAAAAGCAAGGACAGTGTTCATATGGTGTATGCAAGGTCTTGAAAGTGAATTGATGCCTCATCATTTCAGTTTCAGTTTCATACTGTCTTACTCTTGAATCATCCGTTTATCGGTTTGCTGTTATTGATGTATATTGATTTGCAAAAGCATTACTAAAATTACTTCTTGCTCTAGTCCTATTTCATTTAACCATATACATACGTAATATGAAAAAAAATTCTTGGAGAAACAAGTTTACACTAACAGTCTCATGTGCTGCAATTCTTCTTTTTTGCAGATGGACATGAGAGGCCAGCCGATAAAAAATACGTGGTTGTTCTAGGTGATGATCCGAAGCCGAAACAGAAGAAAAGAGACTCGAATGTCATGAATGACAAGAAACGAAGGACATTTTACAATCACTGTAAGATCTCTCATTTAAAACCGATTATGCATGCCTTCCACAAAAATTCAGTCATGGATGCACACATTTTGAGATTTTGCATAAGAATATTTTTCTTCTGGTCAAAATATCTTTCCTTATATTTTTCATAAAAGTTGTTCTTGTTGACTTTTAAAACATGAAAACCAAAATATGAAATCAAAAGCTGAAGTTCAAAATACCTGTTTGGGATTGGTCATCTAAAATCTGATTTTGAAAAAGCAAAATTCATTCGAGCATTGGTCTGAAATGGGGGTGGTTGGAATGACCAAATGAACAAGTATGCACAAATTGATGCATCCATATATACATCTCTCCTACCGGGACTTTTTTTTTTATATTGGTTCTCCCTGTTGCATTCAGATGAAAATGGAAGTGGCTGGTGGGATGAAGAGAGGGAAGGTGTTGATAATGAAGAAGTTGGTTGCAATGATGTCTGGGAAGGGATGGGTTCCACCACCTTGGGAGGTTTGGAGTGGCATCGAGCATTGGCAAAGCTTTCCAGATATGCAGAGAAGTTTATTAGTATGGTTTCTCTTTCTCTGTTTGTTCATAAAGCTGGGAAATGTAAAGGCTAGTGTTTTTTTTTTGTGGGTACATGGATGCAACTAGCAAGGCTACCACAAATTATGGTGAAATATCAGTGATGTGGATGCTCATTTTGTATTGTACCTTTGGCTGTAAATGAATCTGTCAGCAGTTTATTTGAAGGCTTATGTTGCTTCAAGGAGGCCTGCCGATCCCTATTTATACTCGGATTAGTAGTTTTTTAAACCTGAATATTGGAGGTTATTATTCAGATTGTTTTTGTCTTTTCATTTGTTAGTCCAGTGGTTCTGGAAAAGTAATGTTACGATGGACTACTCAATGAATTGTTTCTGTGGAATGCTTTTCCTAGGGAGACTGATTTAAGAGTGATTTTCAATTGCAACACGGGTTCTGGAACTTGCTCTTTCAAAACAGTCTGAAACAGAAACCTGTGAGTCAAATTGAGATACATTGAGACTCTACATGCAGAGTCCAAACATCCATTTCAGGTATCTGCATCAGCAGAGTTATTTTTCACTGATCAATCAGTATGGGTACTTAATTTATACTCAATAAACAGGCAAACATCTTGATTTTTTTTTTCACTCTTCCACACAATAATACATATACAGTCTTCTAATCCTCTGCTGCTAAGTGCCCGTACTTCTCAAAATCCAATATAGAAGCCAAATGTCAGTAAAAAAAAAAGAAGGAAAACCAATATAGAAATTCATACAACTTTACAATGACCCGCTAACCCCCAGTGATCGCCTTTTTTCGTCCCTTGAATGCGAACTCCATTCGATGGCCTCTGCAACGGCCCGTTGGCGCTCCTCTGTGTTCTCTTCGTCTAGTCTCTGGATTTCTTCTGCGGTGATCTTCTCTTCAACAGGGGGAGGGGAAGCGCTGTGGGCGCCTTTGGAACTGCTCGGATTCATGCAGAGGATTTCGAGTGCAGTCACGACATCGGTGATCAATGGACGAACAATGGCTTCCTCTTGTAGGCACATGGCGGTAATGCCAACTGCTTGGTTTAGGGATTTCACTGGATATTCGCCTTTGAGGAGCGGATCGACCATCTCTGGATACCTGTTCGGATCCTTAAAGAAAAACTGTGCCTGTTGCAATGTGGTTACAACATACCTCCTAAGTGAGTTGAAAATTTGTTAATCTTGTATCTGAAATCTGTAATGAAGTATATACTCTCCTGTGTCTATGTCAGTGTATACACTATTAGGAAAAATGTGAATGCAATTAAGCTCATTCGAGTATATACTTCACTTTTTGTGAAAGGATGTAATGTATACTACAAAAAGAAATCAAAGTGTTTTCAGTCTGCAAAAGTGACCGTTGGAATGACTAAAATGTAATGCTTTTCTTTGATAATTTGATAATTGAATCAGGGAGAAGATGTTTAGGGTGTTGAAGGATTACCCATGTGACCAAATTCTGCTCTTCAGTTGGCCTAGTAGTGTCAATGGCTCTCCTCCCTGTGATGATCTCAAGGAGAACAACTCCGAAGCTGTACACGTCCGACTTCAAAGAGAGCATTCCTGTTCTTGCATATTCTGGAGCACAATATCCGTATGTGCCCATCACCCGTGAGGAGACATGTACCTTGTCCCCAACAGGACCAAGCTTCGCAAGCCCAAAATCTGACAACTTTGGATTGTATTCCTCATCGAGCAAAATGTTGGATGACTTGAGGTCTCGATAGATAACAGGAGGGTTCGCCTTCTCGTGCAAATATTCCAAACCTCTGGCGGCCCCGGAGGCTATTCTCATCCTTGTGTACCATTCCAGTGGTTTCTGATGGGGTGCGAGATCTGCAAAGACAGTCCATTAGTAGTAGGAGAGAAATGGCAACATAGTCACAATTCATAAAGGGTTTTGTTCAGTATGGTAAGTGTACATTTATGAATGATACATGATAGTTACGATAAAAGTACAAAGATAATTAAACTATTTCGTAGGAGTATTAAAATTATACAAAGTTTGATGTCGAGTGTGAAGGGGAGATATACAATCAATGTTAGCTTTTTTTTAACATAAGAAAATGTGGTAAAATTATTCGAACTAATTAATCAATACCCAGACCTTGAAGGCTTGAATGTACTAAACACACAGTTTGATAATTGTTCAGTCGATTGGTACCGATGGTATCAAACTTCACAGAACTTTTGTCATTATGATTGATAATACTAGAAGAGAATGGATAATACCTGAATGCAGGCACCTATTTAAAATATGTGCTATTGATTGTGTTCTTCTTCATATTAGCAAAACCTATGCATACATTGATATTGTCTGATTGGTTATGTGTAATAAAGATAGGTAAATCTTTAAAAAATGTGAGAAAATGTTACCAAGGAGATGATCATCCAGAGAACCCAATGCCATAAATTCGTACACAAGAAGTCTCTGATCACCATCAGCGCAATATCCTATGAGATTGACAAGGTTTTGATGGTGAAGGAGACTTAACATTAAGACCTCAACAAGAAATTCTCTGTTGCCTTGCAGTCCATTCCTGTCGAGTTGCTTAACAGCCACTAGCTGAAGAAATAAAAACTGACTTTAGCACTTTACATCATAAAATATGTTTAGTATTTGATTGTGATAGATTAGTAAAAAAAAAGTGAAATATCAGAACCTGGCCGGTGTTTTCCAGAAGTCCTTTATAAACTCTGCCAAAACCTCCTTCGCCTAGCAGACATTCTTGCCTAAAATTCTTGGTGGCTGTAGCTAGCTCGCGAAATGTAAAAGTTTGTGCAGCGATATTTCCGTTTCCAGTCTCTTTTTTGTTGGCAATTTCAGATGACGGTTTCTTGTCTTTGTGAGTCTCTGCATAATGAATTTTAACAACATAAAAAGCTATCTTGTAATTGGGGGGTTGGGCAAAGAATTGTAAGTTTGGTATACACATTGCATGTTTGCACTAAAATGAGATTGAACAATCAGATTTTGTAAAACCAGAACCAGAAAAATAGATAAACAAAGTCAGAACCATCATATATTATTGCATTACAGTTAACAAGTTTGTTCAAGAGCACCAACCAAGTTCTTATGACTCTATATAGATCACCATAGTCTCTATTAAAGGAAATGTAGCTTCCATGCATCACTAAAATTTCAGCCTGGTTCAAAGATAATATTCCTCAAAAAAATCAGCTAAAGCCTTGTAAAAAAAAGGGTAACTGTGGTCAGGAAACATCTCTCTATTACGCCAATTTTTCTTTTATATGCACCTCCATTTTTTATTGGTTTTTTTATCGTTTGAATTCATTTCAATGTATTACAAATAAATGGACTTGTATGCTTCTGGCTATAACTGGTGCTTCACATCAAATCGGTGTAGATAGATTCATGATTATGAAAAAAGAGATGCGCTTTGTAATTTTGTTATAAAACAAAGGCTAAAATTTTATGTCTTTCATTATAGTGGGTTGATATTGTAAATAAAAATTAAATTATAATAAATACATGTAAACAAATGTTGATTTAATAAAAAAAATTGGATATGAGAGGAAAAAGTGGGTATGGGAGGGAAGAGAAAAAGTTGATGAATTTATTAGGGATATTGTTGGTATTTTAAAAAATATTTTAATATATTAATTCATATCATAATTAGATTTGTTGGATTGCCTAAAAAAATAGCAATAAATACAGATTAACAAGTGACCTAAGGGCACTCGTTAACAAAACCCAATATTATATTATAACATTTCCTTCGGAACTTTCAAACGCTCATCTTTTAATTTTTTGGGGAAATAGAACTGTTTGGGTTTGGTTTCACTTATAAAAAAACGGAACAAACTGAACAGAACCGGACTAAATTCAAACCAATCATTATTATTATTTATAATAAATATATACATTAAACCATTCTTTTGTACTTTTTTAGCTTTTACACAAAAAAATATTTAACAATTCGATTCCAATTACTTTGGTCCGGTTCAATTTTCTGCATCTTTTAGATCCTGTTTTGGTTCGTATCATTTTAAGATGTATTTTGATTTCACGTGATATTATCAAGAAAGTGTGTAAAATCTAATATTTGTTTAGTGGTAATCTTGATAGTAATTGTGGACCTGATAAAATTAAAATCAAGACATATAGGAATATATGATGAAATCAAATTTTCATCCTTTTTGTTGTAATCTCAAATTCCATAAGGAATTTTATATGAGATCAATATTTTACCTTTTACAAATTAATTAAATTATTATCTATATCATTTCTAAAATAAATAGCCTCCTCTTTTTTTTTTACCCACCATTTATATATTCATTTTGATATGTGTGATGTGAAAATCTTGACTATGTATTAGATATTGATTTATATTTTTTAATTCAGTTTTTATTTCTATAAAAGGGTTTAGATATTATTTTAATTGGTATAATAGTTTCTTTTTATAGAGATTTATCAATTCGGTTCAGTTTAATTCGGTTTAAGGCAAATAATTTCATTTCGGTTTACGGTTTTACCACTTCGGTTCCAACATCGGTTCGGTTCGGTTTGATTTTGGGCAAGATATGATGATAATCTGAGACAATATAGTTTCACAATAAACCGAATCAAATCGATCAATTCGCACCCCTAGTTGGAACATGCTTTTGTTTTTTTTTAAAGAAATAAAATTTGTTAACGTGTTTCTAAACGACTCCCCAAAAACAAATTTAATTAGAAAATATTTTACAATTTTTAATACAAAAAGTATATATTCTTAAAAAGCGCAGAAAGTGAACTTCCCAGGAATCAAATTTATTTAAGTTACTTTATAAAAAATTATACTTTTCAAACGCGTTTGCAAACACAACCTTAAATTGTTACAACTTCAAGGATATTAAAATTTGGGGTGGGCTAACCCATTTGAAATATAGATCTAGTCAATACTGAATCCTGTCATAATTTTAAATCTTATTATTTTTACAAGTTTTTGTATAACCTCATAATAGCATAAAATTATGATTTTATTTATAATAAAGTTTTAATGTGAATAAGAATGTGTTGATTTTGATTTTAATGTATTTTATATGACATTTAAGTTAAACATAAATTAATTTGTCTAAACGGAGATGCTCATTGTAAAAACTACAATCAATCGTTTTACTATCTTTGAATTATAATTTGACAAATTGTAAATACTACGATCTTCTTTAAATTTCGATGATAGATTGATTAATCATGTTTTAAATTTTACAAAAACTCTAACCAATTGCCGGATCTATTCGATTTTTAAAACATTGCTTAAAAGAGCTCTTTTATTTGACAAAAAGGTTAAACCTAACTATGCAATCTCATTCCTGCTATGAGACACAGATTGATAATCAATGTGTAAGCCAATAAAAAAGAATCATGTGGATGGCAAAATATTACTTTTAATTTAAAAAAATATCACCACTTAATTTTTATGCAAAATCTTGTATGCTTTTATTAAACAGGTTTGACATCTACGTAACGCATCCGACATGAATAAAACTCAATGATCTCATATTCACATGAAATTTGATTTGTATATGTATTTTGTAGATGAGATCAAGAGTAGTCGTTATTCCACTAGACAATCGCAAATTTGCCCAAATTTCATCATTAAGCCCCCCAAAAACTTATTGATTTTTTAAGTTGTTATTAATTACCGCAAGTGCACGGGTGCCCAAATTTCATCATTAAGCCCCCAAAAACTTATTGATTTTTTTAAGTTGTTATTAATTACCGCAAGTGCACAGGTCGTTACAAAAGTATTGATCTAGCAAATATGGGTCAAACCCATAGATAATTCTTCAAGTCTGATTATTAATCAATTCAACTAATCGAACTATAAGGAAAAGATTGATGATTTTTTTTGTTATTTTTTAAAAGAAAGTATTAATATAAAAAGATAACCAGGGTTAGGATTTTAGAATCCACAATGCAATACCAATTTAGGGATCATATTCAAATATGAAATTCTACCATATAACTCAATCAATATTGTCGTTAATCAAATGCCAATTGGAAAATAAATATTTAGAATCATATTAATTATTTCATAAAATCAAATTTGAAATCAAAATAATCGTCTCAATATTGACACATTAGGTAGAGAATAAGATATAAAAAAAGAATAAGATATCAAAATAATCGTCTCAATATTGACACATTAGGTAGAGAATAAGATATCAAAAGAGAATAAGATATCAAAATAATTGTCTCAATATTGACACATTAGGTAATGAAGATAAAATACAGGCTTATTTATAGCAATAGTAATTAATCCTTGTTATTTCAGGGTCAATCTATTCACTCGTCTGGATAATATTTTTCCGTGTTCACCAATATTTTTTAGTGAATTACATAATTAGCTAGACTCAATAAGTTTAGCCCACATATTATAAGCAGGACCAGATCATCTTTTATGCGATAATATTGTGTTCTCTTTGATAATTGTTTCTGAGGTCCTGAGATAGGTCAGATCTATTTATATCATATTCTTTCTACCACTTTACAAAGGTCCATTTAATCGTTATATATATTAGATGAAATTATGGAGACACACAAATTAAGCTTTCAAACAGTATACACTACAAGAGATATGTTCTTTACCGAGGAAGCGTTTCCTTGGTACAAATTCGTTGGTAAAAGGTTTTACCGACGACATATTTCCTTGGAAAATCCGGCACAGATACCCCGTTGGTAATTGTTTTTACCCAGAAAATCTTATTTATCCTTGGTAAAAATATATTCAACAAACTATTTCCTTGGCAAAAATGACCTTTTTACTGACGAAATAAATTGTTGATAAAAATATGAATTTGTGGCAAAATCATGAGTTTCGTCGGTAAAACTTGATAAATACCGAGAAAATATTTCCTTCATAAAATGTAATATTTACCCAGGAAATATTTCCTAGGTAAAAGTTATGACATTTTTCTTATTTTTAACATTCAAACCTCAATTAGATAGATCAGTAAATTGTCTAATTTTGTTCATATGCATCACATAAAAAAATACATCCTAAAGAAAATCAATTTCAAATATGTTCGATCATTATATTCTAAAGAAATTCATATATATACATCACATCCAAGAGAAAATACAAAAATCTAATAACAAGTATTTAGTCCCCTTCAAGATGTTCATTTCCCTTGCCATGTTGGATTCTATTAAGCTCTCTCTAATAGGAGCTCCTCTAAAGGGTAAGTGGTCCTATCCCATTCAAGAATGCATACTTATGTATTGCACTTAGCAGCCCCCTTGCTATGCTCCAACTTGGAAAAATTTCGGCAGCATCTCCCCATAGTTCTCCAAGTACACGGCATAGATAGATTTACAAGTGTGTGTACACAAAGCACACACACTACCAAATCAATCTAGATGTACCCAGAGAACATGAGGAGACACCACCAAAACTTCCAAGAAATGGAACAAAGTATGAGCTAACTAAATACAATACATAAGTTATGCATTCCCAAACTGTCCAAAACGGACAATTCAAGAGATTTCATCACATCACATGATGAAATCTCTCAAACGGGTCTAAGGTTTCTTGGATGCATGAATGAAACAAAATAAACTTAATGACTATATAGTCATTAAGTTTATTTAAATAAACACATTTAATCCAATCAGGCATTGCATTTTATACATAATAAATGCTCATGTAAACAGTGGTTTTGTAATGTATGAACAGAGATCACCCAAAAAGCTTTCCCAAAACACAACATTTGACCACCCACACCCACCAAGTGAATCCCCTCCAATGAATCTCACAAAAGCATGTCAAATGAATCTCACGAAAGCATGCCAAAAAAGAAGAGTAACAACAAACCTTCTCTTAAATAGTTTATGGTCCATGAGTTAAATCCAAAAAATCAGAGAAAAGAGACTTATATGACAATGAATGGGCATCAATCAGGTTTGTTTAATTAAAAAGTGATGAGAGTTCAACAAATTGCATATTCAAATGCACTTCAATTCTCCATCATGTGTTGTACAAGAAGGTCAACATAAATAGTCTCTTTGCAATGACTGGGTTGGAGACAGCCTCACATGCCACACAACATTCTTTCATACACGCAACCTCCACCCGCAAAGGCTTGCAAATGCTATGAGTAAATTCAATTTAAATTAAACTTTCATTAACTATCCAGTATATATCCACAAAGTTAAACTAAAAAACAAAAAGTGTTCATGCGGCTACATGGATATTTATCCATCTCACAAATCCATGTTCATGTGAATGTAGATGAACCACAAGCATTGACTAATCCCCATACAAACAAGAAGCAACACCAGAATAACTTTTGGACTAAAGTAGGGCAAACAACTGGCCACATTTGAAGACAAATTCTTCTTCTTTTTAACTTTTTAAAACTAATTAAGAAATATTTGGTGCATGGCACTTTTTACATAAATTTTTGTTTTTCTAAATTGAGTTGACTCTGATCCTAGACAGGACAGTCTGCTGATAGCCTCCTGGTAAGGGTGAAGCAGCGGGAGGTTGTGGTACACATGCATGGGCCGGGTCAATGGGTCTGACACTCCTCACCAACCACTTATGACCAATTAGTAGGCACTAAGCAGTTTAATAGTTCCATTAGGTCTTGTCTTTGGAATCATATCAATAAAAAAACCATGCAGACCTGGTATCTAGGATTCGTGGGGGAGCAATAACCCTTGGGCTATTATCTGCCACGGACCTCCCAAAAACCTATTTCTCATATAAATGTCAATGAGTTCCCATCACCCAATCCATCTAACCACAGTCTCCTAATTACCTTTCAACATATCAATTATTTCAGGTGCAGTCACGTTGAAGATTCAAATCTTTAATCCAATGCTATTATTATTTTTTCAAGTTCTATAAAAATCTCATTGCTGTTTCCAAACATTTTCTATGAATACATACATCATTTCATTAATTCTTAATATCAAGTAAAACACTAGACTAGTTCTCAATATGCATAAGAGTTGGAAAATTATACCTTACTCCCTGATGGAGCACTCTTTTTTGGGCGAAATGTCTTCTGGTTCCTGTTCAAAAATCAATTTTGATATGTTTCAAGCATCTAAATGACGTACGACGAGAAATAACAAGAAGATGATTGACTAGAAGACATTATCAAATAGTTACTGTAGTGGACAATTAACAGAACAAAAACATAATGAAAAAAAAGAAGAGAACAGAAGTACTGAGGTTAGTTTCGATGACATTGAACGCAGAGATATTAAAAAAAAATTGCAATGAAAGGGATTTTGGGTTCTCTCAATCCCCAAAATAATTTTCTTGCAGGCACATTGTCACTACCTTATATTTCATTTTCTCTTCAGTTGTTTGACTTTTTCATAAAGTCACACACACTCCGCGGGATGCATTTTTTTGAGCAAATTCTCCGTGTGTGATTCGTATTGAGCTTGAGGGGGTGTTAAAGATATTGTACGCATCTTAGGATATTTTGATTTTTTCCTTCATTAAGGGAAGTTCATACTCTTTTCTTCTTTGCATTATATATTTGGGGTTGACCTCTAATGAGAATTTGATTCATTCTCTTACTCTCTAAATTAAACATATTCTAGACACTTTGTTCAATCAACTATTCATTCAATAATATTCTCCCTAAAATTGATCCACAAATAGAAACAAAACCCTCCCCCAACCCCTCGAATTCCTCGAAATTCTGTCTGAATTGAAAAATATATCCTTCAAAACCTTCTTTTATAAGCTATACAGATCCAGATCAAAACAAGATCAAACAAAATTCCGAAAAAAAAAACCCAGCACGGAAGATAAGCGATATGACATCGAAAGTAAAGCAAGTTAAAAAAGAAGATCCCGATCTATGTTCAGATCAACTAAAGACCTGTTATCTGTCGATGCAGTGGAACACGGTGGCGGATGATGGACGACCGAGTCTGATGACGTTGACAAACCTAGATTCTGAACCACCAAATCATCAAAATCATAAACCCAAATGAGATCCACCATCAATGGAAGCAGTTACACACAGAGGGAGAGGGAGGGAGGCAGAGAGAGAGAGAGAGAGAGAGAGAGAGAGAGAGAGAGAGAGTACTGACCGAGGCGATGACGGTGACGCGAACTTCGGCGATGATGGCGATGCCGTCCGTCAAGAGGTCGTCGAAGACAGGGCCGATGGTGGTGAGGATGCCGACGGCGACGATTCCGCGGAGGTGAGAGAGAGATCCTCGGAGACGAGCAAGGATATGTTGGGGAGGAGCAGAGGAGGTCCGTCGTATATTGAAAGAGGGTTTGATTTTTTTTTGAAAGGGTTTAGTCAGATGGGTTGGGATCTAGGGATTAAAGCAAGTTTTTGTATTTACCATAGATTATTAATACATTTACATATATGCCATAACATTTGCCGACCAAATGTGTTGTTACTAAATAAAAAATAAAAAATAAAATCTAATATTTTTACCGAGGAAAGGTGACCCCGGGAAATAGTGGAATTAAAGAAACACTATTATGTTTAGTTTTACCAAGAAAATATGTTATTAAAAGTATATTTGATTTATTTTTTTATACAACGACCAAGTCACATTAGTCCACTCATGCACAACCAAAGCTTCCACGAGTATATATGTAAGTTTTGGGTGGAGTTGGATTAATGGGATGAGTTGATATATAGGGTGGAGAGGATGTCAATACACACGCAAGTGGCACGAGATGAAAGTTTGATGTGCACAAGAAATTATATATCTGAATTATATATCTGGTATACCAATGCACGCATAGGTACATTATTTTGAAAATAAAAGCTTATAGAAATACATTCATTTAAACCAAACTTAAACAAAAATAAAAGATAATATAAAGTATAGCTTCATTACTTTCATCACACATTCAACTGATTAATTAAGCTGCCTCTCCCTTGTCATTTATTATGAAGCTTTGGATATTAGCCCCCCTTCAAATATTGGGCACCTGACTAACAAGCAGTGAAGATATATTGTCTTTCATCTCACCAGATGGTTCGTCGTATGAATTGTGAACTTTGTAAACGACTTCTATCACGCATTTCAGATTAAGAGCGGGCTTGCGGGCTGCAATGGGAATGGAAGATGGCTTGAGAAGCTCTTCATTGACGATTTTACTGCATTCTTTTATCATCTTCTGAAAATCAAGGCAGGCTTCCTGTTCTGAGATGCCTTTCTCCAACACGTAGCATTGCAAAGTTGAAATGGCCTGACCCTCCTCTTGTTTTATCTTCCATATATACAATATAATGTGGTCACTTTCATGATGTTAGAAGTCAGGGAATTTTTTTTTTTTTGACAGAACAAAAACAATATTAAGAGAAGACATGTACATATTTTTCAGTGTTAATTAAACCTTCACCTGAGGTCTGAGTTTCAATTTGGTTTAGCCTCAAAAACCAATGGTTGAAAATAGGTAAAAATTAATCAATCCCGGATTGGACAGATGGTTTTTAATAAATGGTTGATTAAAGTACCAGCTGCCAATAAAAAATTTGTAAAGGTTTTCTAAATATTTTTTTTTAAAAATTTGCTTACTTAGTATTAATATATTCATTATGTTATAATAACATTACAGTACAAATTTGATTAACCTATTGATGGAACAAAAAATCTTTAAACATAGTTTGACAACTTGTCTAGAATATTTCTACAAGAAGTTCCTTCTGGATGAAGATAGTGTGATTTTTAAAAGATTGTATTTTGACAAACAAAAACAAAGGAGAACTCGTAAAAGAGATCCAAGCAAAGGGTTTTAAAACATTTGTATTTTCACAAAAAGTAACAAAAGAAAACACATGTAAAAAGATCCAGAATTGAGATTATAAATGCACATGTCACATGTTAAGATCATTTATCTTTTATAAACAAGATAGGGATCATATAAACAAAAAATCAGGATCCGGTAACTTATTTTTCTTACGTGAGATTAAAATAATGTAAACATATAAAAATGATAAAATCAAATATTTAATAAATCATCATTTTAAAATATAATATTTTGTGAATAAAACAACCCAACAATAATAACCATTATATTAAGTATGATTTTGCAACTACCTTGTCTTTCTCCAAGTCAGCAATATCGTCCATGAGTCGGCCGTGCAGTGATATAAAATGGACGATCTTAGGTACACTTATCACCCAATCAAAGACTTCTTTTGTTAAATTAATTTCTTCCAACCCAACAAGAGTGGCACAATGTAGCATTGGGTAGGCACTATTCAGAATACTAACACTACTCAAATGCTCTTCGAATGTTGGAACATATCTCTCCACACCCCATATCGCTTCTTGCAGGTACACTCTAGATAACTCTTTCATCTGCATTTGCATATATACATATATATATATTTGTCCAACAACATTCTTGTTTGTATGTATTTTAAGTAATTGCCAAAACAAGAAGAAAGAAAAAAAAAGTACCGCTTTCTTCAAATAATCGACACGGAAGGAGTTCCCTTCTGATGATAGATCTTTTTCAAATTCTTTGTATGTGTCTCCCAATGCATGAATAAAGATCTGCATGTAGTTTGGGAGTTGTTTCATGTCCTTCATATCCCACCTATATGAAACATGTTGTACAATAAGTTTGGACAAGTGGGGGCAATTTGAGAGAGATTCAATTATGACAAATTGGGGTTGAACCAATAATTAAATGCATGGTTAACAACAAATTTCACAAATATGATGTTTTGGGTTTCAAATTGCTTATCAAAAATAAATAAATTTAAGAGACAAAACAATTAAGAACATATATATAACCTTTGGATCACATCATTGAATGGTTTCAATTCTTCAATTGTGCCATAATGATCATATATGTCATCCAACACTGAAGTCAGGACTATGATCTTTGTGAACACCCTCCTAGATCGAGATTGATGTGGCTCAGGACACACTCCCAAAGCCCAATAATAACATTCCACCAATCTATCCCTCGCGAACCTTAGCTTCTCGATCAGTGCCAATTCCTTCCACCACCTATAGCAAGAGGCAGCCACCAAGAAAAGGATGGTGTTATAAAACAATCCAATATGACACTCTCTAATATGGTTTTGTTTAATCAAATATATGTTTTATTAGATGAAACATTTGAATTTTTTTTACATAAAAAATTATATATTTTAATTTTTATGAAAATACATGACTCTAATAATAAAGTATATACACTTTTAAGAAATAAAACTTGTAAGAATACACCAAAAAATTGCCTATAAGCCAATGTAACATTATTTTTAAGGGACTTGGAACCATATATAGCTTAGTGATTGACAAGAAAATTTAAAACAAAGAAGTCATTGGAATGAATATTTTGACACACGTTGGGTGATGTTGATTTACATGAAAGTAGAAGTTAGTATACTTTGGTCATCTATTATTTTTGAATTTCTTGACCACGACCTTAAAACAGTTCTGTATTTTTCCATTTCTTATGTTGTCCATTTTTTTTTACTTTTTCTTATTTTCTTTTTTCATTTCTCATGATTTTTTATGACATAGAAATCTTATCCAGCTTGTAGGAGTCGTTCATTTTTAATAAAATATGGGATACTCCCACCTGTAGTTGAAAAAAAATTATTCTTGACTTACAATGAGATGTTCTTGACTTCCTTCTGGAGCATCCTTTGCACCCTATTGTAATCCAGCTTTGCGAGCTCTAGGAGCACATCATTCCTCTGCTCATCTTTCTCATATATGGAAATGTATTGCCTTGCTTGGAGCCTCGCCAATCCATTGCGGAGTGGCATATGCAATGCTCGCTCTATATCCATTGCTAATGAAACACTTACCTTGTTATTATTCTTAATCAATGGTAGGCGGTGCATTGTAAAAGCAATGGCCTCATCGAGTATATCCTCTCCAGGCAATCCAAGGTGAGCTGCCTCATAGAGGCTCAACAAACCCCTTGCATCACTGTTCAAGCTCTCATTGAACTTATTATGCTCGTCTGTGAACTTTTTGAATCCATCTGTTTCAGCATTTGATCCAATTGAGCTTTTTCGAAATTGATAAGTTACTACATATATAGAACATATTGTCATATAGGACAGGTGATCAATGCATTCTTAGGGAGATTTTCCCGAAAAGGTTCAACATGAAAATTAATAAATATAGCGGATGATAGTAAAAACTGACGACGATCTTATAATCCTACAAAATTTAATATTGTGAAGTGTTTCGTTGAGATCTTCTAGATCTATCTTTATTAAACAACTAACTTTGTGGATTTTGATCAAACCCATCATTAAAGTCTTTCAATAAACGGATTTAATATTATGGTAATTAAAAAAGAATTAATTCACATCAATCATGGATGCCTATCCAGGACCTCTTCATAGTAGTTAGTGTGCAGTAATGTCTCTGTAATAATTTTTTATTTTCCATTTTAGTAATTTCATGTATCTAGCTTAATTATTAGGCTCTAATTAAGCATGTTTGAGCGGGATAATCATATTTTTTTATCAATAGTATTCATGGTATCTCCTCTTTTCAATTATGCATTTATAATAATTTTTAACATAGATCAAATTCTTCATCGCTCACCAGATGGGGTGTTATAGGCCCATTGCCTAAGTAGGCGAAATCGGAGGGTGAATGCATGCAAATCATCATCAATATGAGCATTATCATTGATTTGTTTCAGAGCTTCATCAATCTCCTCTTCAAAGTCATAACCCAAACCGAGGCGTTGGATTGCATCAACCAAATTCATCTTTTGGAGGGGTTCATTGGCATTTCGCATGACCACCTTCACTTCTCTCTTCAGTTCGTCTACTCTCTTTTCGACTGTTGAATCAATCTCCTGCATGCACAAATACAATATCATCATATAATATATATAATCAAACCTTGTAAAATATGTATATTTTGTAAAATATGTAATCATTATACTACACTAAACAATAATGATGATGAAAGTGTCGAATTTAATCACCGGGGAGAGCCGAATGAAGAAGTCACCCCAATAACTTGGTTCATAGTGAAAAGATTTGCGGACAGCCTCCTCTTTTCCTTTCAGTACTGGGTGTTGTACTAGGACTGAAGCCATGGCACTCGTAGCAATTCAGTTTAATCTCACTCTAATAGTCCTAGCTGGTTGAAGATCATCATTCAATGTGGGTGTGGTATTTATTGATATTTCCATCTTCATGAGAAAGCATGCTCTGATATGTCATCATCACACCATATATATAAGATAAAAAAAGAAACACTCGTAAGGAATTGAAGCTTTGTTTAATGGTGAACAAAAACAATACTCAAAAGCATTCTAACCATGCACAATTAATAAATGGTCAATTGCCCAAATACCCTGCAGTCCAACCCTTATATTTTCTGTGCCCCCATTTTTTGAAATTTTTTTTCCTCTACTTATGCAGCAAACATCCAATCTTTTCTATACCACTGCAGCAAACACCTAATTTTTTTTCTACCCTTGTCCCATTAATTCCCCCAGCCGCACAAAATCGCAGTTTCTCCTCTATAAGTACATATATGTTTTTTATAACTTAGAAAACACAAAATGTAATGTCTATAAATATTATTTGTAAGTGTCTTATTATGTTTGGGCTTCGGCCCATTTTGTTCCACTCAGTTGTTCTGGGTTGTGTTAGGCTTCAGCCCTCTCAATATATGTATGGGGATGATTGTCCGGAGCCTCTTTGTAACAAAAAAAAAAAAAAATTCTAATTATCCTTTAAATCTGAGGGCTAAAAAACTCAAATACGAAGATGTAAAGATCAATCACTGAATATGATAGTGTGTGTAGACTTAAAAATAAAAAAACTCCTTTTTTAATCCTATTCATTCGTGCATGGTACACCCGAGCGCACAATGCTGATGCACGGGGAGCATATTGCACATGACTTCTGTTATTATATAACCAACTTTTTAATTATGAATAATAATTGTACAAAAACAAGCAGTTTTAGCAATACCTTAGATTTCAAATCTGTGGACTTATATTAATTAATTCACAACTTTCTGGGCAGGCCCGTCGGCCCAAAAATTCACCATACCATGAACTGAATAATATATTCAGAGAGGAATACATAATGCTATAAAAAATAAACACTTGTAAGGAATGAAGCTTGGCCATAAACAGCGAAAAGCACATTCGAAGCGTGCACAATTAATAAATGGAAATTAATTGGAAAGCGTGATTAACGTTTACTTGGAACACCGATTACTTCGATTCAAAAGCTTACATCATCGGATCCATTTTGTGACAAGTAGGCAAATGATGGGAAATTTTACACCTACTTTTTGTAGCAGGCTGCAAGCAATTTGATTTTTCTATTTGAGATGTATATTTAGCTAATATAGTACATTTTTTTATAAATAATGAAATATATAGTCATATCAATTGAATACATATAGATTTATATTTCTTATAAGAGAGTATATATATTAACATGGATAAATAATTTTATGACTAGTTGTAAAATAAACTGAGTGTATCAGCATCCTATGTGATGCCCATCCTATTCATTAATATGCAGTCCTGCAAGTTAGAGTCTTTAATTTTGTTGCCCTGTGCTTAGAATGATGAGAACCCCTGCTTAGCTATAAATACCCGGCTAATTCAATGAAACTAAATATCTATCTCTCACTAATCTCAAACTCTCTTGACACTAAATGTCTGCCATGGCTTCCGTTCTCCATCTCTCACTAATCTCAAACTCTCTTGAAACTAAATGATTGCATGATTTTAACTTTTCAATTTTTCAAAAAACAAAAGTTGTCCCGAACGTGCAATCAAACGGGACCATAGTCCACAATGTAGTCATATATAAATGTCTTATCAGCACACTTCACTAATTAATGTTAACGAGGTATTTATCTCGTTGAAACTTTTTCACAGTTTCTACAAATGATATCATTCAATTAATTGTCATATTTTATAAAAATATATACCAAGCTATTGGGGTGATTTTTTTCATCTTCTTCACCACCTCTGTAAGGCCTTCATGCATTTATTCATAAATGGCACAAAAAGCAATGATGTCTTTCACAATGCATATATTTTATATATGGTTCGAGTTTATGCAGAAGTCTGATCCGTGCACTGAACAAAGAGTGAATGAGCTCAAGGAAGAAGTGAAGAAGACGTTGCTGATGAGGCTCTCCCATGATGGACAACTCCAAGAGATCATGAGTCTGATAGATGCAATACAACGCCTTGGTATTGGGTACCTCTTTGAAGAACAGATTGATGAGGCTCTCAAACGTATTGATGGTGTGGATGTCGTCGATATGACAGTCTACATTTCTTTTCCCTTCGTTTTAGGTTACTACGTCAAGCCGGTTACAATGTCCCATCCGGTGAGCACTTGAAAATTTTATTTAACTTCACAATTTCATTTCATAAATATTAGTGGATGTAGGCTTAAGACAAACCAATAATAAATTTGTGCAACAAAAGAGAGTCTATCACCCTGTTTTGTTGCCCAATTCCATGTTTTTTTTAAAAAAAGTTATTACTTCCCTGCTTTGTTTTCTGTACAGAGAGGAAAATTGTACAAAGTTCAAAATATAGCAATACAAACTCTTGATTACCAATCAACAAAATAATAATGATAAATTTGTGTTTTTTTTATATTATTCAATTCCTGTTGAATTTGTTATGAACATGAAAATGAACGCCTTACAGAGGTGAAGGAGATGATAAAATCTCCCTAATAGCTTGGTGCAAACTCTATAATTTTTCGAACGACACTGTTTGACGGACATCATTTGGGGTGCAAATATACTCAATATTTTACTTTTCTGTTTTCAATTGTTATGTTACTCATACAACATAAAAAATTATTTAACCCAATATATAATTTATCATGTCAATATGTATATTATATTATATATACATTCAATTCATACAAATATAAATTTTAAGGACACATTAATTCCATTAGTTGAATCTATATTTTAAGAAAAAAAATCAATGCAAAAGGGATTGAATATATACATGTAAAATTATCATATCATTTGCCTCCTTATATATGTAATATATATGTCAAGAGTTGGTTGATGGTATAAGCTTTTGAATCAAAGTAATCCGTGTTCCAAGTAAATGTTTATCACACTTTCCAATTAATTACCATTTATTAATTGTGCATGCTTCGAATGCGCTTTTCGCTGTTTATGGCGAAGTTTAATTCCTTACAAGTGTTTCTTTTTTAATTTATAGCATTATATATTCCTCTCTGAATATATTATTCAGTTCATGGAATGGAGGATTTTGGGCGGATGGCCTGTACTGCTAAAACTGCTTGTTTTCGTGCTCGGGTGTACCCTGCACGAAGGAATAGGATTTAAAAAAAGATTTGGCACCTAAGAAAAACCATTTCAAAATTAGCTATAAATACCCGGCTAATTTAATGAAACTAAATGCATGTTTAGCAAAATAATCTAAAAGTAGCTTTTAGCTTTAAAGGTCATATCAACATATATACATCATCATTTAAAAGCTAAAAGCTGTTACCAAAACAGGTCAACTTAAATACATCATCATTACTAAATTTTATCCCACCCCTTTAAAAGAATAAATTTATTTTTGTGCACTGTAGCAGCAGGAGTAAACCCACCCTGAGATCGGCATTCCCTCTGACAATGGTGATAAATTATGGTCGACTGAGAGTTTGGGGTGTGTACCAATACAGGTCGGCAATCACTTGAGCGACGGTGTTGAAGTATGGCTATCAAAAAGTCCGACGAGTTAAACTCTGAGAAAATAAATTCACACTGTTATAAGTTTCCAACTAATAATGACAAATTTCACATGTAAACACATATAATATACTATCATAGACATACATCAAAATACAATGTTCGCATTCCATAACCAATTATTTATGTGATTACACAACAAAATACATGTTCAAATTCAACAACCATTCGTGTGACTATATCGATTTTTCCATGTATAAAAATAAATAACATATCCAATAAAAAAATTACTCCTTTAAAAAAAATAAAAATAAACATAAAAACAATTACTTGTAGTATAATCACATATATGATTAGTTACAGAATGCTAACATCGTATTTTGATGTGTTATAAATGCAGCAATGACTGTCTATTCTATGTTTTTACATGTGAAATTTGTCATAGTTGGTTTGAAATTTATAATAATGTGAATTTATAATCTCAAAATTTAGCTTACGGCTTTCTGGCGACCATACTTCAACACCGTCGCCTAAGTGATTGTCGATTATACTTTAACATCATAGCCCAAGTGGTTGCTGATCTGGGTTGGTACACACGCCAAACTTTCAGTCGACCATAATTCACCACCATCGCTAGAGAGAATGGAGTGGATTTACTCTTACTGTTACAATGCACAATTTTTTATTATTATTCTTTTAAAAGGGTGGATTTCTTGTTGATATCCGCGCCCATTATTTTTTCTTATGAAGATTGCCGCCAAGGCTTCACTAAAAAACACACCTCCTCCAGAGATGCAGTGGCTTCTCTCCTCAACTGGAAGGCCAGTCTCGAGAGAAGTGAAGCTCTCCTTTCATGGACACTACCCACCACTGGCTAACACCATCCTCAGCAACCGAGCCCTTGCAAGTGGTCAGGTATAACTTGCAACCACAAATTTGAAGTGACAGATATAATTTTTTATCAATCAAAACTTAGACCACATATGTTTTATTTTTTTAAGGGTTTTTTATTTTTAAGTCCTTTAATGATCGATCCCTTACTTCTTCATATTTTGGTTTTAGTCATCAGATTTAAATGATATGTTCATTTTTAGTCCCTCCCAGAAACTAAAAAGAAAACCAAATAATTTAGGAATAGACCCCTTCTAGGGACTAAAATGAACATATCATTTAATTCTGGGGACTAAAACTAAAATATGAAGAAGTGAGGGATCGATCACTAAATCTTATAGTTTATGGGGACTTAAAAGTAAAAAACCATTTTTTTCAAATAGTAAACATCATCTATTGAGGTATATACTTTGATAAAAGTGTACATCTCGCCATTTCGAATTGAATGAGCCCATTTTTAGCAAGTGTAAAAATATATTTAACAATGTATATACAACGTCTAACAAAGTATATGATTCATTTGATTTCTAATGAGATATATAAGACTGTATTTTGGACTCAGAAAAAAAACTAAGTATAACGACACTCTATACAAACTGATGTGATGACATACATCCTCTTATTATTGGAGTCACCAAAATAATTAAATTTTAGATCACTAATTTCATGGACCCTCAACATGATTACATGATGACACTAAAATGCTAGTTTGACACTTATTCTCATCCTTTTTCTGCTGAAATACTAAAAATAATTATGTTTGGAATCTTTCATTCTTGTACTCATTCTTGAATATTCCATGTAAAATTTTTCATTCCACGAGATCTATTAGAATTGAATTTTATTGAAATTTTTTTTTTTTTTTGGATCAGAGTTATCAAACTTCCCAACAACGAGATGAAAGAGAATGAATGACATCCATGGCTAATTATCATGATGCTATGAATCAGATTATTTATATGCACATTGCTAAGAAGGAAACGCCCCTAGAAGTTAGAATACAGTGGGCCAATTCAGAACCTTCGTCTCCATGAAAACACAGGAGTACATTGTATTGAATCAATTCTTTCCATCAAATGGAAAAAGTAGATAGAGAGCATTATTAAGATAGTGGTCCATTCTTAAGATAAACCCTTATTTTAGTATGAACAACATCCAATCAGTGAGCCTCTTTACACGCCAACTTGCGGTACTCAACTTTACTAGTGCCTAGACTCAAAATGGCCCTGAAGTTTCACCGACATCAAATGCGTCATGGACACGATTGCTGTGCAGAAAGTTAGGTCCAGCTTCACTGGTTGAAAACTTGGCCTGTGAAGTCCATATAAATTCAATAAAGTCACTCACTCAAACTGTTAAGTGCAGACTTTCATGTCTGTACTGGGCATGCCTATTGTGGAAACAGTGCAACTCGGATGGGACAACTTTTTAGTTCATATTCGTTGTAAAGTTTTCCAAATGGACCCAATCACAAAACTTGACGGATAGAAAGTTGTTCAGCAAACTGCTACAAAAAGACTTCACACTAAGATCACATCTTTCACTACCATCATTGTTCTGAGACAAATTTCCAAGGCACAAAGACAAAGATGGTGGCATGATTTTCAAGTCTTCACACTGAGATCACATCTTTCACTACCATCATTGTTCTGAGACTAATTTCCAAGGCACAAAGACCTTGACTCACCACAAAGTGAATCACCTTACAATGGCGATAAAAACTGACCATCAGCAAAGCGAAGAAACATCACCCAAACCTCAATCATGGCTGCATCAGTTGTAAAAATGCACCTTCCCATCTTACTACTACTATTATTTTGTCTTATGAAGATTGCCGCCGAGGCTTCACTCAAAAAACAAACCTCCTCCAAAGACGCTGTGGCTTCTCTCCTCAACTGGAAGGCCAGTCTTGTGAGAAAAGAAGCTCTCCTTTCATGGACACTACCCGCCACTGGCCACCACCATCCTCGGCATCCGAGCCCTTGCAAGTGGTCAGGTATAACTTGCAACCATAAATTTGAAGTGAGAGAGATAATTCTACCTGATTCTGGTCTGGAAGGTAAGCTTGATAAACTCAACTTCTCAAGTTTTCGATTCCTCGAAGTCATCGACTTCGGTTCAAATGCACTCTATGGATCAATTCCAGCAAGTATTGGATGCCTCGTAAAGCTCAAATACCTTGATCTCTCTGCAAATATCCTCTCTGGTGCCTTGCCTATCGCAATATCATACCTCACTCGACTTCTTGTATTGAATCTATCTGTTAATCAACTCAATGGAGCAATCCCCTCGGAAATTGGCTTGCTCACAAATCTGCAAAGCTTGACAATCTCTGAAAATAACTTTAGTGGTTCATTGCCCAGAGAGATAGGAAACTTGAAATTTCTTTCTGAATTGTATCTATATAAAAACAGCTGCACTGGTCCCATCCCAACAACTTTGGGTAACCTGACCAATCTGAAATATCTTTACTTCTATGACAACCAAATCTCCGGTTCGATTCCCTCTGAATTAGGAAATATTGTTGAGTTGGTTGATTTGGAAATTGGAAGCAATCTCTTATCAGGACCCATACCCTCATCCATATCAAACCTGACCAAGCTAACGATGTTTTACCTAAGAAATAATCAGATTTCTGGATCCATACCTGGTGAAATAGGAAATTTGAAAAATTTGGTTGAGCTTCATTTGGACCAGAATTATCTAAAGGGACCCTTCCCTCCAACCTTGCAAAATCTGACCCATCTGAGAGAGTTGTATTCCTTTAATAACCAAATTTCCGGTCTAATTCCCCCGGGAATCGGAAGCCTTGCAAATCTTATGGATATCGAACTAGATCAAAACCTCCTAACAGGCCCAATTCCTTCATCTCTTGTTAACCTAACAAAGCTTAACACTTTGTTTCTCTCCCACAACCAAATCTCTGGTTCAATACCCAGAGAGATCGGATGCCTCAAAAGTCTGAGTGTTCTATACCTCACAAGCAACCAAATTTCTGGACCCATACCTGGAGAAATTGGAAGCATGAAAAGTCTTGTTGAACTAGACCTGGACTCCAACAATCTCTCCGGTCAAGTTCCTCCACTCAGCAATACAAGCAATCTGAGTGTCCTGCGCCTACATTATAACCAATTGTCAGGTTCAATATTTGAACAAATTGTGAACCTGTCAAAACTTGCCAAACTCGAGCTGAATAACAACTATTTCTCAGGCTCTATACCACCAGAAATTTGCAAAAGTGGAGAGCTGTACTGGTTTACTGCAAATAACAACCAGTTCACTGGTCCCATCCCCCATAGCTTGAAAAACTGCACAAGCTTGGTCCGAGTTCGTCTTGAAGGAAACCAACTCATTGGAAATGTATCTGAAGACTTTGGCGTTTATCCGCATCTAGAATATGTGGACCTGAGTAGCAATCAATTGCATGGAGATCTGTCACCAAAATGGGGAGAATGCTATAATTTGACGACACTTCAAATCTCCAAGAACAAGCTTACTGGAAGTATACCACCTGAATTGGGACAATTGTCTCGTCTGGTAGTGCTTGACCTTTCCTCGAACTTTCTTGTGGGACAAATTCCAGTCCATACAAGTTCATTGACTTTGCTTTCCACATTGAACTTGAGCAATAACAACTCTCTGGAAGCATACCACAACAGATCGGAAAATTGGCCAATCTAGGAATTCTTGATCTTTCCTTAAACCATCTCATTGGACCAATACCAGTCGAGATAGGAGATTGCCTCAAACTGATTTCCTTGAAATTGAGTGGGAATGATTTGAATGGTAGCATTCCTGCACAGGTCGGTAATCTGGTAAATCTACAAGTTTTGTTGGATTTAAGCCATAATTCTCTTTTTGGCAAAATACCAACACTCGGAAAGCTGACAATGTTAGAAACATTGAACCTCTCCCACAACCAGTTGTCAGGGTCAGTTCCAAATTCTTTTCAAAATATGCTCAGTTTGTCATCAATTGATTTGTCATACAATGAGTTGGAAGGCCCGATTCCAAACAATAGACTCTTTCGCCAAGCTCCCGCAGAGTGGTTCTTACACAACAGAGGATTGTGTGGCCAAGCACAAGGTTTGCTTCCTTGTGATTCATCTTCTAAGGAAAAAGTTTTTGGGAGGAAAAAGTGAAAAGTATTACTATGTGTGCTTGTTCCTATTTTCGGCACCATAGTTATGTTATTAACAGCAGCAGTTCTCTATCAGAAAAGGAGAAACATAACAGAATTGCCAAGAGAATCAAGGAACACAGATTTTTTCTCAATTTGGAATTTTGATGGAAAGGTGGCTTATGAGGACATAATCAGGGCTACTGAAAATTTTGATGGAAAATACTGCATTGGGACTGGAGGATATGGAAGTGTTTACAAGGTGGAACTGTCAACAGGTCAAACAGTAGCTATCAAAAAGATTCACTCTGCAGAAGATCAAGGGGTGGCTGATGAGAAATGTTTTAGAAGTGAAATCAAAACGCTAGCTGAAATTCGGCACCGAAACATTGTAAAACTTTTTGGGTTCTGTTCGAGTCCCCAGTGCATGTTCCTTGTATATGAATATGTGGAAAGAGGAAGTCTTGCTGCTATCTTAACTAATGAAGAGGAGGCAATGCAGTTGGACTGGCTGAAGAGAGTAAATGTGATCAAAGATATGTCTCAGGGGTTATCCTACTTGCATCATGATTGCTCTCCACCAATAGTTCACCGAGACATATCAAGCAACAATATATTGTTGGATTTAGATTTCAAAGCTTGTGTCTCTGACTTCGGCACTGCTAGACTCTTGATGGCTGATTCATCTAATTGGACCACACTTGCAGGAACGCGTGGATACATAGCCCCAGGTGAGTTGTTAGTGACTCATCCATAATATCCATATGAAAATTCAACTTGCAGTTTTAACTTCTTGCCAAACATGTTTCTACTTAAAAAAAAAAACATGTTTCTACTTAAAGCTCTATTTTTATGTTCAAGTCTACATTATCACTGTTGCATATACAGGGGCATGTTCAGCGACATGTCTATCATATTAAAGTATTCCTATCAACGTTCATGTATTGGCACCTTTTATTTATTGTCCTTGCCTACTCAGATCATTTTTCAATTCTGGGTAGTCATCAAGCATTCTGGCTTCTTTACCTTGTTCCTTTCCTGATACTACAGAGAAGCCATAAAGATTCACAAACACACGTGAACTATGTTTCATTCAAGTAATTCAGGAATCAGATTATTAACTTGTGCCTTTATGTTTATCATGTGATCAAGATTTCATTGAGCAAAATAGGAGCCTTATCAAGAGCCCTAGTAGACAATGATATAAGCTTCCTAATTTTTCCATTTTATATAAGCATAACAACCATTTTTTTCCCATTTTAGTTAGTCAAATATTTAATTAGCTTTAATGACTCGCCAGTTCTCATTATTGTTGATGATGATGTTAGTTTCCTTTTTCGACTGGACAGAGCTTGCTTACACAATGAAGGTGACAGAAAAAGCAGATGTTTATAGTTTCGGGGTTGTAGCATGGAAACAATAATGGGAAAGCATCCGGGGGATTTCCTCATCACTTTATCCTCGACAAACGATCAGACTAATCTATCACTGGCAGATTTGTTAGATCAACGTTTATCTCCTCCAAGAGATGAGGTCATCACAGAAGTGTTTTCAACAGTAATGGTGGCAATAGCATGCTTGCGTGCTGACCCAGATGCTCGACCAACAATGCAACATGCTTCCCAAAGGTTGATTGCTCGCAGGCCTCCACCAATCCATGAGCCATTGCATGCCATCAGCTTGCATGAACTCATGAATTTCGATATTTAATCGATGGATGTTCTGTTGTAAGACTTGAACTTCATTTGCTTCAAAATGGATGATTTTGATTTCAGAAAAGAGATGCATATTTAGAGTGGTAGACTTTAAATACCTGAGGGGTTTACTTATTATCTTTCATTTTCTTTTCCTAAATCTCGTAAATATGTTATCCAATAAAAATAAAAAGTATTCTGAAATACCCTGAATATGGAAGAATGGGATGTGCAATATGAATTACAAAAAAAAAGAATCTGATGTTATCAAAACTTTCAAGTTTGTTTTCATTAATGGAATTACTGAATTGGTCAGAAAAATAGTTGTGATTGCCAAAGGGAATGGTGTCAAAGTTGATGGAGACTATGATATGTGATCAGTCATAATTTTTAAGAACAATTGATACTAGATGCTTGTGGGTTTCAGATCAAAAGAGAGAGAGAGAAGGCATATATAAAAGGATATTTCCCTCAGCGAAAATAAGAAAATTTCCCTTAACTGATCATAAATAGACATTTGAGCAAACTCTCCCATTCTCCATTTTAATAAAAATAGAAAAGAACTGTATGCTTGCCTATAAAAATGGTTCAATTTGCAAAGAATTTCAAAAAGGATTAGTTTGGTAACTCTGGTATTGAGAGAGAATTCCTCCTTCCGAGGAATCCAATTATGATAAGTTCCGTAGAATGATAAATTTTTGTCAAGAATATTCAGGAGCGAACATGGGAATGGAGGATAGGATTCCCAAACGCAATTTTCCTAGGTGTTCCAGCAGAATGATGATTAGAATGAACGTCAAACTGGCTTGACTAATGTTTTCTAGGAATGAAAAAAAAATGTTGAAAAATGAAGCATTTCACCAAATTCCCCACTTAATTCCACCAGGCAAAAAGATTGACCTATAATTGCAGGAAGTTCTTTACCTAAACAGCATACAACGCACTGAAATGACATGGTTTGGCTCAGAGAGGTGGAACTAAAAACACAGGCAATGCTAATATATGGGGAGTGACATCAAATAAGGGTTGTACACAGAGAAATAGTAATCACAAAATACATCACTTAAAGAACGGAACATTTCCATGTTGCAGACTGGAATAACAAATATGGTGATAGATGGCATTTGTATATGACAAAAATGTTGTCACTGTCTTTTATGTTTCCTACTCGAGTCACTATGAATTATGTATGGTCCGTAACCAAAAACTGATGACTCATCAATCTATTAAAAATACCAGAATTCGAATTCCCCATATGCAGAAATCAGCAGCTGTAAAATTGAAAGAGAAGGATTGTAGTTCTTATGTTGTGTCATTTACAAATTGTTATAACAAAACAAACATAGAATATTATCTCCTTAATTTATTCACTCGTAACATTAATTAACTAAAGCAACACCAACATGGATCATCATGGAAAACAATCTATGGTTAAAAAAAGATGAAAACAATTAGGATTTATACCTTCTTTTCCAAATCCCAACTGATCACATGAGATGGACCATCAATTATTCGATTTCAAAATTTTCATGCCACTGCATTACAGGAATAAAAACGGCTCTTTTTTTCGATTCGAGGTGAGTCTGTCTATCAATTTAATGATGCGTATCTCCTGTGGCATATTTTGTAATAGCGTAAAACTTCAAGGGCTTTGTTGTTTATTTTTCACAACGGTCATATTCGGCTCGGTGACTCATACTTCATAGGGGTCCACCGAAAACAACAAAAACGGACGGCCTGTTATAAAACAGAAGGGAAAGATATAGAAACACAACATAAACACAAGAGAAATTTGAGCATAAGAGAAAGTATTGTTCTTCAAGAACTTCTCATTTTTTTTTTCTCTTCTCATTGATGTTCATCATGTTACACAAGCCCTCCATGTATAGGGTCACAACCACAATGATAGAAAACTCAAAATACATATCAAAATAAATGCATACTCAAATGCATGAATTACAATTTTAATATGGCACATAATACCAAGACGAATCTATTTATTGTGTGGTCATCCATAAATATATGCATGTATCTTCAAATACATATATTCATAACATGGCCCAACTTTTGAGACACGCAGTCTTTTTTATAGCCCGTTTTGCAGCCTCATAAACGTAATATATATTGTACTATCATAGTATATGAGTCATATCATAATATATGACCCAATTTTTTTTATTTTTTTACTAAAAAAAAATACACTAATGTATTTTAGTATGTACTTCATTTCATATAACAACATGCACTTCAAAAGGTGAGTGTATGATTTAAAAAAAGAAAAGAAAAACAAAAATGGACTACAATTAGGGCTGCAAAATGGAGAAAGCAATACAATTTCATCAATCTACCCAGGGCTGAACAGTGCATTACTTAATCCATTTGACAGATAGATTAGAATTTATATTATTTTTTTCACATATTAGTATAGATAAATATATACTTTTACATAAAACATTAGATTCAACAATAAGCCGTTTCTTCTCCTTTATAATGACAAACATTTCATTTGATAATAAAATTGGTATTTAAAAAGACGTACATTTATCAATGCTGAGGAACAGAATAAAATTGGTATTTAAAAAGATGTACATTTATTAATGCTGAGGAACAGAATAAAAATCGATTTACATAACAAAGACTAACTAAACAAATTTCAAAAAGATAAAAATGAATTCAATGCCATAAACATACATTACAATTCCCTACATTGTATCATACTTGGCCAAAAAAGGCCTTTATTGTATTTGTCCTTCAATGCAGCAACTTCTGTCTGAGGATCAACCAATGGGCAAGTCAAACAAGAAGCATGTGGGAATACAAGTTGCTATGATATGTAATGATTTTTTTATCAATATTTATAATGTATTTGTTAATCCAGTGATACATTGACTTCTAAGCTTGATTGATCAGAGATGGCCTCGTTTGATCTCTCGGTGGTCGGGCGGTCAAGGACGTTTAATCTTATCCGAAGATGCAATGGCTTCAGAAATATGAGGCCTCCAATATCCCTGAATGATTCTGCAACAATTTGAAGACATGCTTCTTTTTCTGGATTTCTAATCCCCTTGTTCTTTTGCAAATCCAGCATCCTTTCTAGAGTTTTTGAATACTCATCATTGACAGTCGAGCTTTCTGATTCGGCGAGCTTCAGATAGAGCACGGCTGAGACAACCACCTGCGGCATAATAAAGTCACTGAAAATAAGGCTTGCTTGATAGAAGAGTAATCCATGATACAAGCCACAGTAAAATTTAAATGTGCTTCCATTATTAGTAGTGCCAAAGAAATAAAAATTCATATAACAATTCCAGTTTACTGCCATGTCTTCAGGTGGCGTTTGAAACCAAAAAAAAAGCGCGCACACACAATCACACACACAGTTTTTAGTTAATAAAAAAAAAACAAAAAAAAAATATAGCTCTTCAAGAAAGTAATAAACATTCTTCCTGGGAATCTAATTCTAAAAATTGCTTTAAGTGAGAAGGTGAAAAGTTCATTTTCAAATAGGTTTCCAAATGCTACCTTATAACCAAGTCACCAACAACTGGATGGGTGACCAATGAATTTGCAGACAAGAGGTTGTGCGAGATAAGTATAGTTTCAGGTGTTAAGAGAAGAAATGTTTCAGTGGTTCAAGTTTTTGTATGATTATTTTGTTAGCTGATCCCAACAAAAAAAAATCCTTCAGGGGCGGGGGAGGGAGGAAGGTGGGGGGGGGGGGGGGGGGAGAGAGAGAGAGAGAGAGATACCTCACTGGTCCCAGGACTAATATTGACAGCACAATCAATGTGCACAGTTTTATTTGTTTGGGAGTTCCTCTCTTGAAATTTAGTATCATTTTCTATGCTTGATTGTGAAAAGGCAAGACTATCCAACTCGTCAAACCATTGTTGAGCAACACCAACCTGCAAAATCTTGCACTCATTTAGATGTTAAATGATATACATGTCCCAAAAAAGTGAGCAAATGAACTCGAATGCAAAGGATATCATTGTAGGATACATCCTAAAAAGTGGATACCTTCTCCGCAGATGAGCCCATGTCCTCCGATCCTGAGACAACGGCAGCAGATCCTCTTGCTTGACGCCAGATACAACCTTCCTTTAGTGGTTCCACAAGCTCGGTTCCCTCAGGAATGTGGACATTCAATCGTATGTCACATCTTCCTGTGTTATGTTGAAACATCGCAATAAAAAATGAATGAGAAGTCAAATGATTGACCACACCTTAATCTAAGCTTGAATTATAGATGGACTTCTGTTTCAATGCAAGATAGATGACCCCAGGTGACACACACTGGAGAAATGGACCAGAATCCACAAACTCCAAAGAACAACCACCGAAAATCCCCTTGCAGGACTGTCGGGAAGAAGGGAATTCCCTTTTGTCTCTCTCTTGTTTATTCATCCCTTTTCTTTCTCATTCTTGGTTGTATTATATATTAGATAGTGCTGAGAGGAAACATAAGGTATTTCAAAACTCAGCAGGAAACAGAAGTCCCAATTCTCATTGCATCATGATGAAGAGAAGTACAATATTGGGAATGAACAATTCATACAATGTATGAACTTAACCTTGCCACCAACCTTCTTCAACATGCCTTTACTTATCACCCATCACTCATCTCTCATCCCTGGAGTGGTTGCATATGCTAGGGTGTTGACAGGCCTAAAGTTTGGCATTTTTTCAACATACCTTCACTGCTTATAAATTTCTTCTATAACAGTGGTCTTATCATTCCCAAAAAAGTCTTTTAGTAGCCTAAGTTACTACCATGTTTTGAGTATTTTTCCTTTGAACTCAGTTAATTCTATATAGTCAAAGTTTATAAATATGAGTAATTAAAATTCAAGGAAAGATGAGAAATGCCAAAGGTTGAAACCATTGCGTAGAGCAACATAAAAGTATTGGCAAAAATGACAAAATCAAATTTAGTATTGTATTTGGCTACAAAGCACAGACACTTCTCCAGAGGCCCCGTACCCGTGTCGGACACGGCACGGACATGGCTCCAACCGTGTTTGCCTTCATTATGTCTTGGACACGCCTGGGATACGGCCAAGACACGCTTGGGACACGGCCCAGCCAGTTTCAACCCAAAAGTAAAAAAGAAAAAGAAAAGGAAGGCCTAAACATAACTCACAAGTATTCAACCCATTTAAAACAGCCTAGAACAATTCAATTAAACAAAATCCATTTCTTAAGGTTAAAAATAATAATGATTTATTAGTTTAAAACAATTATTTATAGTTTAAAACAATGATTTATAAAAACAGTGGTTTTGTTGGTTTAAAACAGTGATTTATAAAAACAATGATTTATTAGTTTATACAATTGGTTATAAATAGTGAATTAAATGAAATGTGTTTATTTATATAAAATAGTAATACATATTTATTTATTATATTAATTTATTTGTTACCGTGTCTTAGCCGTACCCGTGTCTTATTTTTTCAAAAATTGCTGTGTCACTGTGTCACCATGTCTCGTGTCCGTGCCCGTGCTTCATAGGTATTCGGTCTCTTAACATCCTCCTGTATGCAGGATTACTCATGACTCCAAGTCTTTTTTGTTAACATGACAAAATCCTGGGTTCAAGTCTTAGAGCAGCCATTTTTGTGCCAAGCAAAGTAAATAAAATAATATAAATGTCAGGACCATATCAGTCTTTCTCTTCAGTCCTGCTATTTGCGGGATCGTTATGGTGAAGACATCTTTAAAGATGACAAACCTTCAGTCAACAGATTAAGACTTACTTCAAAAATTTATCAGGAAATAACCTAGGGAATTGTCCACGATGGTTTGATAAATGACCTGACACAGAAAAAAAAAGAAGTTTGTATACCTGGCATTACAGAGAACTGTTGAAGCAGATCAGTTCTCCATGCTCCATTCATTGCTCCCCTGTTCATTGGCAAAGCAGTTCACAAAAGAGTTAGACCTCCAGACAAAGCATTCTACTGTAAGGATAAGGTTGACAAATTAATAAGCTCTTCCTACCTCTTGAAATGAAAATATATAAATCAACTCACCTAACAGAAGTTCCCTCCAGTGGGCAAGCACACCAATATGGAAACCCAAGAACCTCAAAGTTGGACAATCGGAGAAGGGAAACCTCTTTAGATTCATTATGACGTTTCAATACCACCGGACCAGCTTTATTGAAAATACAAATCTACAATTAATTGAATGATAGTGCACAGAATCCAGGTAGGCATTTGTAAACAAAGTCGAGCATTGAAAAGTAATGTCTGGTACCTGTGTCACAAAATACTACGCTATTCTGGAGGGAGGCTATGGAAGACACTAGACCAGCATATGGAAACCCATTCACTGAGTATCTATGATCCAACCTCTGCTTCAATTCCTCCGGAAACGCTTTAACTGGAGCAACTTTCTCCATGATAATTTGCCCGCACATCTCCATGATACTTGAGAAGCCTATGGCCAATGGATAAGGGTTGATCAAGACTATTGGAGAGAACACATCATAAATGATGAAAAACATAGCTAAATGAGCACCTTTATAGACCTCTTTGACCTCCCCACTACTCACGTTCAAAATCCATAAGGTATCAAATCTGGGGAATCAAACAGTAAATAAGATTGTCTGAACCATAAGGCTATTTAAGCCAAGTAATAATTGGAATCACAAATTAATATTTTTGGGAAGGATGTCATCCGAAAAGATAGTGACAGCTTAAAGAAACTTATGCCCAACAGTATAAATCAGGCTTTTGTGACAGCAATGATGTTGAAAAATATAGCTCAAAACTTATTGAAAATAATTATAGTTCAGTAACTTAAAGAGTAAATAAGATTATGCCACTTTCTTAATCTTTTAAAAAGAAGAAGAAACTAGAAAATGTAACAGCAGGTTATCATATACCTTCGGTTAATAACTAATAGATCATTTGACTCTGATTTTATCAAGTGCCAAGGGAAACTGAGTGAGTTTGCAGAAGACTCTCCAGGTTTTAGATCAATTTGTCTTTCCATTCCAAATGTATCCAAAATCCAGTACCCTATACCTCCGCCTTTTTCCGAGCATGTTGGATATGTCGTCTCCAACACCCTCCTTTCCATGTCTGCTCTCCTTATTGCATGGTTCTTCACAAAAACAGACGAACAGTAGTAAGATGACATGAATACTAAAAAACTGATGAATCTGTTTTGCCAATGTCACTTTTTAATTGACATGTTGACTATATGAAATTATTAAAAAATAAAAAAATCCTACAAACAGAATTTAATCATACACAAAAGATTTAAATAATAGTGATCCTCAATAAACAATTTCATACTGCAGATGGGCACCTACAATACTTATGAGAACTAAGAAGCAATTCCCATTATAAAAAAAAACCTGACTGAAGAAATCAAGATAGGCTTATTTATTACATCCAAAAATGCCCACACCCACATGCATTGGCAAATAATGTATGACGCATAAACAATTAAAAACATTGATTGATTAAATTGGTCATGTTTATTCACAAACTGATTTGGTCAAAAAACAGAGTTTCTCAGTGAGCTAAATTCTGTTAATTTTAGTGATGACCTAGCAATTTGACTTACAACTTTCATATTTGGAGATGGCTTTTCTTGATTTTAAATAATAATCTAACATTCTTACTGCATATTCAGTATATAGTAGGTGGCTGTGTCTCATTTAGACCAAATTCTGATCATATCAGCCACAGGAAAAGTCTCTGATCTATTCAGAGCATCAAGCAAACTTGATCATGTTTTTCTGTTGGGACAGAAGCTCTTTAGTTGACGTTCGTGAGCAGAGATATAATTGACGTTCATGAGCAGAGAGCCAGAGATTGAGTTAAAACTACAATAAAACTAAAATGAGACAAAATTTCCCAAAAAAACGAGTACAGATTTGTAACCTAGAGAAATCCAAATGACCTATAAAAATAAGTAGTAGTTCTTTTTCTGTTCAAAACATGGGAATAGAGCTCAGAGTTCACCTTATGAGATGACATATACGTTTTTTATATTTAACTTTATATTGTTCATTCTTTCTTCAAAAGCCTTTATATTGTTCATTCAATATTTTTAAACGTATTTTTGTAAGACTTCGTTTTAATGCAATGACTTTCAACATATCACTGAACATATCAGAACTTATTATCCATTCCACTAATATAAGATCATTATTAGTATGAAAGTCATCAAAAGAATAATTATGCATCACAGCAACAAGTCCAGGTAATTTATGAACACTATGAACAAATATAACCAAACCCATCCCAACATACCTCTGAGTCCACAAAATAAAGACAATTTTCAGCATCATCATAAAATGAAGCAGTAGGGCGCAATAACTTGGCAGATTCAAAATCACCATCCTCAAAACCTGGAGAGGAACCGATCTAAAAAAACCAACTTGATTAATTCAAGATTTTTTTTTTTGATGCAGAATATTTCAAGGATTACCTATTTCAATTCATGTAAACAGCAAAGCACAAAAAAAACACTAGATCAGAGTTCAAAATACGATATCAGGCCAACATGTCAAAGATTCCACAAATTAATCGACCCCATAGTAGTCTTCAACATCAAAATGCTAAAATGAACTTCAACAGTGAACGAGAAGATGTCCAAGTAATGTAGATATGATAAGGAAATTTAGCAAGTGTAAATTTGGATTAATAAATGGATTAGTTATTGAGCCTTGAATGGTTGCTAACTATAGCATGGGCCTGGGAGTTTAAGCTCCATAGTACCTGGAGCAAAATTTCAGACAGATCGTTTATAAACCTGTGAAATTGGTGGATGTTATCATTTTCTCTCTTTTTTTTTCTTGACGAGGAATTCCAACAAGAGTTGAGAAAACCCTAACACAAAATAACCTACAGACCCTTTGCATCAAGTAAGCCCTGGGAATTCAAGCTAGGGGCCAATGGAAAGCAAACCCACACCGCTAGCTAAAGAGCCAATCCCAGTGAGCATTGGATGATTTCATTTGTATGAGAAATAAAAATCTTAACATAGTCCCTTATGACAGGTAGTAGACATGCAGTACTTTAATATTTTATAATCAGATGTGCAACAGATAATCAACTAAGAAAGCAAAATACTCCCACTTAAAATTGTCTAGCATTTTCTATCTAGTCATCATATATATGAATTGGAATTATTCATATCAATCTATGGTCCATAAATCAACTTACCCAACAGCCCATGTCAACACCAAATTCTGTCCTACTGAAATGGCCATCAGAAGTAATTTAGTAGGCATATTTCTTTTTCCAATAAAATGCAAATGTTACAAGAAAATTCCGAAAAAGAAGAAAAAGAAAAGTTTCAAGAACCAATGTCGAAGAATCAATTTTACATGATCACAATTATAAAATATGACAACAGGAATACATACACAATCTAAAATTCTTCCATCTCCATTAGTTACAATGATTCGATGGTGATTTGTGTCTGAGAAGAAGATGCGATTGTCATCTTCATCTGCTGATACAAAGCCTGAAACCCATTGACAAAATAAATTTAAAGATTCAATTGGTTCAGTAAAGTAGAATCACATAAGGTTATCTAGAAAATAGATTGCACATGCAACTTTGAGTAATCAGAATACTGATACAACAAAAGAAAAAAAAACATACATGGAAAGGAAGCAGCAATCAAAGTGAAAAAAATAACTGAAGATAAATTAGGTAGTGGAGGCAGGGTAAGCTCAGTGATGGTTGAAGGCTTAGAGGTAGTGAAAACCGGGGAGCTCTATTGGAAGTCAATGGTAGTTCTCGTGTGAGGTTTTTGACATGATTAAGATCCAATGCGATGATGCAATAAAGGTTACTGTGGTTTAGTTAGGATGCAAAGATCAAAATTCTCAAAATCAAGGTCTGAATCTGGCACAATATCATGTCAGACCTGACCTTCAGTTTTCAAATAGAATGATGTGAGTAGGAAGGAGAACCTTGACTAACATGTAAGTTAGGCAGAGCTGCTCATAACATAGCCTGTAAGCTAGATCTTGGGAATAATTTCAAGTCCACTGTCAAGAAACCATAATCCTATTAACATGTGGGTTCAATAATAATGAAAGGTTCACGTTAAAACTTGCTTGAAAAAGTACTGAAACAGGGACCATCTTGGTACTGTATAAACCAAACTTAGTTCTATGGGGATATAAGGCATTAGTCTTAAATCACCACTTATCATTAATCACCACTTATCATAAATATGTGATGCCCTTCATTTACTTTGCCTTAACGCTGTGAAGCTTTAGCATCTATATTCAGAAAGTTACAATCCCCCAATTCTCCATGTTATTAATTCCTATTTACTTCGATATCACGCACAGTCTTCACAAAATCCAGACTTGCTAAGGCAGATGTCATCATGCATTAAATATTTGGGATTCTTGTATATATTTCCCATAAGAATCCATACATCTTAAAATCTCCATGTCACATACACTCATACATAGCCGTCCATGATTAGTGTAAAAAACTCCTATTGTTTGAATCCATCTCTGAGACCTTATCTGGGTTGGGTAAATCAACCCTGGATATTGATCGATGAAGGATCCCTCAACCAACAAGAAGCATTTTTTTTCGTGTCATCTGCAAAAAGTGAGGGTCTCTAAAAGTCCTGTGGTTTTACATTTTAAAAATCCTTCAGGCTTCAGGGGATATACATGACAAACCTTAAATATTTCATGATTGAATGTACATAGAGAGAAATGAATTCAATGGATAGCATAAAATTTGTGATTTTATGATATTTTATTAACTACAGAAGCTGCAAAGCACATCACTATATAGAAAATTATGGATGCAAATAAGAAGATCATACCTGGAAAAAAGTGTAATAAATTTCTGAAAGAAGAAGAAACATAGGGTTCTTTGATGTCCTCAGTCCGACACCATGCAGATCTGCTTGATTTCTGAACCTTCACAAGATTCCAGTTCTGTAACAGATCATACCATCCAGATTTCATTGATTTATGAACAGTCACAGCACCCCCATTCTGTAACACATGGAATTCCTGGATTACTGCAATATAATGCATATTAGAATTAACAATAATGTAGGAGCCTAACCAAAAATCGCACGCGATGATGAAAATAAACATGGAAATCCATCACATACTCTAACATTAACTCAGAAATTAAAAAAGAAAAAAGAGTGGAAGGAAATAATTTCTTCTTTGAAGCTTTTGAACTGATTGTAATCAAGAATCTTAAACTGAATTGCAGAGAGCACAGAAAAAGGTAGCTTTCCTAGAAAAATAAAACAGTTACTAGAAAAATTCTGCATATAAGTACACATATATGAAAAAGACAATCATTGTTCTGGCAGTCTCCCAAAGCAGAATAAACAATGAATGCTAAATTTTGACCATAGCCATAATCTGCAAGTCTCACACAACCATCCTTCCTATCTGCAAACTACAAAATATGAGATTTGGTATAAAATCTACATAAACTGAATACATGGGAAGAAACCCAGTTAGCTAACCAATAGTCATCAAGTCATTAATAAGCAGAAAACCCAATGGGCCAAAGATGTCAGCAGCACCAACTGCAGTTGACCTTTTCGAAAACTCCATTAACCCAATGATCATATCATTGTCCACTTTAGTAAGACACATCACGTGCCTATTTAAGACTGACTAACTATGCTGCAATAACCCAGATTTAGCTCTGATTTTCCAAACATCAAATCAAGCAATTGAGCATGTTAGACCGAATATGTCCTCTTATGGATGTTCCAATAGGGAAAAAATAGTCCGGTAAACTACGGAAGCATGCACAGAAGACAGAACAGAGGCCTTTCTTTTCTTGTTATATTTTTTTTGGTAGGTAAGTGTTTTTTTTTCCCTTGGTTAAATCTTCTCCTATCAGCAAGAATATGTCTCAAACCGAGGATCCCTTGGCGAAAAGGGGTTAGCTCAGTTGATAGTTCTTTGGTGACATTTTTCAGATTCAAACACTCGTTCAAATATTGTACATCTAAGCTTTACTAGGCAGTCCACGAAAATCGTGAAACCATGAAGCATGCGTGCATACATATGGAAGTCCTCATTATGCAGTTAGACTGTATGAAAATTTTGGCATGGTGAAAGATGATCTAAAGAACTTTCATAAGGATTGTCGATACCTTCTGTTGTGATTTACATGAACAGAAAAGGTCTCGAAACAAGATGGTGATAATGTATATGCATAATTACCTTTAGCAATTGTGTCAAGCTCCACATTATACTTATGATAGTGCGGAGGACTCCTGAAACTTTTAAAAGCCAAGTAGCCTACTCCATCTGTCATCTAGAGATATCCAACATATAATTTCAGCAGCATAACGCGCAGCAATTTCAATATACAATAACACTAAACAAATTAACCAGGCACATGAACGTGTAAACTAACAGACTTAGCAAACTAAAATATTAAGGGTCACATGAATGTGAGAGCCTGAGGTCAAATGCAGTTACTGTCAGCTATGCCAACAGCAAAAATTATGTTACAAGATCAGTGTGTAAAAAAATATGAAGTTTGGTACATCTGTCGTGTTGGCCTCGCAGGTTACTTTCGATAGGGGGAAAATTACTATTGAGGAGTAGTGCCTTGAGGGAGTGATTTGGCCGTGTGTAAGTAGAATTCTCCTCTACCATGGCCCCGGGGAGCCCATAGGGCTGCTATATTGTTTTTTCTTTCCCTTGTATCTTTCATTCCGGGCATTTGCTCTAATTAATAAAATCATGGCTCATGCCTACCATGCTTTCAAAAAATAAATTTGAAGTTCCAAACTGTACTTTGTTATTTTCTTGGTTCTCCATCCATATGCATTTAGTTGAAAAGGACTTTGTCTGATTTTTACAGCATGACGGGAAAAAGCATGGGTAAGCATGGAGATATAAATTATGGTATTCTTTAAGTTAGCAGCAACTGAAAACCTGAAAGGAAAAATTATGGGAGTAAAATGGAACGACAATCAATCATCTCTAACAAACTTTATTGCTTCCACATTGAGAAAGCTATAACCACGTTTAAAAAGAACATTATGATGATGAACTTTTATATCAAGAAAATCCATAATATTTTACGTCAATTGTCTTTATAGAAACATACAGCTGTAAGTGAATGTACCTCACCTCAGAGAAATTCTTGTCTGAACATAACACAGGAAATGTTATGTACTCCTCCAAAATAGTTTTCATTATTTGATTTTGGGTGCCAAAAGAATGTACTGAATTACCACTCTGAAAACAAAAGATATGAAGCTTTGGGTGCCTGCAATGACACGCATAAAATAAGTTCCATGACAATTCTATGGAAAGAGGAACCAAATGAAATTCCAACCATGCACCGAAAGATGGGAAGTACTTTTCATGCCAATGCATATTTAACCAGATACCTTTGTTTAAGCAATTTTGCATTCTCTAACATAATCATTCGGTCATAAAATTCAACAGAATCATCAAGGAATACCCCCATAAGAACTAGATAAACCCCATCATCACTAAACATATCTCTGCCCCCATCACTTCTATTCAACCAGCAATGATGAGAACCTGTAGAAAGAAAAAGAAAATTTAAAACTGCATTGACCCAATGAACCATTATATCACTGGTACAGCCAGCAACTACCAAAAGAATAATTATATGCAACATTATAAAGCCAAATTTAAAATAAGTAAAAAATTCAGCACCACCAACAAATATTTGATAATGAAAGCATAGTTATTTAATTGGTAATCAACTCATAAAAATCACATTATATTGAATTAATAAATATAAAGCATATTAAAAATGAAACAAAAAACAGGAAAAAGAAGCAAAATTCCCATTTCCATGACAAATAACACCTTCTCATATATTTAATGAAGGATCTATTTTTTAAACATCAGCAACAATGACCCATTTAAAAAGTACCACAAGTATATATTAAAATCTTCTCCCCAACAAACTTCACCTAGGAATACACTGTACTGGCAGTAACAAATGCCCAAAGTCGTACCCAGAGAGCCAGAGCAATATCCAGGGGGAGTGATTTAAAAAACTATATAAAAAAAAGGATAATAAATGAAAGTACAAAAATTCAATGTCGTTTTTTCAGCTCAACCTATGAACTTTCATTTGAAATCAACCCATGTTGGATTATAAGGGAAGGACAAATGGAACAGGAAATTTTGCGCAAAGGTCAACATGGATCAAAGCTACAACATGTTGATTGTACACTGCACTATCCCATATAATAAAGCACAAAATAATGCTTGCAAAAGTTTTTGTCTATCATAGATTATTTATGAAGATAACTGGTTAATGGGTCAAGTAAATAGGAATGTTGATCTCCACCATAAGAAGTACAAACCACAATAATATATGGAAAATTAAGAGTATGTAAAAAGAAGATGAATACTCAATGAATGGAAGTCAATGACTTACATCATTACCTTCAGGCTGGCCAATAACTGATTTAGCAAATGCCAAAAAATCATCTTGAGGAAGACAATCCAATCGTGGTGATGAAATCGTGGAGAACCTGCCAAAGAACTGCAATCAGTATGTTAGGCATACAATTCTCAAAGTCATTCAACATTGATTGCAGCCAACAAAATCAACCCATGACCACACAAACGACAAGTGACCATTAACATTGCCACTCAATGACATACAACAATGATTAAAAATCGACCCGCTGTGAAGAGTGACGCTATTAGAAAGCGCAAATCATACCCAATGTACTACTAACCTTGGGGCTTGGCACCTCCCATCGATGCCATTTCCGTCCGCGTTCATCCAAAGCCGGGACAATTGCGAGGTGCGTGAATTGGAAGGCTTTCCCTTCATCGAACCTGCGACATCTGTTCGTATAGAAGGGGGAAGAGAGAGTTCGACGAGTCAGTACCGAGATGTTTCGTTTCAACAAATACTTCTGAACAGTCTCTAATGGAGGCCAATGAAAAACACAATCACAGATAAAGTGATAAAACGATAGAATTGTATTGTATGAGCAAACATTCAAACACTTCGAAATCGAGGGGAAAAAATGAAAGTTAGAGAGAGAGAGAGAGAGAGCCTGAGAGAGTATGTTGAAGAGGAGGAAGAACTCTATAAATCTCTCTGAGGCGACGAAATCTTTGATGCATTGTTTTTGTTGACGATTCAAGAAAAATCGAAACAGACGGAGCTTCTGAATCAAAGGGATTTCATTCATGGGGGTTTGGGGCTATTATGACGAAACTACCCTTGATGTTTATGTTAAAGGACAAACCGGTCCTCTGGGCTGGGCTTTTTTTCCTTTCGATGTTGGGTAGGAAACGAACAGCACAGCCCTGTTTCCATTCCTGGCTACACTACACACCGTTGTATTTTCTGAAATAAATATTTAATTAATGAAGTATATAATTTTTTTATAAAAATTGATGGTACGTATTTATATATATTAAATTGAAAATATAAACTTAATTAGTAATATTGTATCCCAAAAAGCTAAAAGAATGATTTTGAAGTAAAATATTCATAATTTAAAAATGAAATAAATATTTAATAATTAATAATTAAATATAAAAAATTATATTTAAAATTATTGTCTTAAGCCTTATGATATATTGAGCTGGCTCTGAACAGGACTGTAAGAAGTCTTAAAAGATGATCTACCATGGTCCATGGACCATCAGTCAGATGACAAAACCGTCCCTACCTTTTTTAAAAATTTTCTTGTTATCCTATACTCACCAACGTTAAAAAAAAGGGGCAAAATCGATATAACAATTTAGAAATTTATGAAAATCGAAAAATATCTCTATATATAAAATAATTAAATCCCTATAAATTCAATCACATTAATCACAAATATGGTTAGTATATTAAATTAATTAATCAGGCAAATTGTAAAAGTGTATTAAAAAAAATAATTTATCATGTATGGTTAGAGTCAATAATAGATCGAGTTAGTTTTAGTTATGGCATGACTAAAATAAATACTGTCTAATAAAATAAGAATTTGAAGAGATTTACTAATTTTATAGGTACTTTTTTGATTTTTATAAGTTTCTAAAAAGCTATATCAATTTTTCGAAATAAGGAATGATGGTATTTTGATAACTTTTAATATATAGTTAGAGTTAACCATATACTTGATTATTTGGGGTGACGATAGGGACAAAAATAATATTTTTCTAATAACATAAGGACCTGTGACAATTCTTTTCTTTTTTTTTTGATATCGGAGGGACTCCCGTGGCTGACCTTATGGTCGAGCTGGGAAAGCTACCTCCGCCTGTTTGCTCCGGTCTCACAGAAAATTCTTTCGAATAATCGCCAACAAACAGGTGGGTAAGTCAGCGCCAAGACTCGAACCCAGGACATATCGGTAACACCCAAGACCTATCGGTAGCGCCAATTTTTCTTTTCTAATAACACAAGGACCTATAACAAATTTTTAATTTTGTATAGACTAAAAAACCGATTTAGCAAGGGAGTTATATCGATTCAAAAAACCTCTCTCTCTCTTTCTCTCAAATTGCATAAATATTAAATTTGAAATGGTCTTTAAAATGAATCCAATGAGACACAGATATTTAAAATAAGAGTTTTTTTTTGTTTTTTTTATTTTTAAGAATTAAAGACACCCCAATTAAATCCAAATGAAATGTAGTCTTTTTTATTTTACTAATTTACACAATTGAAAAAACAAACTACACGAGCTCACACATGATTCCCAAGAGCACCAACAGCCAGTGCCTGGTCCCGTCACAAATGCCTCACATGAACCTTACAGATGCATTGGCTCCTCCAACATCTCCTGCAACAATGTGTCACATAATAAAAGGAATCAATGACCATGGGAACAACTTGCGCACTGACAGTGGTCTGTTGGGCACGGCACAGACGTTCCAGGGGCCTGACCCAACTTCCGATGGCGATTCCTTCCTGCATTGATCCACAGGGACAAACCAATCAGGTTCAATGTTTTTCTTTTTTTAAATATGATTGTTGTTGTTATCTTTTCATGCATCTGAGTCTTGGTAGGGTTTTGATAAGATGAAATAGGTTTTGTATGTGATTACTCACTCAATCCACAATGTTTTATATGTTTTACCATTTATGATATGAAAAAATAATGCCTTCACTTCCTGAAAAAGAAGAACCCAAGATGCAATTAATGTTCCCAATTGTTTCTACTCTGTTATGTATTGATTTCTTGAAATAATAGTCCTATTTAAACATTGGGTGCTGATGCACTCGGTCATTCCTGCAATCCATGAGTGACTGTCCCTAGTATTTTCCTTCTGCATTTTACTAGTAATTGATGACGTTGTGTTCGTTGCTGAGTAGCCAGTTTACATGTATCTATGTGGCATTAAATGTTTATGTAGCGTGAGCTTTGGTCTCCCATGGTTGAAATTTGAGTTTTCAATGTTTGTACTTAGCAATATCATCCACCATGTTGATGTCTTTGTGATTGATCTGGGATGATTTAGGATCATCAGAACTCAAGAAAAGATACCACCAATTCATGGATGTGGGATGTTTGTTGCAAGGTAATTTATTTGTGGGATTTGATGAGTATTTTCATTAATGATGTCTATTTGGTTGTGGATGGATTATGAATAAGAGGGTTAGACATTTTTAAAGTACTAAACCATTTTCATATAAATCCGTGGACATTTCAATTTTCATTGTACTTGTGAATGGACAAAAACATATGTAATTATACAAGTTCATTCATATATAGCATCACTTGATTATACATCAACTCCAATCCTTTTACTGTAGAATTTGTTTATTAGTTAACATCATGCAATCAGCCAATCACAAACTGTAAGTGAGTACCACGTACTTTTATGAACACATTAATTTATATCAAGCTAAATTGCATAAATTGGTTTCAAGTAGCATATAACACCTATTTGTGGTTGTCTTGGACCATTTTTCAGCTTTTCACTTTTACTTTTCTACTTATGGTTAACCTCTAACACTGCTGGAATCTTATGATGGCATGACCATAATGTTGATAAAGGAAAAACAGAAGGGGAGAAGGGGGGGGGGGGTGGGTGTGTAAACTTGCTTTAATGTGCAAATCATGCATCTGAAATTTGGAAAAGTTCAATTGAACTGAATTATTGTTAAATCAAAATATTCCCGTTGATGAAGATTCCAAAGGCCTGGTCTTTTTTTGACATCTCATAATTTTCTAGACCAGTACTCTTGTCTTCCATTAGCATCATCACCATAATAAAATAATAAAACACTATTAAGCCTTACAAATCTGGACATTGATATAAAAATCTCAAATCTCGACTTCTGCAACAACTAGCTACACAAAAGTTCATATCTCGTTCTCACCTGATCGTAAGCGGATCAAACCATATGTTGGAGACTGATGTTCACCTTCCACTTCTAAGAAACAGAGAAACACAACAGCCAAAAGAACTATGGCAAAAAATGCCTTTAACCTCATTTTTGGATGGATAAGAAACTCAGGTTTCTCTCTCCGTCTTTGTCCCTCTCTCTCTCTCTCTGTATATATATATAGAGTCTAGAAATCAACATCAACCAAGTCTAGTTTACCTTCAATTTAGCGTCTAATTCATAAATCCTACTCTGCAATAATTTATCAAAGACCATTTCTGCAGTGAGTTCTCCGTATCCTTTTTAACTACCCGTTTCTAAGTTTTGACGAATCCTCCTTTTTTTTTTGGTCCGGAGTCATAGCTGTACATGGACAAAAGCACTTAAGATGATATTTTGCATTTCTATTACTTGTTGAAATCACTTTTGAATATCCTGTAATACATTGTTTCCTAACTTTGTCCATCCATGCATTAGCATACATCATTAATATACTCATTTCTGTCTATATCATGTTTTGCATCTTAGTCCACAATTAGTTATGGAATTTTTTTTTGACCAATTGCGATTTTCATTCTTGACGAATGACTTTTGATCTTTTTCCCCATGATTGACTAGTCATCAATTTTGTTTGTAAAACCTACATTACAAGCTCTCCACATTCCTCAGTTTTGTGTTCCTTTGAATGATTTCAGTGCACATGGAAATGGTGCATCTATTATTTCTTTCAAAGAATCCAAGGAAAATTTCATGTGGGATTTCTGATGATTTCCACTGTATGCTTTTCTGTAAAAATCGTTTGTAATTATGAACATTGAGAAGTTTGGGCAGATGTTCTTTTAGTTTTTTATGTTTCTATATGAATGGAAACTGAACGGATGGCCGTTTTCTATAGACGTGAATTGGAAATTTTTTAAAAGTCCTCTTGTAAACAGAACCTGTAGCTATTTTTTCAACTCCAATAAACAGCCGGTGAACACTTTTCAACCATGAGCTGGCGGATTTATTTAAACATTTAGACATCTCATAAAGATTCCAAAGGCCTGGTCTTTTTTTATCACATAATTTTGTAGACCGTTACTCTTGTCTTTCATTAGCATCATCACAATAATAAAATTATAAACACTATTAAGCCTTACAAATCTGGACATGGATACAAAAATCTCAAATCTTGACTTCTGCAACAACTAGGTACACAAAAGTTCATGTCTCATTCTCACCTGATCGTAAGCGGATCGAGCTGTTTGTTGGAGACTGATGTTCACCTTCTACTTCTAAAAAAAACAGAGAAACACACTATGACAACAAATGTCTTTAACCTCATTTTTGGATGGATGAGAATGGACAATGCGTTACTCAAGTTCTCTCTCTCTCTCTCTCTCTCTATATATATATATATATATATAAAAAAACATCAACCAAGCCTAGTTTTATTCAGTTTAGCGTGTAATTCATGAATCCTACTCTGCAATAACTTGTCAAAGACCATTTCTATGGTTAGTTTTCCGTATCCTTTTTAACTACCCTTTTCTAAGTCTTGACGATTCCTCCCTTTTTTCCAGAGTCATTGATGTACATGGACAAAATCACTTAAGATGATATTTTGCATATCTATTACTTGTTGAAATCACTTTTGAATTTCCTGTAATTCATTGTTTCCTAACTTTGTCCATCGACGCATTAGCATATGTCATTAACACACTTATTTCTGTCTATGTCATGTTTTGCATCTTGGTCCACAATTAGTTATGGAATTTTTTTTTGAGAAATTGCAAATTTTTCATTCTTGATGGGTGACTTTTGTTCTGTTTCCCCATGATTGACTGGTCATCAGTTGGGTTCGTAAAACCCATATTACAAGCTCTCTACATTCCTCAGTTTGTTTTCCATTCAATGAATTTCGGTGCACATGGAAAAGGTGCATCTATTATTTCTTTCGAAGAATTCAAGGAAGATTTCATGTGAGATTTCTGATGATTTCCACCATGTATGCTTTTCTGTACAAATCTTTTGTAAATATGAACACACAGAAGTTTAGGTAGATGTGTTTTTGGTTTTTTATGTTTTATGTGAACTGAAACTGAAAGTCTGGCCATTTTCTATGGATGTGAATTGGAATTTTTTTTGAAAACCCTCTCTTTAACAGAACTTTCTTCAACTCCAATAATAGCATGAAGGCTGGTGGACACTTTTCAACCATGAGCTGGCGGATTTATTCAAACATTTAGACTGACTGACTTGAATTCATCACTTTCGAAGACCACTTGCAATGAATCGGCCAAAGAATAAATCTACCAGCCCATACTTTAATAGAGAAGTGATAGCATTGTCTGAATGTGATTATATAGTTGCTAAAGAATAGGTGTAAATCCGATATAACATTTCAATTCACATGCATTGAAAATAACATTCCTTTTAGTTTCAGCTTACAGAAAGCATTACAAGGAAGGTTGAGTTGGGAAAGTTATTAGTCCATGGTTTCTGTTTGTCCAATAATCCATCTAGAGATGGATGATTCTGTGACATTAACTTTTTATTCATCCACTACTTGTCAGAAAGTTCTAATACATTACGGGGTGAGTGGAAATGTCGATAAAATCTAAAGCAGTTTTGGCTCATCCTGTATTATACAGAATCATGATAGTTCTTACTTCTTAGGCCATGTTGAGATATTTTCTAACCTGTGAAAAATACATTTAATTCAAGTGAAGGGGAACTAATTGCATTCTCGTACATTACATTAACAAATACAATGAGAGAATACTGACTTACTCTCTCCCTCACTCTCTCTGTACATATGTATATGCAAGATTTGATTAACTAAGCTTCCATTTCTTCATCTATATGACAACAGCCATCAATTGATGTAACTTTATTGTTTTGGGATCCTTCCAGACAGGAAGCAAGTTGCAAGCAGTTAGCTCTTCTGACACCCACCGCATAGTTGGGCGAGATCGTGGATCAGCACGCAAGCAAGCAAAAGCCACAGCAGCTGTTAGTATCACTTGATTTGCAATTTGGCCCACAGGAGGACTGAGACGGTGGTCTAAGACATCCTTGAATGGTGTGTCCTGGCCTTTATCTGATGATAAAACAGAGATGAATTCCCCTGGATGTCTTCCCATTATCACCTCGAGAGCCACAACTCCAAAGCTGTACATGTCGCACTTCTCTGTCACCATCATGGTATAAGCAAGTTCTGCAAAGAAAAAAAAGAAAAGTAAAGATGAAATGAGGATTTAAAGGTAACTCAACCAACTATATACTACATGTTACTTATTGAAGTAATCTCATTGTTTCCTTTTCATTTATTGTTGTTTCTTATTATTCAATAAATAAAACCATATAAAAGATTGAATAATTCATTACTATTCCCCATAGTTAGACCATTGAAAAAAACATGTGATCACATCTATCTTACTCAAAGTAACATTTACGCACCTGGGGCGACGTATCCACATGTACCAGCAAGAGTGGTCCAATTGGAAGAATCAGGCTTTAGAAGCCTGGCAGTGCCGAAGTCTGACACGCAAGCCTTGAGTTCCGAATCTATCAAAACATTGTTGCATGATATATCCCGATGTACTATGGGTGGGATGCAGTCATGGTGCATGTAAGATAGAGCATGAGCAACATCTTTAATAATTGTTACTCTCTCAGTCCAGTTCAATTTCATTGCCAGTTCCTCATCCCTTAAGATATTAGATAAGCACCCCCTTTCCATGTATTCATATACAAGAAACATGAATCCAGGATTGGAGCAAAACCCATAGAGCTTCACAATGTTCCGATGCCGAATTTCAGTTAATGTCCTTATCTCATTTCTGAAAGATATTTCTTCAAATGTTTCTCCACCCTCGAGAGGGTGTAATTTTTTCACAGCAACCACCATACCCGACGGAAGTTTCGCCCTGTAAACGGTGCCATATCCTCCCCTCCCTATGCAATATTTATCATCAAAATTGTTGGTGGCCTCGATGATATCCTTGTATGAGATCTTTCCTTCGCAGTTCCACATTGAATATAGACCTCCTTCTATATCATCTCCTCCCTCTTTCTCTGTAGTTTGCCTTCTCTTATAATAACAGAAGGCAATGCAAGCAGAAACAGATATAACAAATAGTGCACCTAGTATGGGAAGAAGAACAACTAGAACCTTGTGATTTTTATCCCCATCAGCCTTTTTCTTGGAAGTGGAACTACATGGAGGAAGACCTTGAACATCACCACACAGACCTTTATTTCCGATGAATGACTGAGCAGGAGCATGTTGAAAGAATTGAGAATCAGGTAGAGGACCTTCCAAATCATTGAATGACAAATCGATTGACAATAGGCTGCGAGCATCTGCGAATGAAGCTGGGAGAGCACCTGTAAGCTGGTTGTGAGAGAGATTCAGATTTTCTAGCATAGCAAGGTTTCCTAGCTGTGACGGTATATCTCCAGCAAGCGAGTTATGGCTGAGGTCTAGTACATCTTGCAGGTTGATCAGGTTCCCAATCTGAAATGGGATCTCCCCACTTAAATCATTTTGGCCCAGTTTTAAGCTCCGCAATTGTGAGCAGTCCCCAATCTGCCCAGAAATTGATCCAGTAAGATTATTCAGCGACAGATCAAGTATCTCAAGGCTGTGTAACTTTCCAATCTCCAACGGTATGCTGCCTGAAATTCGGTTATGATTCAGAATCATGTTCTCCAGAGAAGTCATTCCTCCCATCTCTTTTGGAATCCCTCCTTCTAGGCGGTTAGAAGAGAGGTCCAGTACAACTAGCTTAGAGAGTCTCCCAATTTTGGGCGGTATTGTCCCTGTAAGCATGTTCCCTGATATTTTAAGACTTGTCATGTTCTGGCAATCCCCCCAGTTTGGTGATATCTCACCAGACAATCTGTTGAAGCTCATGTCTATGTACTGAAGATGGGGATATGCACCAAAGTCTTCAGAGAGATTCCCTTCGAGCTGGTTTCCATCCAGACGTACTCTTTTCAAACTAGAACAATTTCTCAAGCTTCTGGGGATGGGTCCTGTGAAATGATTGTTGGCCACAAGCAAGAGTTGGAGCAATCCACCGTCGCATATTTGGGAAGGTAGTTGGCCGGAGAAATCATTATCATGCAAATCAAATATGGACATGTTTGTGAGATTAGCCATTTCTTGAGCAGTGGACCAGACATTTGGTTTCCGAAACAACCGGAGCTCCATTAAGCTGGTCAGATTACCGAAAGACGAAGGGATGGGACCGGTGAGGTTGTTGGAATACAACTCAATGTAAGCCAGGTATTGGAGGGTCCCTATCTCTTGAGGTATGGATCCCGATATCTTGTTTTCATAAAGGAACAGGGAAGTAAGCTGGCTCATATTGCTGAGTGAGGAAGGGATTGGACCAGTGAGATCATTCGTGTATAGAAGTAACCCATATAGATTTTGGAGATTCCCAATCTCTGGAGGGATGGAGCCAGAGATTTGATTGTTAGTGAGAAGTAGGAAGTTGAGGTTTGTCAAGTTTCCTATAGTCGAAGGTATTGGGCCAGAGAGGAAGTTGGATGACATGTCTAGCACATTCAATTGATCAATTTCCTATTTCTTAGGAATGGACCTGAAAGTTGGTTTTCATACAAGAAAAGTTGTGTCAGCTGAGTCAAATTACACAGTGACACCGGAATTGTGCCGCTGAGTTCATTCATATACAGTCCTAGTTCGACCAGATTTTTGAAGTCTCCCATTTCAGGTGGAATCGAGCCATTCAATTGGTTTCCAAAGAGTCTCACTTTTTGAAGATTGGGTAGCAATCCAATCTCAGATGGGATCACCCCGGTGAGGTTATTTTCTTGAAGTTCCAGCGATATGAGTTTCGTCCAACTAGTTAAGAAACGGGGGGATATCTGCCCGTCAGATTATTAGTGAAAGATCAATCTTGGTTATGAGGGAGAGGTTGGCCAGTGAAAGTGGTATGGACCAGAAAACTGATTCTGGTACAGACTGAGTGAGGTGAGTTTGGAAAGTGTGCCGAGGCTAGGTGGGATGGTACCATAGAGCGCATTCATGCTGAGGTTGAAACGAACAAGACCGGGAAGTGAAGAGAAGTCAAGCGCATCGAGATTACCTTCCAAGCCTGCACTGGATAGATTTATCTCTGTTAGTGCTGTCCCGGAAGTACCACCATTGTTGCATGTTATCCCGAACCAAGTGCATGGTGTGCTGTTGGTGGATGTCCATGAATTGAGGGAGTGGTTCTGGAGGCTGTCCTTCCACTTGAGGAGAGCTCGTGCTTCTGACAGTTTTGCTGCTGCTGCTGCTGTTGGAGGAGAATGAAAGATGAACATGAAGAACACAAAAACAAAGGAAATGAGGTGTATATGTGTGGGTGTGGCCTCCATGGTATGTGAAAATTCTGGTTTGTGCTTGATGATGGTGGGAGTTTTACAGTATTTAAGTTTAGTAAGGATAGATGCATGACTTATTTTTCTGCTATTCTTCTTTATACAGTGGAAACAATGTGAACGCATTGACTTGATGAGGTTTGTTTTGCTGGCATGCACTTTCAAAGAAAGTCTCTCTCCTTTTATTTTGTATCGTAATTGGCCATATGTGAGTTGATTATGCATAACATCACTTTCAAGCAGTCTAGTCTAATTGTGATGATGACATGTCTGCATCAACGTTGAATTGGAAATTTTGTACAGTTGAAAAATGTTCTTTGTTTGAACCAGCCAATGGTTTTTGTTACAAGTTTATGTTTACATGATTTTGCATAAACATTAATAAGTGGCAATATTAATTTAAATTAAAAGTAATATTTTGCCATCTACATGATGGTTTCCTTGATTATTATCTTGACAAAATGTTATGAATAATCCATGATGTCGGATTGAGGACCTTATGGTCCATGTGTCTCAAGACCTTTTTATGTGGGTAGAAATCAATGTGTCAATCAAATGTGTAGCTAAATGCACCTTTTTCACAGGCTACCAGAGTCTATTGATTGACTAATGGATCTTTCTTGGTTAGTTCCTTTGTTTTTTTTGGAAAGAAAGTCATTAATGAATCTACATAAAGCTCATGTAAACCGGGCCGGATTCTTTTATTTATTTATTATATTGGAAAATATTACATTTAGTCTCATTAGTCTCAAACTAAAAATTTTCATTCATTTTTTTTACTTTACTTTCACTTTACTTTCACTAAAAGATGAAGAGCATGTAAAGTTCAACAAAACTTGTGAGATTAATTAGCAGTATATGATTTGAACAATGAACAATATATATGATTAAAACCTTTGGATTGCATGGTTGAAAAGTCCAACTTCTTCTAATGTTTCATATGCTTCATAAATATTGTCCAACAATGCTATTAACATTATTACTTTTGTCACCATAGTCCTCCCCAAGAGTATTGGGGCTCATAGAATGCTCCTAGAAATGAGAAGTAGCACTCCATAATTCTATCCTTCGCAAAACTTAGCTTTTGGGCGAGCCAGCCTTCTTCCACCACCTACACATAAATGCGTTTTTCACGAACCCAACAAAAGATGTTATTACTTTTTAGAATAAAAATATATATTGATTTTCTAGGTATATATTTTACTTTTCAAAATATTATTTTACTTTTCAAAATATTATGTGTTTCATTACATGCATGAGAATATACTTTTATAAAAAAATAAGAATGGTTGGACAAATGTATTGGATATATCATTTTCTTTTGATTTTATTTCCATTCGTTCCTTGACTTTAAGCATGAGATGGACATGCCATAAATGAGCTTACTATTTATTTCATATTTGACTTTTACGATGGTCTCCTTGATTATTTATCTTGACAAATTATTGTGAATAATTCATAATTTAGTAGGGTTTATTTAGATGGGAACATAAGTTATTTAGAGGTTTATATCTATTTTTATAAATTGTTGACTTTATCAATGGAATAAGTGATTCTCTGTTTGGTGGTATTTTAGTTATTTTTGTTGGAAAAATTTAATAATAAAGGTTAAAATGTTTAATTGATGAATAATAAAATGTGGATAATGTATAAAAAGTTGATTTGACATGTGAGTCTTATTAATGCATAAGAGGCGATGAAAAAGTGATTTGAAATGGAAAAAAAAATGTGGGACTCATTTATGATTGTTGTTGAAATAGACTAATTCCATGGATAAGGGGAGATTATCATTATTCTTTGTTATTTCGGCATCCAAATACCACCTTATTCCTTTCACGCAAATACTTTTTTTTTCTATTTCATGACTATTCTTTCTTATTCTACTCTTATTACTCCACCCAAACAGCCCGTTAATTCCCAATTTAGGACTTTACGGTCCATGTGCCTCAAGCCCTTTCTACGTGGGGTTGATATCAATGTGTCAATTAAATGTGTAATAAAAATAAAATAAAATATACCTTTTTCACAGGCTACCCGGATTGACTATACTATTGGATCTTTGACTCTTTTTTTTTTTTACTTGGAAAGAAAATCATTAGTTGGGGTGTCAAATTTTTTCCTCCCTTCGGAAGAAAGTTATTAGTTGGGGTGTGACGTAGAGTTTTTCATCTCGGATAGCTATACTAGATAGATAATAATTCATACATAATAAATAATTTTTTTATTTTGTTAATTTTTTTAAATTTTGATTGAGAAATGTAAAAAAAATATTTTTGTTGTTTATTCACGTTGGATAAAATGATAATAAATGATGTTATTATGGATAAGAGATATATAAGAGTTTGTGATTTTTATCACTATACCCATGTATAAATTATTTATGTTTGCAAATAAATGAATAAGTGAATAAGATATACGTGTGATTTGATAAATGTGACATTTTTGAGGTGTGCACGAGAATGTTAGGTGAAATAATTTTTTTTAAAAATGACACAAAATAATGTTTTTATTTATTAGCCTAGTTAACCTCTAATAAGTAATTTCAACACCATCTAGAAGTTATTAGGCCTATTTCTGACTTAACCAGACATACCTATTATGAAATCTAAAGTACTACTGAAACTGCTCGTTTTTGTCTAATTATATATAATTGAAATTTTTTTTTTTTTTTTTTGGGCATACAGGCCCCAAATAGGACAAAGTACATAGTAGTTACAAAATGGAAATACACTATAATTGAAAGTTGGATATATAATAATAGAAGTCATGCCCAACCTGCCCCCCCTGCATCAAATGTATGTGAAAAAATCAACCTCATCACTTTAGACTGGTTTAGTGTACCTCTGTTCTCAGGGTCCGTTGTAGGCACACAATGAGGATCAAGCCTTCATAGGACTAGTAGTCATTTGATTCACTGAGTTAGAGACTTTGTCTATTTATCTCACGTGAACCGATACTACTAATCTTAATTAATTTTATTTTTTATTTTCTGAAAATAGATATAACCTCTTGAAAGTTTTCCTAAAAATTGATCTAGGCCCTTACCGTTGACACCCTTAAACTTTGGATTAATTAAACTAACTAGACATTGAGAAATTACATTTCTATCCCCATCGCTTTCACTCGTATCTATCTTACCCAATGGAAGGCACGCTAGACATTATTGATGAACTGCGGCAATGAAAATGAAAACAAAGCCCCCATGACATGTTCAACTCTAACACAGATCACACAAACACAAGAACCCAAATGTCTCCCATAGAAGACAGAAAGGTAATAGAATTATTACTGGAGAATGAACGGATGTCACTCTTCCGCTCCCTTCCCTCCTTCTCCGCCCCTCCCCCACTTCTTATCCTCGCACTCCCTTGCCAAGGTCCTCTCCAACTCCAAACCCCTCTCGGACCTCCGACCCCTCATTGCCATCTCCGCCGCCGTGGCCTCCCCAATGGACCGCCTCCACTGGCTCTCCGCCGCCCATGTAGATGGTGCGGGACGGGGCGATCCCCAATTCAAGGACTTTCATGATTTTGACCGATCACCTCGTCGTGGCTGGCGCAGTTGAAGTAGAGGGCGACGGGTGGTGGGAGGAGGGGTGGAGGAGAAGGGGCGGTGGGGATTGATGAAGACATGGGTAATTCAGTGATTCGCATGGGTTTATTTGGATTTTTTTTAAATGTCAGGGGTTTATATGGATACAATATTTTGGAGGATCGTTAAGTAATGGAATATTACTGGTATGTTTTTAAAAATAAACGGTGTTTTAATCAAGGGGGTGTATTTGCTTAACTGGCGCAAAAATTAGGGGGGTACATCGATTTTTAGAAAAAAGAGGGGTGTATCTTGAGATAAGGGAACTTACAGGGGGCTATATACATGTTCCCCTATAATATAATATAACTTAAAATCCATAAACATTTGAATCAAAATAAAGAAATTTATTTATGTAAAATTTCCAACAACTTGTACATAGAAGACTTGTACTACTCCAAAGATGAACCATTTCTTTTTTATTATCAAACACATTTTAATTTTTTTTTTTTTTTTTGAGAATTGTACTTGGGGATATAGATGTTGATCAAATCCTTTTATCATTTTTCGCTCTGTTACTGAATTTAGCTTTTCATCAGATAAAGCACATTTAATTAATAAGTACTCAACTGAATTAATTGTCCTTGCATCATTTTATTCGTAGTCCAAGATTAAAAAAAAAAACTTGATTTTTCATGATGAATTTCCTATCTTTAGTCGTCGTGTTTCATAAAAAATAAGTAATGCCCATATAAACTTTTTTGTGTAGCCTATGTTTCTACTAAGAGAAGTTACTTGGAAATATTGATAAGATAGTTGGATGGGGTGAATCTAATAATTATGTAATGTTTGCTAATCAAATCAATATTTTAAAAAAATAATCACTAGATTTGATGTTCACAAATGTATTGGACAATCAAATTGTTCAATTACCGTTAGACCAAACTCATTCTCTAATCATAGATGAGATAACGCAAGCATCAACAACAGACTGGGCCAATCAAGTCTTTGAATCCCAAGCCCAACCCCGTTAACTTTTCTGGCAAGCGGGCCCAAGCCAGGTCGGCTTGTTAGGGAATCCCAGGGCCCACGGGGTTAGGCTTGAACGAGTTGGATCCATGCTCTAGGCCTGCATGCCCAGAAAAGTTTAAAAAAAATTATTTTTATTTTTCAAGAAAAAGAGAGGAACCGTGAACTAGGCCAGTCAATGGGTCAGCTCAAGGTGGACCCGACACGTGGCAAGACCTGGCGGACTCAGGTCCAACCTAGGACCCAGCAGGTCCTTGAAAATTTGGACCCTGACCTGGACCTGGAGCTGGGTGGACCCGGACCTGAGACTAATTTCAACATCTTCCATCTTTATATGGTGGGAAAAAAACAATCACCAAAATTTAGGTTGTAAGTTTTATGGGTTAATCTTCAATCACATAAAATTCCTAACCCCCCATATGGCGTGAGAAATAAGCCTAGAATAAGGAAGAATACAGGTGAATAATAAAAAAAATTTGTTTGTTTTGACATAATAAACCCTGATAGTTATGTCTGGATAAACTAGGATAAAACCCGATAATTATTCTAAGGAAATGTTAGAATTGCTTATCAGGTCTTATCTATGTCAATGGATAAAAAATATCTTTCTCTGTCATTTTAAAAATTTTATTTCAATTAACAGTTTCACACAGATTTCAAAATCTGTCACATCTATCAAATTAATCATACATTTCTCACACTATTCCCAGGGGTATTGTTGTCATTTAAAAAGTCATAAAATCTAATTCATCCTTTATCAACCATTTGTCATTTTAAAAAATTTATCTCACCTAACAGGTTCACACAGATTTCAAAAATTGTCACATCTATCAAATCAATCATACATTTCTCACACTATTCCTAAGGGTATAATTGTCATTTAAAAAATCATAAACTCTTATTTATCTCTTATCAACCATTTATCATCACTTTATCCAAAATGAACCAAACAAAAAAAAAATCATTTTTACGTTTTCCAATGAGAATAACAGAAAATGCAACAAAAAAAAAAATTGCTTATTAAGTCTGAATTGTTATCTATCATAGTATAGCTATTAGGAGCGAATAACCCAATGTCACACCCCATAAGGGGGGGGGGGGGGTTTTGTTAAAAATATAGGGTAATGACATGTCTTATTTTGAGGTGGGTGAGTCACATTCCACTTTTGTAAAATTATATTCGGTGGTACTACCATCTGTTCATCAAGATAAGAGCTTTCACAGTCAAAAGAAAACGGGGTTTCTCTTGACTGGAACTTGGTAAATGAGATACAAAATTATGGGTCAACTAATATTAATAGCCTAATAACACATGGCTTTATATATAAAACAGTCGTGTCTCGGGCCTATAGGATCGGGTTGGGGTGGATCCGGACCTAACCCATTTGTATGTTCTAGTCCATTGGGTCGGGTTCAAATCAGGTTGGGTCTAAATCGAGTAAGATATATTATACGTATAATCGGGTCCAAGTCGGATTGGGTTGGGAAAAATATGGGAAAAAAACTCTCGCGGGCTCGTGTCGTAAACTTCGGTCTCAAACAGTTAGTTTGTGAATCCTTGATGATTGAAATTGCATATTTGTCATGATTCTAAGAAACTACTACTCAAGAGCTCTATTATACAATCCTTTTGAGTCCTATATGTTTTGTTAGCATCCATATACTCAAATTAATGAGACATATGCATCATTATAAATTTTGTACATTTTCTATGAATACACTTATACAATTCATTAGAACATATATATATTATTTTTATAAAAACATATTTGTTTTCCAATCAACCTATTATTGACAAATTAGAATCGTGAAATTTTTGGACGTGAATTTGAAAACAAATATTAAAAAACGGAAAGATATCACAAATCATAACTACATCGGGATTAATTGGGCGGTTATGGAATATTAAAACGATTAATTAGGGAGAGGGATAATATAGGTATTTCAAATTTGCCACCTCATGAGATTTGTGATGAGCTCTATCAATTGGGGTTTAAAAATCATTATTGTTTCAATAATAGTTTGACTACACTAGTGTCCATGATTGTAATAATTGAATACGGTTATTGTCAAATACATAAATATATGACGCTTTAATTTTTTTTTTGAAAAAGCAAACACACCGTGTGTGTCGAGTATATTTGTATTAGACAATCAGTTTGTAAGTCGATTCATGCATAAATCAAGTTTTTTTTATGAAATATAAGAAAAAAATCAATATTTTTTCATCTTTTCTTCTCTCTGGAAAGCAAGAGTGGAGCGTGGAAGGTCCATGTGGATTTTGATCAGGCTTTGGACTTTCAGATAAAGAGTTAAGGCCTTTGGGATCTAATTTAGGCTTTCAAATAGTTTTGCATCCAATTTTGGGCTTTCAATAATGTGATAAGTTTTATAATAAATAAAATGTTAGAAGGTTCTGGGCACAACGCGCTCGTAATGAGTGGATCCATCATGGTGACCGAAATACTCCTTTTTTTCAGGCGTCGGTTCATCGGCGCAGGGCTCAAAATAGAATTACATCATTATGCACATTGGAAGGTCATGAATTGACTGAACAAGTGGATATTCGGCATTATATTCAGGAATACTTCTGTGAACATTGGAAATCAAGAGGGGTAGTGAATCAAATCCCTCCGGAGGTGTATCAACGAAGACTTACGCTGGACATGGCTGAGAAACTTATACAGCTGTTCTTTGAAAAGGAGATAGAAGAAGTGGTAGTATCTTTGCCGAATCATAAAGCACCTGTTCCAGATGGGTATCCAAGTGAATTCTACAAAAAAATTTGGCCAACTATCAAGGAAGATATGGTGAATGCCATTAACCACTTCTACAGCACAGCTAGTTTACCAGGATCATGGGGGTCAACTTATGTTGTTCTAATACCAAAATCAGCCCAACCTCGGCGCTTAAGAGATTTCAGGCCAATAAGTATCTGTGATACAAAATATAAAATAATTGCCAAGTTGCTTGTCCGGAGAATGAAAGAGGTGCTTCCGTATATTATCGGAAATGAACAGGCGGCCTTTGTGCAAGGACGATCTATCCATGCACATAAGCTGCTAGTTCAAGACATTTTACACTCTCTTAAGCAAAGGAAGGGGAAGTCAGCTCTTATGGCCACCAAGATGGATCTATAGAGCGCATACGACTCTGTGGTATGGGAGAGTCTTATAACGGCAATGCATCTTTTGGGGTTCCCACCAATTTGGATCCAATGGGTCCATGAATGCATGACCAAAGTACGCATGGCAGTGCTCATTAATGGAAGTCCGACACCATGGTTTAACATGGAGAGAGGGCTAAGACAAGGAGACCCTCTCTCTCCTTACCTATTCCTGTTAGTGGCGGAGGTAGTGTCAGGCTTACTACGAAAGGAAAGAGACATGGGTCACTTTATTGGCTATCAGGGAGATGCACGATTAAATGGTAATACCCTACCACCAGCTTTAACACATACTTTATTTGCGGATGATTTGCTTATCATAAGTACGGCCACACCAGAACAAGGACAAATAATACGACGGATCATGTCTCATGTTCAAGAATTCACTGGACTGGTAGTTAATCCACAAAAAAGTTCAGTCATTTTTTCCCCTTCGGTTCATCCTCGGATCCGGAGATGGATCACAAGGATATTGAAGACACAAAGGTCTGAAGGTTCATGGCGTTACCTTGGGATATATATCCAGGAGAATAGAGCTTATGCAAATAACTCAAGGAGCATCCTTCAAGCAGTTGATGCGACTCCAACTATGGCGGGCAAAACATTTGACACTAGCTGGTCAAATAGTGCTTATCCAGTCTGTTCTTCAAGCTATTCCACTATACTCAATGTTTGCTGTTGTTAAGAAGAGTGTGGCTGAGCGAATTGACAAGATTGTTCGATCTTTTTTGTGGGGTGGAGAGATTAACACGAAACCAATTCACCTTGTTTGCTGGGAACAAGTGACACTACCGAAAACTATGGGTGGCCTTGGTCATCGTCAAGCAACTTTGATGAGGCTAGCAGGCTTGCGTATATTGCACTTCAGTTTCTTATATTTGACCATCCCATTACTCGTTTTTTTAGGCTTAAATATCGATGGACAGGCGATCCATGGACAGTGAGGAGCTCTACTTCGTCATCCCTAGTCTGGCGAGCTCTTTGTATGGGCCTGCAGGCTATTCGCCAATCATTAATAAAACGATCCGAGGATCCATCTGACATTGATATTCTAGCCGACCCATGGTTCCTACCGATCCCATTCTCCAGAATACCCACAATGATTAACATGGACATTGCCATTTTTGGTCTTCGATTATCTGATGTTGTAAAAGAGAACCAGTGGAATGAAGAGATGCTTAGTTCTCTCTTTCCACCATATTGGAAGAACAAAATAATGGAGACGACTCCCCCACCGAAGAATTCGGAGCCACCCACATGGAGCTGGATTGGCTCGACTGCGATAAAGCCTCAACTTTCTGAAATTTATCAAGCCATGGTTAATGTAATACCAGCTCAAAGCGGGGTGAAATGGAAAACTATATGGCAACTTCCAGTGGTCCCTAAATTCAAAACTTTCTTATGGTTGCTATTGTGGAATAAACTGCCTACAAGGGAATACCTTGATCAAATAGGGCTGACAATGGATCGACAGTGTCCGTGGTGCATGACGGCTATTGAATCAGCGAACCATTTGTTTCTACATTGTTATTTTGCTGAAGAATGTTGGAGAGAATTACCGGCAGATAAACGATCTCCTATAGAGATATGGTCTGCCAATAGCTGGGAGGATAGATTGACTCACTCAAAATGGAGTCAAGTTAAGGATGGGCCTTTTAAAAGAATATTGTTTGTCTCAATGTTATGGCATCTGTGGAAAGCCAGGAACTACCTCATATTTAGAGGACGGCAACTAATAGCAAGTAGTGTGGTTGCTCATGCTATGGCATATGCTTAGGAATCCTTTGTAAGACTGATCAAGGATCCTCAAGGTAAGACCCCCGATGACTTTATGCGACAAAACAGCAGGTGTGATGTACTATCACCACACAATAATAATGGACTTGTGAGAAGAATTGTCAGAGGACAGGTCCTGATACTTAGTGATGGAAGTGTGGATGCCCAATCCCATGTTGTAGGGGCAGGGTTTATATTGATCCTAGTTAATACAGGACAAGTACTTGGGGCGGGATATAATGGATGGCCGTGGGCTTCACCAGTCACAGCAGAAGCGGAAGGGATCCGAGCTGGATTGGATTTTGCAAGCAAAAGAGGTTTTTCAGATATTATTGTTGGGACGGATGCAGCTCAAATTGTGAAATTATTGAGTTCATCCGTTCCAGGACCTCCGCATTTATTCAGCCTAATAACAAAGGCCCATCAATTGATACACAGTGGTTCTCGACTGCGAATAATGAAGGTGGACCGCTGTCATGTTTGTGGACCTGAGGCTCTTGCACGATATGCGCGGAAGACACAATGTTAAAGCAAACTGATCTTTTGAACGACGAGAATATTCGTCGCTTATTGAAACCATATATACCTGATATTAGCCGGGATGCCATTTGCATACAAGATGTTTAGTGAAACAATTAAGTCCAAAAATGCATTTGCATTGTTAGATATTCAATGACAATTTCAGTATTATTCAACAATGCATATGCCCACCCAATCCGATATTATATTTTCTTATAGTTTTAGCTGTCTAATAAGAATTAATTACATTAGCAAAAGAAGAATGATTACATAAGCAAATTTTGAGGATTTTTCAATATTGAATTTTGATTTAAATGATTTTTTTGGTAAAAACTGTGAAAAATTAAATTAGATATTTTGAGTGTGTTTAGAATTTTAATTTAAAAATTTAAATACATTAAAAAATTTGTATACATTAAATGAAAATTTTACTTCTAAACTTTTATTTATTTAGAGATTAGTGATTTTAGGGGAATATATTTATATTATATATTTATTTATTTAACATTTAAGCAACTACTATTTCATTTTTTATTTATTTATATTTAAAATCTCATTCATTTAGGGTCCGAGATTTTTTCCCACTATTATAGTATCTTGGCTTTACCACTACACACCATAATTGATTTAAAATATCAAATGATGGAAGTTGAAGATATGAAAAACTACAAAATCAATATCAAAATACTAAAATACTTATTTATTTAGAAATTTCACCAAACATTTTGTATACAAATTTCAAATATCAAAATATTTACAAAATCATATAGACATTTTGTTCAGATACTGATAAGATAAAAAAAGGTTTGAAATCGGGGACTTAAAATGAAATAAGAAGAAGCGAGAAACCGATCACTAAATCACATAGTTTACATGGACTTAAAAAGAAATGTGATGACGAGAGAGATCGATCCATAAATAGACATGTTTACATGAACTTAAAACTAAAAATGCCTATAATTTTTTATGAATAAAAAAATTCAAATGTTTCATCTAATATATAATATATATATGATTAGACAAGACCATGTTAGTTAGTGTGTATAAGATTGTTTTATAACACCACCTTTTTCTTTGTGGAATTGCCTCTTATTATAGGTGGTGGACGGAATTGGCACTGATGGAGAAGCTAGGGTTCGCGAGGGATAGATTGGTGGAATGTAATTATTGGGCTTTGGGAGCGTGTCCCGAGCCACATCGATCTCGATCCAGGAAAGTGTTCGCAAAGATGGCAATCATGATCACAATGATGGATGACATATACGATCATTATGGCACAATCGAAGAACTCATACCTTTCAATGATGCGATCCAAAGGTTATATATATACACTCTTAATTGGTCGTCTTTCAAATTTATTTATTTTCAATAAGCAAGCACTCATATTTTAAACCCAAAGCTTCATAATTGTAAATAATTGTAAATTTTATTGTCCAACCCCAATTTGTTTTAATTGAATCTCTCTCAATATGTCCCCACTTGTCTAAATTTATTGCACAACATGTTTAATATAGGTGGGATATGGAGGCCATGAAACAACTCCCAGACTACATGCAGATCTTTATTCATGCATTGGCAGATACATACGAAGAATTTGAAAAGGATCTATCATCAGAAGGGAACTCCTTCCGTGTTGATTATCTCAAGAAAGCGGTACACTTTTCTTTTCTTTTCTTTCATTTTTTTCTTGACAATTTTTTTGACAATTTTTTTTGGAGACATGCAAACACAGATTGAAAATTTGTCTGGATTGTACCTACAAGAAGCAAAATGGGGTGCAGAGCGATATGTTCCAACATTTGAAGAGCATTTGAGTGTTAGTGTTCAGAATTTTGGCTACCCATTGCTACACTGTGCTGCTCTCGTTGGGTTGGAAGAGACTAATTTAACAAAAGAAGTCTATGATTGGGTGATAAGTGTACCAAAGCTCCTCCATTTTACTGCACTGCACGGCCGACTCATGGACGATATTGCTGACTTGAAGAAAGACAAGGTAGTCGCAAAATCATATTTGATGCTTATTATTGTTGGGTTATTTTATTCACAAAATTTTGTATTTTTAAAATGATTATTTATTAAATATTCCATTTTATCATTTTTATGTGTTTATATTAGTTTAGTCCCACATAAGAAAAATAAATTACTAAATCCTGATTTGTATTTTCATATGATCCTTATTGTGCTTATAAAAGATAAATAATCTTGTGAAGGTTTAGTTAACACTGAAAACTATGTACATGTCTTCCCTTAATTTTGTTTCAGTTCTATCAAAATAAAGCAAAAATCTTCCCCCTACTTCTAATATCATGACCACATTATATTGTATATATGGAAGATAAAACAAGAGGAGGGCCAGGTGATTTCAAGTGTGAAATGTTACATGTTGGAGAAGGGCATCTCAGAAGAGGAAGCCTGCCTTGATTTCCAGAAGATGATAAACGAATGCAGAAAAATCATCAACGAAGAGCTTCTAAAACCATCTTCCATTCCCATTGAGGCCTGCAAGCCCGCTCTTAATATGAAATGCGTGATAGAAGTCTTTTACAATGTTCACAATATATTCGATGAACCATCTGGTGAGATGAAAGATCATATATACTCACTGCTTGTTAATAAGGTGCCCATTAGTTGAATGGGGGGCAAAGCTTCATAATAAATGCCAAGGGAGAGGCAGCTTAATTAGTTGCATGATGAAAGTAATGAAGCTGTACTTTCTATTATCTTTTATTTTTGTTTGAGTTTGGGTTAAAGGAATGTAGAATGTATTTCTATAAGCTTTTCGAAATAATGTACCTATGCATTGGTATACCAGATAATTTATTGGGCACACCAAATTTCCACGATCCTTTTTCTCGTGCGACTTGCATATATATGGACATCCTCTCCACCCTATCAACTCATCCCATTAAATCCAACTCCACCCAAAACATACTCTTGAAAGCTGTCTCTCCATAATTTTATCAAATATATCAAATAAATAGATTTTTGTAAAATAGTAGAAAGAATATGAGATAAATAGATATGATCTATGTCAAGACCTCACATACAATTATCAAAGAGGACAAAATTGAAATAAATCTCAATATTATCGCATAAAATATGATCTGTCATGAGGATATAAGTCCTACTTAAACTCATTAAGTCTAGCTAATTACGCAATCCACTAGAAATTATTAGTGAATATGAAAAAATATTATCTAGACGAGTGAATAGATTGATAATCTCGCGTTTTGGAATATCAAATAACTAATTCATTAACTCTTGATAAATTTAATATTTAATCCCATAAACAAACGAATTCAAAACTCAAATTTGAAATTTAAATGTTTTGTTTTTCTTCTTTGAGACCAAATATCCTATCTTTATTGATTCTCACTTCTTTTTGTAAGGAGCTGTGTATTTGTATAGACATATATATTATAAAAATACAAAATCTTGATTACTAATAATAAAAAAAATTCTATTTTTTGAAAAATATCTTTGTTAGAGTCATAAACACTGTTCTCAAAATACCTTCTAGGCCCCGATTAATCTTCCGCTTAGGCCTAGGTAGGCTCAGCCTACAACGCTTAGCACCTAGCCACTTTTCCGTTTAATCCCTAATTAATTAATAAGTTATTAAGTTAACTTATATATTATATATCTATTAATTAATTCTTTTTATGCTATACCTATTTTTTTATATTATTAATCTTGTTTTGATATTTCTTTGTTATTATTTTATAGTCTAAAATGATTATATGTACATAATATGTATATGTTTAATATTTATTATTATAAAAATGATTGATTAATCCTTGATTAATCTCCACCTAGTTGAATAATCTCTAGTCCCTCCTCAACTGTCCAACTAGAGCGTAGCGCTTTTTACAGCATTTGTCATAATAAACATCTTCTATTAATGAAAGGTTAATCTAGGATTTTTAAGATCTTATATAGAATTTTTAGGATTTTCATGTTTTCTTATTCTTTTGTCTTTTACTATTTCAGTGGATTTTGTATTTAATGACATATAATCTTTTTCAATACTTATGCTATTAAAATTATGTCATGGAGAGTCAGTCATCGATTGGTAAAGTCAGTCAACTTACACTGAGAGTCAGTCATCGATTGGTATAGTCATCGTTTGGTAAAGTCAGTTAACAATAATATTTGAAAAACCTCTTTTTGCTTGTAAAATCCAATCCAGCTCGGATCCCTTCCACTTCTGCTATGACTGGTGAAGCCCACGGCCAACCATTATATCCCGCTCCAAGTACTTGTCCTATATTAACTAGGATCAATATAAACCCTGCCCCTGCAACATGGGATTGGGCATCCACACTTCCATCACTAAGTATCAGGACCTCTGACAATTCCTCTCACAAGTCCATTATTATTGTGCGGTGATAGTACATCACACCTGCTGTTTTGTCGCATAAAGAATAAGAGCTTTCATAGTAAAAAGAAAAAGGGATTTCTCTTCATTAGAACTTGATAAATGAGATACAAAATTATGGATCAACTAATACTAATAGTCTGATAACATATAGGCTTATATATAAAACAGAGATCAAGGTAGGGTGGACCCGGACCCGATCCATTTGTATATTCTAGTCCACCCGGTTAGGTCCAAATTGGATTGAGTATATTACAAGTATAATCGGGTCCGGGTTGGGTTGGGTCAGAAAAACATGGGAAAAAACTCTCATGGGCTGCTGTCGTAAGCTTCGGTCTCAAATAGTTAGTTTGTGAATCCTTGATGATTTTTGGGCCCCAATTGCTAGATCCTATCCCAAGCCCCATAAGGTGGCAAGTTTGAATTACCCATATTACCCCCACTTAAATAATCTCATCAATTTTTCCAGAACCGCCCCCATTAATGCGGAGTGGTTATGATTTCAAAGATTCTTTCCCTTTTTTTACGATATCAAATCAAATGGACGACCAGCAAATCACGGTTATATTTTTTTTGATACAGATTGATGGATTGAAACAAAAACAAATATCAATTTCATTTTTTCATTCAGATTTGATCAGTGGAGAAGAGAAGAAGTCCATGATTTTTTTTTGTGCGAACTAATCGTGGAGAAGAGAAGAAGTCCATACAGGTTAGGCTTTATTGGACCCCCAAAAAAATTATGTTTTACAATTTTTAGATTCAGATTGATCGGTTGAACTAAAAACAAATATCGAATTCATTTCTTGTTTCAGTTTGATCGGTGGAGAAGAGAAGAATTAGACGATTCATTTTTTTTATTTGCGACCTGATTGCGGTGCAAACAATGGCAATCCATTCATGTTAGTCTTTTTTTTATCTAAATAAAACATGTTCATCTGATTTTTTCAGTTTTTGTTTGAATCATCATATACATTTTTCTTAGATTGAATTTATTTTAAATTCAGATACATGGTTTGTATCTGGATTTATATGCATTTTTATGTTTTACGTATGATATGTATAATCGTTTTTGTTGGTGTGTGTGTGTATAATTATACATATTTAGTCATTAAACATATTTTTTAGCTTTGAATGATCTTTATTCAACTCATTAGATTCAATATTCACTAATATCAAATGTGTAGTTTTTTTAATTTAAATTCGAGATACACGTGTATCTTGAATTTGTTATCCAACTCAATTTGAAGTTTGATATTTATATGGATTTGATTAATGTGTTAAATATTTAATTGCTTATTGTCGTATATATTTAAATACGTCAAATTTTTTTTATTTAAATCCATGACTTGTACTCTAAATTTTTTGTCATTTGCTGATGTTGCTGTTCTCTCTGAAAATGTTTGAGTTGTGCAAAAAACAACTTGATTCTTTGTATGATGACTTGACATGACAAGTCCCTTATTATAATGACTATAGTGTTGGTGATGAGAAGATACCAGATTCAATTGTTCACTCGCCTTTCAAAGTTCGAAGTAGAGGACGACCACCATCAAGAAGGAAGGCACCCAATATCTACAAGCCGATGAATAAGAAATAAAAAATACATCAAGATTCTAGTATTTAGAAGATTGCAGAGGGCTGTTTTGTACAAGACATTTGATGTTATAATGTGTTCTATCAATTTGTTTTTATACTATTTTAATGTGTTATTATCGGATCGATATGGTTCATTTATATACCCATTACAATTTTCAGATACACATAACAATGTCTGATACACATCACAGTATTATATATGAATCACTTTTCTTTTGCAATATATATACATGTTTTTAGATACACATTTCAAATTCAGATACATTATAAATTTAAGTTGTACCTCAAGATTCTAATATTTAAGTTGTACCCATTATTTACTAATTGATAGATACAGCCAATTTTATATGATTCAATTGAATTAAGATACACTTAACAAAAACTTTCAGATTTTTGTTAAGTACAAAGAACAAGATACATGTTTCATTTCATACATTTACTAAGTACAATTTACATACCCATCACATTGTAATACAGATTTCAGATATACTTTACAAATTCAGATACAACTGAACTGTACGAGATATGCTGTTTATCACAAAATAAAAAACCAATCAATTGTTCATCAAACATCAACAATACATTGAATATAGAACTTTATATTCAAACATCAACAAAAAATTGTCATATCTACCAGACAAATTATTTTTCATATATAAACTCTATTCTATTGCTGATGAAGGTTCCATGTACATCTGTCTGACCTTGTGATCTTTGTCTGTATATGTACGGTGTTTGTCATTCAGAAATTTATGCATAATGTGTGCCCTTATTGGTCTACACTTCTCATTATCCATCATATGTGTGGTCACTTCCTCGTTTGCATCATATTGTTTCATGATATTTAGGATGACTAGACCACAATCCATTCTGCGATAAAACAATTTTTATTAAGATACAGATAATAAACTGAATGTTGAACTTTGGTTTTGAATCACTCTTACGACATTCGATTTTGCTGCGGTTCATTTGCCACTGATATGATTTTGACATCTTTGTTGCAATTGAAGTGTTTTTCAAACTTTTCCATCTATTTTAAATTTTAGATACACATGAAAAATCAATTTCAGATACAACTTTCAAGATCTCATGTTGTTACACTGGTATATAAAACGCATTGCACCTTATAGATTCTCATAAACAAGTGTGGATTTTCAGATACATGTATCTAAATTTACTATTCGTTCTATCATTTATTTTTTAGACCAAAAAATGAAAAGGGTGCACAAGAAAACCTAAAACAAATTAACAATGTCAAATAATTTTTTCTCAAATCTAGATACACTAGTGAACGAAATCAATGCATCAGACACAATTTCGTTACACATTTGAGATTACGATTACCTAATAAACAACCAATAATTTTTATTTTCAAATATTTGTATCTGAAACACTCAGATTAACAATGTGTAATGCGTTTAACAATGTACATGTATATGAAACACTCAGATTAACATATTCTTTAGATGGATTTCAAATATACTCAGACTAACAGATGAACAATGTGCGGAAAGGAATTTTGACGATTGAAAATGCTTGAGATACGATTTCATCTTTCAAGAAGTGCAAAAATAACATATAATGTTTTTGTATATTTCACAAAAAAATAAAAATACTAGACGGGTTTCAATTGTGGCAAGAAATCAAACCTTTTTTCTTCACCATTGTTGACGATTTGTTTGGGGAAGAGAATTAGATGATATAAACCCTTGATCCCCGATTTTTTTTTTCTTTTTTCGTTCGTCTGTTTTCGCCCAATTTGGAAACCCTATTATACGGTCCTTTTGAGCAACAATTTTAGTACTATATGTTCTGTTAGTGTTATATACTCACATTAAATATGCATCATTAAATTTTTTTTACGTTTTTTATAAATACAACTATATAGTTCATTAGAACATATATTTTATTTTTTAAACATATATCTCATTGGACGATGTATACTATTTAAAAAAAAAAATCAAAATATGCGTAAATTAGAAATGAGACTAAAAAAATGACTCAATGTAACATTTTCCATATTAAAAAATCAACACTCACGAGAGGCTGAAGCAATGAGGCTCGGGGTGCTATGGGAACACAAAATGGGATTCAGGGCCGACCCTGGGATAAGGCCACCAAAGCAATTGCCTAGGGCCCCCATCTCACGAAAGAATCATTTTTTCAATGAAATTTTAAAAATTGGATGATGTGATATGTTTCTTTTCCTAATTTCAATTAGTTCATCTCAACACACTTTCTCACTCTTTTTGATATCCCTAAATCAATCAAAATTTTTTTTACCCCTAAATATTATGTTGTGCATAGCGGAAGCGAAGATATAACAAATATTGAGATCGTAAACACAAATAACAAGAAGAACACAGATTTATGTGGTTCGACCTAAGTCTACATCCACGGGGTTGCAAAATAGTAGAGCATTCACTAATAGAGTTGACAATTACAGATACATTAAGACTTACATACAAACCTCCATTAGAGTCTCTTCCTAACTCTCTCACTCAACCTCCATTAGGGCCTTTAAATACAAATGTGCAAAATCAAACCAAATTTCAAAGTCTCTTTACATGAGATTTTATACAAACAAATCATAATAAATAAATTCCTAAAATCTCTCAATAAATTTCATCACAAAAATAGACTTTTTTCAAAATTAATGATTTAGTTAATTAGGTGCCCACCCAAAATGACTTAATCATGGCCATCCAAAAATTTTGGTACACCGGATCTGAGACATTTTTCCAATAATATCCACCTTGGCTCATATCCGGTGAATCCGGTCCTTGAACCCTTAAGATTTTCCTTGATGTCTTCACCTCGCTCTGTGTCATCCTTGAAATAAGATCATGCAAATAGTGTACCATGCAAATGCAAATGCCAATGCAAATTCAAAATTCAAACTCCACTTTAAACCAAGTGGTTTTTACCAACACGAGTCTTTACATGCAAATGACTCGCTCTACAAATTCCAAATTGCAGGGATTTCAGGAATTACTTCCTCTGGACCTCTGTCACCGCCAAATGCAAATGTCGAGTCCATAAGCCTATGTCGCCTTTCCATGGATCGACTGCCAAATCAAATATGACGCAGAACCAAATCAATGCCTTGAATAAATCGTCACGTGTTTGAAGATATGATCAGACCTCCACCTGAAAAATGGAACACACGTGCGCCCGGTGCACATGCCTTTATGCCTTGCGTATGCCCTTGCAGAAAATTCAAAACCCATTCGTGCCAAATTCAGATGACTATCTAATATCTACGGTGCCATCTTCAAATACTCCTTTTTTTTTAATCACTACACCAAATCCGTGAATATCTAATCTTAATCCATACATGCGATTTATTTTCAATCAAATCCCATGCAATAAGAGATTACACTGTTATCTTCCTCTTTTGTTTTCTTTCCTTTTCGATCAGCCAACATATGTCTCTCTCTCACTCCCCTCCAAAATAGTTTCTTTTTCATTGTTTCTCTTAAATTCATCTCAAATTCATCTCTCTTTATATCTCTCTCTTTATGGTTGAATAATATATAGTTCAACCCTTAAGGTATTTTTTTTATTTTTATAATTTTCTCATTCCAATAAAATTTATTTTATTTATTTTTTATTAATTAATTGCATATCATATATATGATAGAAAATTTTAATGTAAGTGTTGTATAATATTATGCATCTATTTTATAATATTTATAACTTAAAATAAAATAATGTGTGAAAATTTATGTATTATTGAACCGCCAGCTTTTGCCTTAGCTAACTATTAAAATTCTTGAAAAGTTCTTCCCTTCACAATGTTTAATTTTCTTTGGGCTGGGGATGAAGAAATGAAAAAACAACACCCAGTTAAATGGGATCTTGTATGTTCCCCTAGGGCGGAGGGAGGACTGGGTTTAAAAAGACTGGAGGACTGAAATGCTGTAGCTATGGGTACCCGGCCCATTTCGGGCTCAGTGGATCAAATTGAAGTATCTATGGAGAGCTTCTATTTGGACAGTTCAACTGATCTCCTCAGGTTCAGTAGTTTGGAGGAAGATCCTCAAGGCACGGGAATGGGTTCGTTCCAAGACCAAATATGTAATTTTTAATGGGATCTCTATAAACCTTTGGAATGACCCATGGCTTCGAGGGCATGATCTTCAAAATCATTTCAATGGGGCTCATCTTCTTGGTTGGGGCCCTCCTTCAGAACTCATAGCAAGTAAGATTATTACTGACAATTCTTGGAGAAAACCTCCTCGGTGGCCTACTGAATTTGATGTGCTGTGGGAGGAGATCTCGAACTTAGAAATTGGAGAAATTGGTCCTGATGATTTGTTAAGTTTGGATTGGGTGAAGAACTGGCTGCTTGTCCACCACTACGGCTTGAAGTTCCATCAGCACCTCTCGTCCAACCCTTTTGTGGACCAAAGATATATGGTATTCAATCCAACCTCCTAGAAGGAGTCTTCTTTGCTAGCAAGCTGGACTTAACAGGTTGCCTATACCTTGTGTAGGCTGAAAAGGATGTGTCTAGTGATCATTGATTGCTCTCCACTTTATTCTTCAGGTGTGAAAATGTTGATCACCCTTTTCTTCTATGTATTACAAAGGCAGACAGGCTCAACAGTATGTAAGAAATATTTTTATCTCATCTATCTATAATTGATAAGATAAGATATTAGAATTCAAAGAGATATTGACAAGCTATTAAGGGATTTTTTCTGGCAAGGGACTTCTCATTCTAGAAAGGCTCATCATGTTAGTTGAGATCAGATTTGTCAGCCTCTGGTTGAAGGAGGGTTGGGTATTAAGCGCACGAAGGACTGGTCTGTTGGGGCCTCGGGAGTACGTTTTTGGGAGATTGCAAGCAAAAAAGACTCTATGTGGGTCCGTTGGATGACTCAAAGGTATTTGAGAAAAGATAGCATATGGAGTGTTATGCCTCCCTCGGGTTGCTCCTCATCATGGAAGTTAATTACACAAGCCAGGGATTGGATAGCTCCACAATCCAAATACTTGATCTTTGAGGGTCGGACCATCAATTTATGGTATGATCCTTGGATCAATGGTAGAGGGTTGAAAAATATTTTGGGGAGGGTAACCTATGATTGGGGGCCTCCTCAAGAAGCTACTATTGCCACCTTCATTAACAATGGAAAATGGATGAAGCCATCAAGATGCTCGGTGGAGATAGACAATGTCTGGGCAGAGATTCAACAGATTGAGGTTGGGGGCACAGGGACTGATATCCTGATCTGGTCCCCTTGTAAAACAGGACAATTGAGACTTACAGAAGCGTGGAAGGCGGTGCGATCTAAGGGCCATGAGTCTCAATGGTGTGAGTGGCTATGGCATCCTATCCAAACTCCCAAGCATTGTCTGTGTGCATGGCAAGCCTTTCAGGACAGACTTCCTACTCTCTCCAGATTACAGCACCAAGGGCTTGTTCAAGTGACTACTTGCTCACTGTGTTCCTCTGCTAATGAGGAAGTGGACCATCTTTTTTTGGGATGTTCTTTTTCTCGATTCATTTGGACAAGGTTGTTCCGGGATTTGTCAATCCGATCTCCCATTCCTCATGTATTGGCTTCTCTACCCACTTGGCTAAAAACTCATCTTTCAAACCCATTCAAGAAGGAGATTGCACTGCTAATCATCACCACTTCTTTCTGGTGTCTGTGGATTGAGCGAAATAACCCAGTTTTCAGGAGGAAGGATAAGCATAAAATAGCCGTTCTAAAGCGCATCCGTGATAGTATAAAGGTGAGGACACTCAACAAAGTCTTCCAGATCTCTCCCACTCTTGAGGATCGTCGTATTGCAACCCTATTTGGACTACAAACGATCGAACATGAAACAACCTCTACCATAGTCACATGGACCCCCCCACCGGAAGGCTGGTACAAGCTTAATAGTGATGGATCTCTAGGTGATGATAGAGGAGGCTATGGTGCTCTACTCCGAAACTCAAGGGCTGCCTTTACTGCAGGGTTAGCAGGGCGCTTAGATCTGCCTTCAATCAACTTATTGGAACTAAAAGCCATCGAGCAGGGGATCTGGCTGGCAATTTCCACTGGTGTTGATAATTTGTGGATTGAATCGGACTCCACGACTGCTTTGGCGTGGGTTCATGGAAAAGGTAATGCTCCCTGGACTGCCTTTCGATCTCTTAGGAGGATTTCTCAAGGTCTGGGGAGGCTGCAAAGTTGGAAAGCAACACACATCCACCGGGAAGGTAATACTCCTGCGGATCTTTTGGCTGCTCATCAATCTCCCCAGGGAGAAACTTTGCTGCAATCAGACCAGTTAACACAGGAAATGAAAGAAGCAAATTGCACAAGATCGACTACAACGAGGCTATCTTCGAAAACACTAGAATGATCTAAATTGATAAACAGGGCGATGCACTGCCTTGTTTATTTTTTCAGGGTGGCATATGGAAAATTGGGTATTCTAGGGGTCTATAAGTTCTTTGGTAGATCTCTTAAGGACTCAAATGTCCATGATGTCCATCATTTTGTAAGCAATGTGTATTTGTAAAAACTCTTCTTCATAGAAATACAACCCTTTTGATTACCAATAATAAAAAAAAGATATTAGAATTCAGATAAAATCTCAATAGATAAGATTTAGATAATATTTAAAATTTGAATTATAAATAAGATTTTATCTCATCTATCTATAATACTAACCAAAAGTGTTTGTTTTCATATTTGTTCTTTCGTGTGTAACATTTTCATTTTCAATTATATCCTTTGTAATATCTGAACTTTTAATTTTATATTAAGGGTAAGTATGAAAAAAACACATATTTTTAATTTTTAAAAGATAATGTGAGATATTCATCAAATCTATCTCTTTTTAATATCCACCTATCTATTTTAATGATATGTTGAATAAATGGTAATGATCATGCCACATCATCATATTTTAATTTTATATTTTTATTAGATTTAGATTGAGATAATCATGAAAATATAGGTGATAAATAGTTAATTTCGGGTTAAATATGAGTTTTAACGTTTGATCTCACTATTCATCATGCAATAATCATTTTTGAGAAAAATATATTTCACAGTTATAAGTATATATATCGAAAAGCTTTTTCCAACAAGCTAGTGATAATCCCAATTGGAGTTATACTTGAAAAGTTAGGAATTTTTAAAGAATTTCATAAATAATTTAATTTTTTATTTGTATATATACCCCTAAAAATCACAATATAACAAATATCCCTAATTATTTGTTATTTTCAATAATTTTATTCAAAAGGGTTTAAATTGTACATGAATGTTTTTTTTTATGCATTGAAACAATATTATTGGTTTGAAATTTTAAAATGGGGTATTTTTATGATATAGGGTTGGTTAAGGGGTATATATAAAAAAAACACATTTTCAGTTGTACATCATAATATATCTCTTTTACGTGTAATTTTGTAATAAATTTTATGAAAGATTTATTTAATCATTTTTAAAATTGTCATTATATCGTTTATGTATATATAACATGGTATATTATATCGCATATAAATGAATTAAAAAATTTTCAGAGTATTAATTGTGGGCAGCTTTTTAAAAATATTTATTTATTGACACGCACATTATGCGTGGAGGAAAACTATTCTCATCTGTTAAGATTTTATCTAAATTTTAAAATCTCATATAATCAAATTTTTTAAATTTCATTCTTATATGTTGAGATTGAGATAAAATTCAAAATAATATATCCATTAATGTTAGGATAGAATTAAATATTATTTCAATCTTATTTTATTTTATCTTAATTTGATAACAAATATACTACTTAAAAAATATAGGCGAGGAAGGAGGAGATTTTTTATAAATCATGCCTCATTTTAAAAAGGAGGCTTGATTTATATGTCAAGTCTCCTTTGAAAGAGAAAACAAAAAAAAACCTTGGTTTGCCCGGAGAGGACGTACTAGCTAGATGAAGCCATAGCTAGGTTTCACTGGGTACCATCTTAGGTTTATTATGGGTAAGGTAAGTGATTCTTTGGCTATGGACATCGACGTTTATGAGAGAGATGAAAAACCATGTGACCAACTGTTGGACCCTGCGAAGTTGGATTACAACCAGGTGCAGTGGTTGCATGCTATATATGTACAATTAATGGATCAGTGGAGTTCACATGTCCATGAAATTTTTTTTTATATATCTTATATGAAAATGCTGAGACGTCGACGTGTCTAATTTCCCACCAAAAACAAAAACAAAGAAACATGAACCAATGTGAAATGGAAAGAAGAGATTCAACCATTAATTAATATAACTAAACAAATCTGAACTTGCTCTGGACTTGCCCTAGGGAGATGGTAGATGTACCCCCTTAATTAGTGAAAGAACCTAAATTCGAGTCTTATTACTTGATGATAATAAAAATTTGGTCAAAGAAAATACTTATCAATAAAAAAAATAATATCAAACAAAAAAATAAGTGTACAATAATAATAAAAAATTCACTCCTTCATGTTGTTTCCATGCCCGGCTGTCACCTAGACAGGCTGGAAGGCCGCCTAAGGGCCCTACCCAAGAGGGCCTCAAGATAAAATAAATGTTTTTAGTTCTATTAGGAAAAAAATGATTTTGTGGGGCATTATCAATTTTATGGATCGGATAACTATTAAGAACAGTCCAACATATAGCTCCAAGTGTAATAGTCCCACATGCTTCAATTCTTTAGAACAAGACATGTATTTTGGTTAAACAAAATATATATATACCAATTTGAATAATATGCATGGATCCATAAAGAAACAAAAAGCATAGAACACAAAATTATGTACGTGGTTCGGCATGTAGCCTTCGTCCATGGGAGAAGAGAGGGAAGGTTATTCTTATTCATGATGATGCAATGGAGGTTACATACGCCCAATATATATAACTACAACAGCCAAGCATTAATGACACCGATTAAAGAGATGAAAACAAATCAACACAAATATCTCACCCAATTAATGAAAAATGGATGGAAACAAATCTTCACAAATCTCTAATCATATCCACCCTTAATATATATATTAATGTTAATTAAGGAGATTGTAAAGATGCTTATTCTTATAAGAATCTTTACAATGCTTGTCACGATGAAAAAAGCAAGATATTCCAACAAGTTTACGAAATGATGAATCACACACACTGAACACATGGGCCCGATTTCTTAGAAGGCTTATTTAAACTTGTCAATTATATAAAAAAATATTTGTATCCGATCCGAATCCGCATAAAAAAATGCAGAAAATATTTGATATTCAGGCTATATCCGATCCGAATCAAATTATCTGTATCCAAATTTTTTTCGATCGGATCGGATATAGCCTGGATATAGTCAGTATCTGATCTGAACAAGATTCGTATCCTAAGTATTATTTTATTTATATATGTTATAATTAGTTTCAATCCTTAAATAAAAATTCAATGATTCATGATTTAGGATAAAATACAAAATCAATTAAGACTTACCAACCACTTTCCGTTTTATCTCTTACCAAAAACAAAGAAACTCATTCAAATAAATCTTCTTCTCACAATCTGACCCAACAATAAATAAATAAATAAACCAAATCACCAACAAATCACCGATCACATATCTTCTTCGCACTATCTCACCCACCGTGTCAAAAAAAAAAAGAAAAAAAAAGCACCAACAAATCATAAATCACCAACTAGTCTCTGTTAGATACTTGTTTAACTATGTAATGATTTATGTTTCTATGTCATTGTTGGATACTTGTTTAAGTATATTAGGATTTATATTTTTATGTCTTTAGTGGATACTTATTTAACCAACTTAAGATTTTATAAATTCTTTGTATTTTAATCTGTTTAAGATATTTCGGATGTTATCCGAATTCGCATCCGGATTTTCAGATCGGATACGGATATTTGTTTTAGAATATCCGTCGGATATCGGATACGAATATTTTTTCAGATATCCAGTTCGGATACGGATACGGATATGGACCTATCCGATCTGTATCCGTCCGATTGACAGGCTTAGACTTATTTAACTTTTCATTTTTATCATATCATGGACTACATGTGTATGTAAGTATAGCGTTTGGATCCGATCAGAACTGGCCTCAGTCAATCCAATCAATATTAAACTACACAGCGTATGAATTGAACTACATAGCTTATGAATCGAAATGCATAATCAATTGTTAGGTATAAGTCTCACAATGTCCGGACCTAGACGCATGCAAAATCATGAAAACAAACTAATTGTTCAATTATTTAGATTTTTTATTTACAAAATTATATTGATCTTGTCCTTTATTTTATAAATATTTTTGTAAATTATTTTATTTCATTAATATGCATCCCACGTCTCCAACTAATTACCATTTATTAATTGTGCATGCTTAGAAGGCTTCTGACTGTTTTTCTCTATTAAGCAAAGCTTAATTGTGTATGCTTACGAGTGTTTCTTTTTATTTTATTTTATTTATATATATCGTGTGATGATGACATATCTGAGCATCAGAGCATGCAAGTATGCAGCAAATGCATGTGCCCCATCTATATTCATGGTGCTTTCTCTGTTTCTCATGAAGATGGAAATGTTTGTATATTTCGTTGAGAGACTAATAATGAAAAAGTTATTAAAAATTGAAAACTTAAAATGCAATATAATGAAAGGAGCTCGAAGGTCGATTACTCAATAACATAGTTTATAAGGACTTCAAAATAAAAATTCTAAAGACAGTGTTGATATTTTAAAAAAATTTAATTTGAAAAACTAATGTTAAATGAAATATTCTTCGAATATTCATACCAATGTGGTGCAAGGGCTAAAAACAAAAAAGACTTTAAAAGTTGGAGATTCAAAATAAAATATGAAGAATGGAGAGATCGATCACCAGGAGCAGAGCCAGGAATTATAACAAAGGGGGCGAGAGGCCAATAGACCTAAAATAAATTTTTTTTATAAAATAATATAATTATAAGGTAATTTAAGATAATTAAAGTTAACAAATAATGACTGGGTCCTTGAAATAATTGACAATTTAGATAGAAAATTGCTTTTTACTACTTGTTTCACATTTAGAAAATTGAAATTTTATTTGAAATTTTTTTAAATAAACTTGCAATCTCATTATTTACCTTCAGAAATTTTTTTAAAAATAATCTTGAATTTTTTTTTAAAATAATCTTGAATTTTTTTTAAAAAATAAGTATGAAAAAACAATTGATCACAACACAAAAATACCCTAAAGCATAGATTTAAGAAATGAACTTAAAAAAAAACCCGAGATATTCAAATTAGTGATCATGAAAAAAAAAATAGATAAGCAATCATTAACAAATAAAATTTTTTGGTTTTTCAACCACCATCCCTTAAAATGATGTTTTTCTTCCCAATTTCAAAAAATGCAACCCATAGTCATGTCACTAACGCATTATATAAAATTATGTAACACAATATATATTTCACTATCCCAGTATACCTTTTATACAAAAAAATATAATTAAAATGTTTGTATTCAATTTATGAGTATGTATTTAATTTTTATGAGGGAAGAAACTTAATAGCTAAGCATATATTAAAATGAGATGAATATTTACATTGCATAATTGATAACAAACTTTTAGCGAGGAAATATTTTACCAAGGAATATGTTTTCGTAGGGGATTTGTTTGCCGAGAAACATATCATTTTGATGTTATTAATAATCAACGGTGGTTTATCAACCACTAACTTTCCAATGAAATGTTTTCCTTGGAAATAAGATTTACCAACGAATGTATACCCTTTACCAAAGAAATATGTTGCAGCTAATATCATATTTCTTGTAGTGACTTTCACCTATGGTTTCGGCCTTGGGGGGCCCGGGCCCTAGTCCGACCCCCCTTGACTCCGCCCTTGTTGATCACTAAATAGCATAATTTATAATGATTTAAAAATAAAAATCCCTATAATTTATCATGTCAATATATATACTCTACTACAAAAATTAAAAATAAATATATATTCAATTCATATGAGTATATACTTCAAAGATGCACTCCATTAACTACATAAATATGCCAAAAAATAAAAATAAGTGCACAAAGGATTGAGTACTGTAAAATTATATAGGGAAAATGACAAAAAAAATTTCCTAAGAGTTTGAAACCCAAATGAGTCATTTTTTAAAATTATATCTAAAAAATCTCATATCACAGTTTTGGAAACACAAAAGACTAATCATTTCACATATTTCACAAAATCTACCTAATCACAAAGAATTTACAATAAAAAAATTGATCTACATGAAAATATGTAAAATATATTAATAAAGTTAAGAGAGTGAAATATTTTAACAAAGTCCGCATCTGCCGTTCCGCCGCACCCAATCACTTATATATATATATATATATATTTCTGATAATATGCGGTCGTAAGGTCGTACGGTCGCGATCGTGGGCCGTCCGATCGCGGGTCCATCGCATCCAACGGTCGACGTGAATCACACCCGACCGTCCGATGCGATGGACCCGTAATCGACGACCGCACGACCGTATAGTATCACGAGTCTATATATATATATATATATATATAGACTCGTGATACTATACGGTCGTGCGGCCGTCGATCACGGGTCCATCGCATCGGACGGTCGGGTGCGATTCACGTCGACCGTTGGATGCGATGGACCCGCGATCGGACGACGCACGTCGGATCCGCACGACCGCACCGACCGCATATTATCGGAAATATATATATATAGACTCGTGATTACGTGCGGTCGTGCGGTCGGTGCGGATTCGACGTGCGTCGTCCGATCGCGGGTCCATCACATCGGACGGTCGGGTGCGATTCACGTCGACCGTTGGATGCGATAGACCCGTGATCGGACGACGCACGTCGAATCCGCACGACCGCACCGACCGCACGCACGTCGAATCCGCACGACCGCACGACCGCACCGTTGGATGCGATGGACCCGCGATCGAACGGCCCACGTCGTAAACCGCACCGACCGCACACCGCACGTAATCGCGACCATATATATATATATATATATATATGGTCGCGATTACGTGCGGTGTGCGGTCGGTGCGGTTTACGACGTGGGCCGTTCGATCGCGGGTCCATCCCATCAAACGGTCGACGTGAATCGCACCCGACCGTCCGATGCGATGGACCCGTGATCGACGGCCCGTGATCGCGCACCGCACCGACCGTAAACCACATGTAATCGGCTCCCTCTATATATATATATATATATATATATGTACAGTGCGGCTCTCCGACGGACGCCCGCTTTTTTAGTTTTTGCGGATGAGTTAAATCACACTGAATGAACGGTGATGGACGGTGAGATTCAAACAAAAAAAAAAAAATGTACCACTCTCCGAGTCTCTTCATAGCATTTAATGCATTTAACCCATCTCACTCTTTGTGTCTCTCCCCCTCAAATTCACGAAAATAAAAAATAACTCCATATGGATTTTCTATTTGTATACTTATGCCCTGTATACACATCAACATTTTTTTTGTACACATCAACATCGCATGTATGGTATTAAAATTCACTATTTTGTATTAAATGATGCCAAAAAATCAGTAGCACACTTTTTTTGCTCTACCTCTTATAAGCATGTCAATCAGACGGATACGGATCGGATATACCTATATCTGTATCTGAAATAGATATTTGAAAAAATATTCGTATTTGATATCTGACGGCAGCAGCAGGGATGACGAATGAGTAGGAGCCGCACCCCGCGTGTTTCGGTCAATCGGTGATTTTTCTAAAAAAATAATTATCAAATTTTAAAATAGGGCGCTGATACACACAGTCCTTTTTGCAGCCCCGTTTTGCAGTCTCATACGCCAAGGTTACGTAGTATATACTACGTTATCATAGCATATGAGTCCTAACATTGTATATGACCCAATTTCTTTTTTTCATTATTCTGAAAAAATTGAGTGTTGGGTGTTGTTGTTTAAGAAATTGCCATTGTTACACATTATTTTTACAGTCCATAATAAAGTCCTATATACCTCATTAGAAATTCAGTTAAATGTATACCTCATTAGACGATGTATATACATCATTAAATATTTTCTTAATTATACTTATTCAAAATGAGTTCATTTTATTCGAAATGGAGCGATATACCTCATTCGATGATATTTACTATTTAAAAAAAATAAAAACGTAACCTTCAAAAAAAAAAAAAAGACATGTGGTTTGAATTTTGATTGGTAAAAATAATTGAGTCTATACCCCAATTAAGATCAATCAATCACAAAAAAATAAAAACATTTTTAAGAACCTGCATTAAAAACAGATAGTTATCATGGTTAAACAATTAACATTATATAAGTTGTAAAAAATATCGGTCCTTGTTAAATGAGCTTGGTCATCAAAAATATTACAAAAGGAAAAGAAACCAATAATCTCACTAACCAAAAGACATCAAATTGCTTCTAAAGCTTGCCACATGACAAATTGTTTAGTACAGCCCCGTAACAGGAATTGTAAATTACATTGTGCAAGCTCCAAAGGAAAATTACAAAAATAAAAATATGTTCATGAAATTGTTTACCAAAATGTCTAACTTTTTTTTGGGTATAAATCTACATTAAAAATTTGAAGAGCATGGTCAACTACCCTTTTGTAAATCAAGGGTTTGGTTTTCATGAATTTAAGGTGGAGAGACGCAGAGAGTGTGGGTTGGGTACTTTGGATTGGGTTAAATGCATTAAATGCTATGAAGAGACATAGAGTGGTCGTACAATTTTTTTTTTTGTTTGAATCTCACCGTCCATCACCGTCGATTCCATGTGATTTAACTCATCCGGAAAAACTGAAAAACGGACGTCCGTTTTAGAGCCCAACCGTGTGTATATATATATATATATACACACACGCCCGCGATTAGGTGCGGCGAATGGCAGGTGCGGCCGCGACGTGGGTCGTCTGATCGTGGGTTCATCGCATCCAACGGTCGACGTGAATCGCACCCGACCGTCCGATGCGATGGACCCGTGATCGACGGCCCGTGATCGCTGCCGCACCCACCGTTCGCCGCACGTAATCACGTCCCTATATATATATATACAGGGGTGATTACCTGCGGCGAACGGCAGGTGCGGCGTCGATCACAAGTCCATCGCATCGGACGGTCGGGTGCGATTCACGATTCACGTCAACTGTTGGATGCTATGGACCCGCGATCGAACGGCCCACGTCGCCGCTGCACCTAATCGCTCGCGTATATATATATATATATATATATATATATATATATATATATATATATATATATATATATATAGTCGTGATATTATACGGTCGTGCGGTCGTGCGGTCGCGATTCACGGGCTGTCGATCACGGGTCCATCGCATCGGACGGTCGGGTGCGATTCACGTCGACCGTTGGATGCGATGGACCCGCGATCGGACGACGCACGTCGAATCCGCACGATCGCACCGACCGCATTTTATCGGAAATATATATATATATATATATATATATATATATATATATAGATTTCTGATAATATGCGGTCGTAAGGTCGTGCGGTCGCGATCATGGGCCGTCCGATCGCGGGTTTATCGCATCCAACGGTCGACGTGAATCGCACCCGACCGTCCGATGCGATGGACCCGTGATCGACGACCGCACGACCGTATAGTATCACGAGTATATATATATATATATATATATATATATATATATATATATATATATATATATATATATATATATATATATATAGGGAAGTGATTACGTGCGGTCGTGCGGTCGGTGCGTCCGCGATCACGGGCCGTCGATCACGGGTCCATCGCATCGGACGGTCGGGTGCGAATCACGTCGACCGTTGGATGCGATGGACCCGCGATCGGACGGCCCACGACCGCGACCGCACGACCGCACGACCGCACCTCATCGGTCGCGTATATATATATATATATATATATATATATATATATATATATATATATATATATATAAACATGTACTTTATTGGATGATGTACGCTATTTAAAAAAAATAAAAAACACGTGTAAATTGGAAATGAGACAAAAAAATGACTATATGTAATATTTTCCATATTAAAAAATCAGCACTCAGGAGAGGTTGAAGCAATGAGGCTCTGGGTGCTATGGGAACACAAAATGGGATTCAGAAAGTTATGTATATGCTCAATGAGGGCCGGCCCTAGGATAAGAATACCACAGCAATTGTCTAGGGCCCCCATCTCAGGAAAGAATCATTTGTTTTGTGAAATTTAAAAAATTGGATGGTGAGATCTGTTTCTTTTCCTAATTTCAATTAGTTCCTCTTAACACACTTTCTCACTCTTTCTAACATTCCTAAATCAAGCCTACAATTTCTTTTATCCCTAAATCTCTCCAACTATATTACCATAATGACAATAAATATTAGAATTTCACGGCTCTCTCTCTCTAGCCAACATATGTCTCTCCCTCACTCCCCTCCAAAACAGTTTCAAATTGAAGCATCCACGGAAAGCTTCTATTTGGGCAGTTCAACCGATGTCCTCAGGTTCAGTAGTTTGGAGGAAGATCCTCAAGGCACATGAATGGGTTCGTTCCAAGACTAAATACACAATTTTTAATGGGACCTCTATAAATATTTGGAATGACCCATGACTTCGAGGGCATGGTCTTCAATATCATTTCAATGGGGCTCATCTTCATGGTTGGGGTTGGGGCCCTCCTTCAGAAATCATAGTAAGTAATATTATTATTGACAATTCTTGGAGAAAACCTCCTCGGTGGCTTGCTGAGTTTGATGTGCAGTGGGAGGAGATCTCAAACTTAGAAATTAGAGGAATTGGTAATAATTTGTTAGTTTGGATTGGGTCAAGAACTGGCTGCTTGTCCACACTATGGCTTGGAGTTCCATCCGCGCCTCTCATCCAACCCTATTGTGGGCCAAAGAAATCTGGCATTCAATCCAACCTCCTAGAAGGAGTGTTCTTTGCTGGCAAGCTGGGCTTAACAGGTTGCTCACCCTTTCTAGGATGTGTCTGGTGATCTCAGATTGCTGTCCACTTTATTCTTCAGGTGTATTAAATGTTGATCACCTTTTTCTTCTAGGTGGTTTTTCGGCCTATGTATGGGCCTCTCTTCTTAAAAAGCTATGGGTAGTCCGAGTGAGGCAGAACACTCTCGTTGACCAATTTTTATGGTTCTCTTCCAATGGCATCATAGTGACAAAAATAGATTCTGTGCTGCTCCCTCCTCGCTCAAGTGATATAGGCCATCTCTAAAACTGATTTAGTTCACTCAATTATAGCTGTTACGAGGCGGGCTTTTCTTGGACATCACTTTGTTGACACTATGTTTCCTCTCTCTAAATCTCTTTTAGAAGTATTCAATATTTCCCTAGACGAAAAGATAAGTGTTCTAAAGGTGTCATTTGGAATTCTCCTTTGGATGGCCGACTCAAAGCGAACTCGGATTGATCTAAATCGGTAATTTCTATGCCTTTGGAGAAATTGTTAGAAATCACAGTGGTGCGAGCGACATCCATTAATATCTTGGAGCTCAAAGGCTTGGTTGAAGGTCTCTAACTTTGCTCCAGCTTTCTAACTAAACAAATTAATTTGGTTAGAAGCAGACTGTGGTTGCTTGGGTTAATGGTCTTGGTTCACTCCCTTAGACTGCTGTGAGAGACATTCCAGCCTTTAATACACTTGCGGCGGAATTGAAGATTGGAAAGTCTCCCATGTTTACAGGGAAGGTAATCGAGCTGCGGATCTTTTGGCTACTCATCAATCTCTTATGGGAACCACGATATTTGATCCCTCTCGCATTTGCCCGAATTAGCACAAATACTTCAAGAGAATGGTGTGGGGGAGCTCCAAATCCGCTGGTGCAGATTTGCTGTCGGGTGTGAATGCCTCCCACTACTTCATCCCCCAAACACAAGGAACACCACTTTGATTTGCTCTGTTTTTTCTCCGCCGCATGCCTGGCTAACTCCATGTTACCAGTATTTTTTGCTTCTTTTATGCTTTCACACCCCCCCCCCCCCTCTTAGTAAATTTACACCATGTAAATTTTGAAAAGTGAATGAAATACTCAACTTGTCAAAAAATTTTTTTTTTTTTTTTTTGTAAACGTATACGGGTCGATTTAAAATTTTTCCTAAGGCCAAGCCATAAAATTCAATTCCTAGGGTTGGCCATGTGCTCAGATTTAGAATCGTTGATCATTCTTCTACAACAAGATTATTCAAGGCCACCTCAAATCATAGCTATTTTAAAACCAATAAAAGAATTTCAACGTAAGGAGAAAATCAGATACTGCAAAGTAGGCAGTGCGAGCTCTAGAGGTGTTGGCGCGTTAGACGAGAAGATTACAAGAAACAAAATATTCCAAAATGACCGATTAATTTAGATAATGGTTAACACCAGTTGTAGAAAGATTACATGTATGTATTACAAAGGCAGACAGGGTCACAATATGTAAGAAATACTTTTGATGGTATAAATAATTAACCTTCGGAGGAGGCCTTTATAAAAGAAAAGAATGGAATTCCGTTACAATGAAATGGGAAAAAACCCAAATTCATAAATAAATAGATCTTGATAAGCCTATTTTCGATAGATCTATTTAAAATATCTGTAAAAGTTATGAAACACTCTTTTTCATTCTTTTATTTTTTTGATACGAAACTAAAGATACTACTCATGATCATATTAAATTATATTTAACAAAATCTAAATTGATTTCCCAACCGTTCATACAAAACATAATCAGAGAGGAGAAAGCAAGAAAGTAAGCTTTTCAGACTTTGCAAGAAAGTTAATAATAATTAATAAAAATAAAGTCATGCAGTAGAAGGAGTGGGTAGGTTCCATGTGTTGTCCGCGTGTCTTTTCTTGCATTTGGAGATTGGGAGAAAGCAGAAGCAACAATATCTATATATATATATATATACGGGGATGATAATATGCGGTCGTGCGGTCGTGCGGTCGCGGTCGTGGGCCGTCTGATCGCGGGTCCATCGCATCCAACGGTCGACGTGATTCGCACCCGACCGTCCGATGCGATGGACCCGTGATCGACGGCCCGTGATCGCGGACGCACCGACCGCACGACCGCACGTAATCACTTCCCTATATATATATATATATATAGATATTTCGTGCTGATGACAATCGCGTGCGCTCTCTCTCTCTCTCTCCCTTTCTCTCTCTCTCTCTCTCTCTCTATATATATATATATTGTATGTATGTATGTATGTATATACACACATATATATGTATATGTATGTATAGTGAAATGATAATATGCGGTTCATGCGGTCCGTGCAAACCACGTATATATACCCCTCATAAGTATATATATGTCGATAAAGGAAGCATATAACTTAATGAGATATATGCTTCAATGAACTGATATGATTTCTTTATCGACCCATATATCTTGATAAAGAATGTATATACGCGGTTCACACGAACCGCATCTAATCATGTCTATATATATATATTTCATTCATATCGATGCAAAAAGGATTGAATACATGTAAAATTATCCTATCATTTGCCTACTTATACGTAATATGTCAAATATTGTTAATGATGTAAGCTTTTGAATCAAAGTAATCGGTATTCCGATTAGTAATTAAACGTTAATCACGCATTTCAATTAAATACCATTTATTATCTGTGCATGCTTTGAATGCTTTTGGCTGTTTATGTTCTCCATCAGGCAAATTAAGCTTCCTTATACGAGTGTTTCTTTTTTATATTATTATATTATATGTCATATTATATATCGTGTGATGATGACACAGAGAATGCAACAAAAGTATTCTTAAAAATCATTTTCGATGGAAGTGTTTCGTTTTTAATATTCAGGTGAAAAATCAGGCATGCTTGTACTGAAAATTTTGTACAGTGTCAGTTATGAAATAAAATTTAGAAAACTGTTTTTTTTAAACTGCTTTGCAAAAAAATATGCTATTTAATTAAAAGTTATAAATTTTTATAAATAAATGTTCAAAACTAGTTTTTTCTTAATTTGTGGAAAGCTAACTTCCTGTAAATTTAGTTTTAAACTCTACTTTTGAGAAAAAACTAACTCCCAAAACCATTTATAAATGGGGCCTAAACGGACCATAAGAGAGTTTTAAAATAAGTATTCACTTGATGAATGTTACAAAAACTTAGATTAAAAATATAAAAAATCATAAAATAAAAAAGATTAATGTAAAAAAATTCTAGAAACGATAAAGTAACAAAAAAAAGTAACACATCTCGAGTCTTCGTTTAAAAATGAGTAAAAACAACTAAAAGAAATTCTATAAATCTTGAAATTTGTTTTCAATTTGATAAATTAAAAAAATATTTTGATACATACATACATACATACATATATATATATATATTTGAAAAATTCATTAATAAAATTCTCAACCATTTTTTGTTAAATAATTTTTTAAGATCTAGGGCCTACTCAGGTGGGTTCCTATGTTGCCTACTTCGAGACCGGTCATGTGTCAATGCCAATGTTCCTTAACTATATATATGGTGCGTTTTCTTGAAGATGGAAATGCCTATAAATACCATACCCACATTGAATGATGATATTCAACCACTGAATCTAGCCCTGATTATTAGAGTGAGATTAAACTACTATACTTGCTATGATTTCCATGGCTTCAGTTCTAGTACAACACCCAATGCTGAAAGGAAAAGTGGAGGTTGTTCGCAAATCTGTACACTATGAACCAAGTTATTGGGGGTGATTAAATTCTACACTTCTATCATTATTTTATTTATTTGTGTGGTAAGTAAGCAATCATTTGTAATGAGCAATCATTTGAAATTAATCACTGGTAAATAAGCAATCATCATTACTGTTTAGTGTATATTGATTACATACTTTATAAGGTTTTTATTATATATATATATATATATATATGTATGTATGTATTCGTGCAGAAGAGCCGAATGAGTGCAATTGCTGCTTCAGTCCAAAACCCACTGAAAGGAAAAGAGGAGGTTGTTCACAAATCTGTTCACTATGAACCAAGTTATTGGGGTGACTTCTTCATTCGACTCTCCCCGGTGATTAAATTCTACACTTTTATAATCATTATTGTTTAGTGTAGTATATTGATTACATAAACAAGGTTTGATTATATATATATTTGTCTGATGATATTGTATTCGTGCAGGAGATTGATTCATCAGTTGAAAAGAGAGTAAGAGAACTGAAGAGAGAAGTGAAGAAGGTCATGCAAAATGCCAATGAACCCCTCCAAAAGATGAATTTGGTTGATGCAATCCAACGCCTCGGTTTGGGTTATGATTTTGAGGAAGAGATTGATGAAGCTCTCAAACAAATCAATGATAATGATTGTATTAATGATGATTTGCATTCTTTCGCCCTCCGGTTTCGCCTACTGAGGCAATGGGGTTATAACACCCCATTTGGTGAGAGATTATAAATGCATAATTGAAAAGAGAAGAAACCATGACTACTTTTGATCAAAATATGATTATGCTGCTCAATCATGCTTAATTAGAACCTAATGAAATTACTAAAATGAATTTTTTTTTTCTCTAGACATTACTGCACACTACTATTAGGAGGTCCTAGAAAGGCATCCATAATTGATGTCAATCAATTCTTTTTTAATTACGAAAAAATTAAATCCGCTTATTGAAAGACTTTAATGACGGGGTTAATAAAAATCCACAAAGTTAGTTGTATAATAAAAATAGTTCTAGAAGATCTCAGCGAAACACTTCTTAATATTAAATTTCATGGGATTCTAAGGTAGTCTCAATTTTTGCTGTCAGCTGCTGTATTTATAATTTTCATCTTACACCTTTTTCGGTAGTCTAATATATATACATGTCCTACATCACAATGTGTTCTATATATGTAGTAACTTATCAATTTCACACAAAGCTCAATTAGACCAAATTAAATGCTGAAACAGATGGATTCAAGAAGTTCACAAACGAGCACGATAAGTTTAATGAGAGCTTGAGCAGTGATGCAAGGGGTTTATTGAGCCTCTATGAGGCAGCTCACCTTGGATTGCCAGGAGAGGATATACTCGATGAGGCCATTGGTTTTTCAATGTGCCACCTACCATTGATTAAGAATAATAATAATCAGATAAGTGTTTCATTAGCAATGGATATAGAGCGAGCATTGCATATGCCACTCCGCAAGGGATTGGCGAGACTCCAAGCAAGGCGATATATTTCCATATATGAGAGATGAGCAGCGGAACGATGTGCTCCTAGAGCTTGCAAAGCTGAATTACAATCGAGTGCAGAGGATGCTCCAGAAGGAAGTCAAGAACATCTCATTGTAAGTTGCAATGGTTAACTAATTGCTAGTTTGACGTTCATTTTTCTTTTGTTAGAACATCCAAAAAATTCTGTTTAGAATCCTCCATTCTTGTGTTCATTCCTAGATATCTTATATAAATTATTTTTTTTCGTGCAATCTACCAAAACTGGCTTCCTAAGAATGAGAAATTTCTTTTTAGGAGACTAGAGTTACTAAATTGATCTTAAAACTGATTAAAAGCAAGTGAAATTAGTTCATGCATTTATCACTTGAAGACTAAACAATATATTTTTTTTTCAACTAAAGGTGGGAGTAGTATCCCAAATTTTATTACAAATGAATGATCCTACATGGCGGATAAGATTTCCATGTAATAAAAAATCATGAGAAATGAAAAAAGAAAATAAAAGAAGTAAAAAAATGGACTACATAAGCAATGGAAAAAAACAAAACTGTTAAGGTCGAAGTCAAGAAAATCCAAATAATAGACGGCCAAAGTATACTACCTTCTACTTTCATGTAAATCAATGTCACCCAATGTTCGATGTGTCAAAATATCCAATCCAATGACTTCTTAGTTTTAAAATTTTCTTGTCAATCATTAAGCTATATATGGGTCCAAGTCCAATAAAAATAATGTTACATAGGCTTATATGCAGTTTTTTTAAGCATATTCTTACAAGTTTTATTTAATTATCAGTCCCTCCCTTCGTCATGTTTCATTTTAAGTCCTCAACTTCAAACATTTTTTTTCTTATTAGTTCTTGAACAAAATTTCTATATGTTAGTGTAAATATTTTGATATTTAAAACTTGCATACAAGATGTTTAGTGAAACAATTAAGTCCAAAAATGCATTTGCATTGTTAGATATTCAATGACAATTTCAGTATTATTCAACAATGCATATGCCCACCCAATCCGATATTATATTTTCTTATAGTTTTAGCTGTCTAATAAGAATTAATTACATTAGCAAAAGAAGAATGATTACATAAGCAAATTTTGAGGATTTTTCAATATTGAATTTTGATTTAAATGATTTTTTTGGTAAAAACTGTGAAAAATTAAATTAGATATTTTGAGTGTGTTTAGAATTTTAATTTAAAAATTTAAATACATTAAAAAATTTGTATACATTAAATGAAAATTTTACTTCTAAACTTTTATTTATTTAGAGATTAGTGATTTTAGGGGAATATATTTATATTATATATTTATTTATTTAACATTTAAGCAACTACTATTTCATTTTTTATTTATTTATATTTAAAATCTCATTCATTTAGGGTCCGAGATTTTTTCCCACTATTATAGTATCTTGGCTTTACCACTGCACACCATATTTGATTTAAAATATCAAATGATGGAAGTTGAAGATATGAAAAACTACAAAATCAATATCAAAATACTAAAATACTTATTTATTTAGAAATTTCACCAAACATTTTGTATACAAATTTCAAATATCAAAATATTTACAAAATCATATTTCATACATTTTAAGATACATCGACATTTGGAGTGTCGAGCGAATGTATCTTATTTGACTATTCTGGTGTTGAAATAGATAGTTAGTAAAATCGAAGGTTCGGTACTCTTGTCGATACAAGCAATGTTTAATAGAATAGAATACCTCGACACAAGATCGGTCGACGCATCAACCACTACATTCGAATATTTTTTTTCTGAACGTATCACTTAAAATGAAATAAGAAGAAGCGAGAAACCGATCACTAAATCACATAGTTTACATGGACTTACAAAGAAATGTGATGACGAGAGAGATCGATCCATAAATAGACATGTTTACATGAACTTAAAACTAAAAATGCCTATAATTTTTTATGAATAAAAAAATTCAAATGTTTCATCTAATATATAATATATATATGATTAGACAAGACCATGTTAGTTAGTGTGTATAAGATTGTTTTATAACACCATCTTTTTCTTTGTGGAATTGCCTCTTATTATAGGTGGTGGACGGAATTGGCACTGATGGAGAAGCTAGGGTTCGCGAGGGATAGATTGGTGGAATGTTATTATTGGGCTTTGGGAGCGTGTCCCGAGCCACATCGATCTCGATCCAGGAAAGTGTTCGCAAAGATGGCAATCATGATCACAATGATGGATGACATATACGATCATTATGGCACAATCGAAGAACTCATACCTTTCAATGATGCGATCCAAAGGTTATATATATACACTCTTAATTGGTCGTCTTTCAAATTTATTTATTTTCAATAAGCAAGCACTCATATTTTAAACCCAAAGCTTCATAATTGTAAATAATTGTAAATTTTATTGTCCAACCCCAATTTGTTTTAATTGAATCTCTCTCAATATGTCCCCACTTGTCTAAATTTATTGCACAACATGTTTAATATAGGTGGGATATGGAGGCCATGAAATAACTCCCAGACTACATGCAGATCTTTATTCATGCATTGGCAGATACATACGAAGAATTTGAAAAGGATCTATCATCAGAAGGGAACTCCTTCCGTGTTGATTATCTCAAGAAAGCGGTACACTTTTCTTTTCTTTTCTTTCATTTTTTTCTTGACAATTTTTTTGACAATTTTTTTTTGGAGACATGCAAACACAGATTGAAAATTTGTCTGGATTGTACCTACAAGAAGCAAAATGGGGTGCAGAGCGATATGTTCCAACATTTGAAGAGCATTTGAGTGTTAGTGTTCAGAATTTTGGCTACCCATTGCTACACTGTGCTGCTCTCGTTGGGTTGGAAGAGACTAATTTAACAAAAGAAGTCTATGATTGGGTGATAAGTGTACCAAAGCTCCTCCATTTTACTGCACTGCACGGCCGACTCATGGACGATATTGCTGACTTGAAGAAAGACAAGGTAGTCGCAAAATCATATTTGATGCTTATTATTGTTGGGTTATTTTATTCACAAAATTTTGTATTTTTAAAATGATTATTTATTAAATATTCCATTTTATCATTTTTATGTGTTTATATTAGTTTAGTCCCACATAAGAAAAATAAATTACTAAATCCTGATTTGTATTTTCATATGATCCTTATTGTGCTTATAAAAGATAAATAATCTTGTGAAGGTTTAGTTAACACTGAAAACTATGTACATGTCTTCCCTTAATTTTGTTTCAGTTCTATCAAAATAAAGCAAAAATCTTCCCCCTACTTCTAATATCATGAAAGTGACCACATTATATTGTATATATGGAAGATAAAACAAGAGGAGGGCCAGGTGATTTCAAGTGTGAAATGTTACATGTTGGAGAAGGGCATCTCAGAAGAGGAAGCCTGCCTTGATTTCCAGAAGATGATAAACGAATGCAGAAAAATCATCAACGAAGAGCTTCTAAAACCATCTTCCATTCCCATTGAGGCCCGCAAGCCAGCTCTTAATATGAAATGTTTGATAGAAGTCTTTTACAATGTTCACAATATATTCGATGAACCATCTGGTGAGATGAAAGATCATATATACTCACTGCTTGTTAATCAGGTGCCCATTAGTTGAATGGGGGGCAAAGCTTCATAATAAATGCCAAGGGAGAGGCAGCTTAATTAGTTGCATGATGAAAGTAATGAAGCTGTACTTTCTATTATCTTTTATTTTTGTTTGAGTTTGGGTTAAAGGAATGTATAATCTATTATCTTTTTATTCGATGAACCATCGTGCGACTTGCATATATATGGACATCCTCTCCACCCTATCAACTCATCCCATTAAATCCAACTCCACCCAAAACATACTCTTGAAAGCTGTCTCTCCATAATTTTATCAAATATATCAAATAAATAGACCTTTGTAAAATAGTAGAAAGAATATGAGATAAATAGATCTGATCTATGTCAAGACCTCACATACAATTATCAAAGAGGACAAAACTGAAATATATCTCAATATTATCGCATAAAATATGATATGTCATGAGGATATAAGTCCTACTTAAACTCATTAAGTCTAGCTAATTACGCAATCCACTAGAAATTATTAGTGAATATGAAAAAACATTATCTAGACGAGTGAATAGATTGATAATCGCACGGTTTGGTATATCAAATAACTAATTCATTAACTCTTGATAAATTTAATATTTAATCCCATAAAGAAACAAATTCAAAACTCAAATTTGAAATTTAAATGTTCTGTTTTTCTTCGTTGAGACCAAATATCCTATCTTTATTGATTCTCACTTCATTGAAAGGAGCTGTGTATTTGTATAGACATATATATTATAAAAATACAAAATCTTGATTACCAATAATAAAAAAAATTCTATTTTTTGAAAAATATATTTGTTAGTCATAAACACTGTTCTCAAAATACCTTCTAGGCCCCTATTAATCTTCCGCTTAGGCCTAGGTAGACTCGGCCTGCAACGCTTAGCACTTGGCCACTTTTCCGTTTAATCCCTAGTTAACTAATAAGTTATTAAGTTAACTTACATATTATATATCTATTAATTAATTCTTTTTATGCTATACCTATTTTTTTATATTATTAATCTTGTTTTGATATTGCTTTGTTATTATTTTATAGTCTAAAATTATTATATATGCATAATATGTATATGTTTAATATTTATTATTATAAAAATGATTGATTAATCCCTGATTAATCTCCGCCTAGCCGAATAATCTCTAGTCCCTCCTCAACTGCCCAACTAGAGCGTAGCGCTTTTTACAGCATTTGTCATAATAAACATCTTCTATTAATGAAAGGTTAATCTAGGATTTTTAAGATCTTATATAGGATTTTTAGGATTTTCATGTTTTCTTATTCTTTAGTCTTTTACTATTTCAGTGGATTTTGTATTTAATGACATATAATCTTTTTCAATACTTATGCTATTAAAATTATGTCATGGAGAGTCAGTCATCGATTGGTAAAGTTAGTTAACTTACACTGAGAGTCAGTCATCGATTGGTATAGTCATCGTTTGGTAAAGTCAGTTAACAAACCTCTTTTTGCTTGCAAAATCCAATCCAGCTCGGATCCCTTCCGCTTCTGCTGTGACTGGTGAAGCCCACGGCCAACCATTATATCCCGCCCCAAGTACTTGTCCTATATTAACTAGGATCAATATAAACCCTGCCCCTGCAACATGGGATTGGGCATCCACACTTCCATCACTAAAAGTATCAGGACCTCTGACAATTCCTCTCACAAGTCCATTATTATTGTGCGGTGATAGTACATCACACCTGCTGTTTTGTCGCATAAAGTCATCCGGGGTCTTACCTTGAGGATCCTTGATCAATCTCACAAAGCATTCCTGAGCATATGCCATAGCATGAGCAACCACACTACTTGCAGTTTGGTGAACTATTTTTAAAAATTTTCATTGGCGTAATAAAATGGCAATGGGGTACCGTGAAATCATCCTATCATTTAGCTACATGTAAGCCGTTGAATCAAAGTAATCGGTGTTCCAAGTAAACATTAATCACGCTTTCCAATTAATTACCATTTAACAAAACTAGAATGCTTTTGACAGTTTATGTTCTCCATTAATAGGCAGATCAAGCTTCCTTGCGAATGTTTCTTTCTGACTGTTTATGCTTTCCATTATCGTGTGATGATGATATGTCACTATATCAGAACATGATCCCCTCCAAATTTATTATTTAGATCCTTGGAGGAATATTCCTTAAATGGCTTGCATGAATTACATGATACTATGATAGATTCAGTGAACGTATACTACTAATCTTAATTAATGTCTCATCTCATTTACTCTCATAAAAATATAATATTTTTTTATAATATTAAGAAAAACTTTATGAGTCCGTGGTGACGTATTAATGAAAGTGTAATATGCATAAGAAATACTTTTGCGAACTCTTGGTCCGCCTCACCTGGAATGGAATTACATTTGTTAATGGTGCATGCTTAGAATGCTTTTGGCTATAGCACCACATCTGGTGAGTGATAAAGAATCTGAACTATATGTTAAAATTATTGATGTATAGGTCTTAGAAGAACTTCCATAATTGATGTCAATCAATACTTGTTTAATTACCATAATATTAAATCCACTTATTGAAAGACTTCAATGATGAGTTTGATCAATGAATTAAATACACAAAGTTAGTTTTACAATAAAAATAGATCTAGAAGACCACAACGAAACACTTCATAATATTAAATTTCATGGGATTCTAAGATCGTTGGCATTCTTTGCTGTCAGCTGCTATATATGTAATTTTCATCTTGAACCTTTTCTGGTGGTCCAATCTCCCTAAGAATGCATTGATCACCTATACTTATCAATTTCACACAAAGCTCATTTAGATCAAATGCTGAAACATATGGATTCAAGAAGTTCACAAACGAGCATGATAAATTCAATGAGAGCTTGAGTAGTGATGCAAGGGGCCGGTTTGTTGAGCCTCTGTGAGGCCATGATCTAGAAGCTAATTAAGGTTCGCTAGGGATATATTAATTGGTGGAATTTTATTATTGGGCTTTGGGAGTCTGTCCCGAGCCACATCAATTTTGAATCTTTTATTTATGTGATTAAATATTAATTTTATTATGAAATTTTTAAAATTACAAATATTAAGAGTTAATGAGTTATTGATAGATTTGAAAGATCATTCACCATGATATCCTCCCCACAAAATCTTTATCAATAAGATTTAAATTTAATTTCATAAAACACATTCAACATTTAAAATTTAAAATTAAAGTATAAGAATATGGAAATTTATTTGCAATTAAAACGGACCGAGTGAGTTTTACAATTAAAAAAAAATCAAAGTCAAAAATGGAAATTGCCTTTTAATCTATGCTCACCTAAGACTCCTTCTGAGCCTATCGTTCCGCGGATGATAGTTGAATTCGATGTTGGTGATTACGTTTGAGCTGTGTTAACCAAGGATAGGTTCCCAGCAGGAGAGTATAATAAGCTTGCTGCTCGTAAAATTGGTCCTCTACAGATTCTGGAGAAGATCAATCCCAATGTTTATCGGTTGCAACTCCCAAGCCACATTCACACAGCAGATGTCTTCACAGTTCCAATGATGACAATCTTAGTTCGAGGTTAAATTCTCTCCAACCTAGGGGGGATGATACAGACATCATAGACACATTATATGGACGGACGACATCAGATGGACTGGAAAAAGAAAAACATCTTAATCGATTGAGAGCACCATAATTTCAAACAGCCGTAACTTCCAAACTATAGATCAGAATCGTTATTATAATATATCCACGCGTTCTATCTACGAGCCCAACATAAGTTGTTGCTATGCCACTATGTCAATTTTCAGAGCGTTTGGAGATCGTCTTGGGGATCAAATCGATGGTTAAAATTATTTTTAATATTTTTGGCAGTTTTGAGTTTGTTTGGATTTTATTCCTTTTGTTTTAGTTAATATATATAGATTTGAAATTCAAATATTTATTTGAATTCAAATTTTAATATTAGTTATGATTATTTTACCGATTTAAATATTCATATGTTAGGATAATAGATTAGATTTAAATAATCAGTTGAGATCCTAATCTGTTAAAGATTCTCTTCTATAAATAGACATGTAAACCAATTCATTATTCAGATTATTGATTATTAGAATTTGTTTTATTTTCTCTATTGTATTTTGTTATCTTAGGACGATCAACAAATACATAGAATTTTCAATTATCTAGTATTTCATAAGAAATCAATAGATCTTTGAAGCTTAACGTCCCTGGTTTTCTGCCTGAAGAATCAACAGCGTCGCTGGAGCCTACGAATTCGTATCTTCGATTGAATTAGTAGAAGAGCGTATTCGTACGTTGCATTACTTTCTTTACAAAATCTAAAGTTATAATACAATGAAAATAAAACTACATGAAAATATGATTTTGTTAAATACAATTTTTTTTTAATATAATGACCTTCAAATTTTTTTACAGCATCAAATATAATCACATTGTTAGTCCCCTCATCTCATTGTAATGATGTTAATATCTTGTGAAGCACATGTTCTATGAATGATACAATTCAATTTATTGAGTATATAATTTCCCTTTTATAAAATTGCATACCTCATTAAATGAAGTATATTATATTAATTAGAAAATTGAAAACATCCATGGACAAATTGAGTTGTGGACTGTAAAATAAATTTAGTGTAGTATTTTTCTTTTTTATTAAAATATTTGAATCAATATCATGTCTTGTAAAATTGTTAAGAATCAAGTTTCCATGTATTTTCGGTACAGATTGGAAAGTTTGAATCAGTCATCGATCAGCCACAAAATTTTTCATTTAATTATTATTTTTAATACGTTAGCTATGAAAATCAAGTACATTTAACCCCGCTTGCAATGAGCACATGTTTTGTTTTTTATAAAAAAAACAAAGTATACACCATCTATTAATGTAAAATAAATTTTCATTTATAAATAAATTAAGTATATACTCCAATTAATTTTACATATTTATTTATTCATGAATGAAACATGATGAAACATGAAAGGGTGACAGTATGGATCATAAAACATCCATGCACAAACTGAGTGTTGTGATCAATAAATACTAAAGAGTGTTAGGAAATAATGTAATTGAATAACATCAAATGTCAAATACGAGTTGGATATCGAGATTTGTATCTATCCAAACATAAATATTTAACTCCATAAACAGATCCAATGCAATATCTTTATGAAGTGAATAAAATATTCAGAGATACATTATCTTCAGCCTTTATTTTAGATTTTAAAAATAAATACCCAACCACCCTTAAATGGTCACAGGATCAACTAATATCATGGAGACGTTATCTTTCATGTCACCCTCTGGATTATTGTATCCATCACCATGTTTGTAAGCTTCGGCCATCACACATGCCAAGTTAAAAGCAGGGATGTAGAGAGCCAGAGGTATCCCCTGATCAAGCTTGAGAAGCTCTTCATTCATCCTCTTCCATTCATCTTCCACTAATACTTCACTAATCTTCTGCGCCTCCTCTTCAGTGAGGCCATGCTTGATCGCGTAGCATTGGGCACTCGTTGGCATGTGGTCATTGCCTTGTTCTATCTATAAACTCAAAACAATTAATCTACAATTAGCACATTTTGTTATTGATACATTTTCTTATCCTTTTTATAATAAGATCTATCATATACCTGGTTTGGGTACATATCATCCAATAATCTGGATATCAGAGAAGAAGACCATATGATTTGTATCAAAAGCTTCCTTTGTAGCGATATCGCCCATCCCCACCAAGGAACAAACGTAGAACAGAGGATAAGTGCAGCTTGTAGCAGAGACTTGCAAGTGTTCATGGAACTTTGGCACATATTTGTTATGTCCCCATAAGAACTCCTGATGATATGCCTTTGACTGTAATTTAAACTGTGAAACAAGAGTATTCATAGTTAATTATTAATTAACAAATAGTTATTAGTTGATATGTATTATTTATTTATTTTCCTCAACTTCAATTACAAATGACAGTAGACAAATGTGAGACTAAATGGAGAACATGCATACAGCTTCCCTGAGATATTCCACTCTTCAGGCATTGCCTTCCGCTCTAATCTCCTCCTCGAAATCATCAAATGTATTGAACAATGCGACGATGAACACCCTCATGTAATCCGGTAGCTCATGCAGGGTTTCCAAATCCCATCTGAAACATATATAATATTAGTTCAACAGAACGTGTGAGAATAATTAGCAGTATATGATTTGAACGACGAACAGTATATATGAGTAAAACCTTTGGATCACATGGTTGAAAGGTCCCACTTCTTCTATTGTTCCATATGCCTCATAAATGTCATCCAACAATGATGTTAACATTATTACTTTTGTCATCATAGTCGTATCCCGGGAATATTGGGGCTCATAGAATGTTCTTAAAGCCCAGAAATAGCACTGCACAATTCTATCCCTCGTAAAACTCAGCTTATGAGTGAGTCCAGCCTCCTTCCACCACCTGTACAGAGATGCATTTATCATCTACCCAACAAAAGATGTTACCTGTGGGGAACTTTAATATACCCAAATCATCCTAGAAATTGCTTCCAAGGTCATGTGCACTTGACAAGTACAAAAGAAAAATCCAATTTTGTGTGAACGATATTAATCAACTTACACAGAGAGGTCCCTAAGTTCCCTCTGGTGCAACTGTTGGAGCCTATTGTAATCCAACTTCGCAAGCTCAAAAAACACAATAATTCCGTTGCTCATCCATCTCATACACACAGATGTATTGCCTTGCTCGAATCCTGACCATTGCCCTACGCATTGGCTTCTGCAATGCGAGCTCTATGTCTTTTGCGAGAGATGCACTTACCTGACCCACCAACGACTTCAAATGCTCTCTCGCAAAAGCAGTAGCTTCATCTAGGATTGCCTCTCCAAGAATTCCTAGGTGCGCCGCCTCGTACGTGCTCAACAACCTTTGGCGCCACTGATCAGGCCCTCCTTGAACTTCCCATCTTCGTCTTTGAACTTGTTGAAACCATCTGGTAAATATCAGAAGTAAATATAACAAATATATTTAACACAAATATAACAAATACGACTTCAAAGATGAAATGAAATTGTGAAGTTAAATAAAATTTTCAAGTGCTCACCGGATGGGACGTTGTACCCGGCTTGACGTAGTAACCTAAAACGTAGGGAAAAGAAATGTAGACTGTCATCATCGACGACATCCACACCATCAATACGTTTGATAGCCTCAACAATCTGTTCTTCAAAGAGGAACCCAAGACCAAGGCGTTGTATTGCATCTATCAGACTCATGATCTCTCGGAGTTGTCCATCATGGGAGAGCCTCATCAGCAACATCTTCTTCACTTCTTCCTTGAGCTCATTCACTCTTTGTTCCGTGCACGGATCAGACTTCTGCATAAACTCGAACCATATATAAAATATATGCATTGTGAATGACATTATTGCTTTTTGTGCCATTTATGTATAAATGAATGTAGGCCTTACAGAGGTGGTGAAGGAGATGAAAAAAACCGCCCCAATAGTTTGTATATATTTTTACAAAAGATAAAGTACGTACTTTAATGAATTGAATGATACCATTTATAAAACTGTGAAAAAATTTCAACAATTGAATGATACCATTTGTAAAACTGTGAAAAAATTTCAATAAGCTGAGATAAATATCTCGTTAATGTTAATGAGTAGAGTGTGCTGATGAGACATATATATGTGACTACATTTATAACTATAAAAAAGACTCAGCATAATAGAGCTCAGAAAAGAAATGATGAGAATCTAGGAGCTTACAGAGGCAAAGTTGATGAAAAAATCACCCCAATAGCTTGGTGTAAACTGTGCAGTTTTCCAGACAACACCCGTTTGATGGGTTTTGGAGAACGGAAGCCATGGCAGCCATTTAATTAGTGTGAAGAGCTAGAGTTTGAGATTAGTGAGAGATGGATATTTAGTTTCATTAAATTAGCCGGTTATTTATATTTATATAAATTAAGTATTGCCAATATAAAAGAGTTTGTGTAGCCCAAGTTTCCACCAAGAGAAGTGACTTGGAAATATTGATCAGATAATTGGATGGGGTGGATCTAATAATTATGTACTGTTTGCTAAAAAAATCTATAATTTTTTTTTTAAAAATTAACTAGATTAGACGTTCACAAACGCATTGGACAATTAAATTGTCCAACTTCCAATAGACCAAACTTGTATTTTTAATCATAGATGAGGTAGGCAACTGCACATGACTAAAGCATCAGCAACAGACTGGGCCAGTCAGGTCCTTGAATCCCAAGCCCAGCCCTGTTAACTTTTCTGGCAAGCGGGCTCAGGCTAGGCCGGCCCGTTAGAGAAATCCACGGCCCATTGGTAACTTTCAAGTGGTATCAGGCCAGGCCGGCTAGTTAGGGAAACCCAGGGCCCACGGGCTCAGGCTTGAACGAGTTGGATCCGGGCTCCAGGCCTGCATGCCTAGAAAAGTTTTAAAAATTTTATTTTTGTTTTTAAAGAAAAGTAGGAGGGGAAACATGAACTAGGCCTGTCAATGGGTTATGTCCGGACCAGGTCACTGTAGACCCGGACTCGACCCGTGGTAAGACCCGGCTGACTTGGGTCCAACCCCAGACCTAGCGGGTATACTGGACCCATGCACAAGGCTAGTTTCAACATCTTCCACCTTTATAAGATCCGGAGGGAAAAAAATGGGCGCTGTTACACTCAATTTTTTTTATAGTCCAAAATATAGTCCTATATACTTCATTAGGAATCCAGCAAAGCATATACATCTCATTAAATTTTTTCTTATACTTACTAAAAATAAGTTAATTCAATTCGAAATGGAGCAATATACACTTTTTATTAAAACGTATATTTTATTAGATAATGTTTACTATTTGAAAAAAATATAAAAACATGTATATATGATATGAGTTTTGGACGATAAAAATGATTGAGTTTAACATTTTTGTACTACCCACCAAAATTTAGGTTGCAAGTTTTATGGGTTGTCTTCAATTAATCACGTAAAATTCCTAAGAATACAGGTAATGACATGTCTTATTTTGAGGTGCATGTAATGACATGTCTTATTTTGAGGTGCATGGGTGAGTCACATTCTACTATTGTAAAATTATATTTGGTGGTACTACCATCTTTTCGTAAAGAATAAGAGCTTTCATAGTAAAAAGAAAAAGGGATTTCTCTTCATTAGAACTTGATAAATGAGATACAAAATTATGGATCAACTAATACTAATAGTCTGATAACATATATGCTTATATATAAAACAGAGATCAAGTTAGGGTGGGCCTGGACCCGATCCATTTGTATATTCTAGTCCACCCGGTTAGGTCCGAATTGGATTGAGTATATTACAAGTATAATCCGGTCCGGGTTGGGTTGGGTCAGAAAAACATGGGAAAAAACTCTCGTGGGCTGCTGTCATAAGCTTCGGTCTCAAATAGTTAGTTTGTGAATCCTTGATGATTTTTGGGCCCCAATTGCTAGACCCCATCCCAAGCCCCATAAGGTGGCAAGTTTGAATTACCCATATTACCCCCATTTAAATAATCTCATCAATTTTTCCATAACCGCCCCCATTAATGCCGAGCGGTTATGATTTCGAATATTCTTTCCCTTTTTTTACGATATCAAATCAAATGGACGACCAGCAAATCACGGTTATATTTTTTTTGATACAGATTGATGGATTGAAACAAAAATAAATATCAATTTCATTTTTTCATTCAGATTTGATCAGTGGAGAAGAGAAGAAGTCCATGATTTTTTTTGTGCGAACTAATCGTGGAGAAGAGAAGAAGTCCATACAGGTTAGGCTTTATTGGACCCCCAAAAAAATTACGTTTTACAATTTTTAGATTCAGATTGATTGGTTGAACTGAAAACAAATATCGAATTCATTTCTTGTTTCAGTTTGATCGGTGGAGAAGAGAAGAATTAGACGATTCATTTTTTTTATTTGCGACCTGATTGCGGTGCAAACAATGGCAATCTATTCATCTTAGTCTTTTTTTTTTATCTAAATAAAACATGTTCATCTGATTTTTTTTCAGTTTTTGTTTGAATTATCATATACATTTTTTTTAGATCGAATTTATTTTAAATTCAGATACATGGTCTGTATCTGGATTTATATGCATTTTTATGTTTTACGTATGATATGTATAATCGTTTTTGTTGGTGTGTGTGTGTGTATAATTATACATATTTAGTCATTAAACATATTTTTTAGCTTTGAATGATCTTTATTCAACTCATTAGATTCAATATTCACTAATATCAAATGTGTAGCTTTTTTAATTTAAATTCGAGATACACGTGTATCTTGAATTTGTTATCCAAATCAATTTGAAGTTTGATATTTATATGGATTTGATTAATGTGTATTTGATAAATATTTAATTTCTTATTGTCGTATATAGTTAAATACTTCAAAGAATTTTATTTAAATCCATGACTTGTACTCTAAATTTTTTGTCATTTGCTGATGTTGTTGTTGTCTCTCCGAAAATGTTTGAGTTGTGCAAAAAACAGCTTGATTCTTTGTATGATGACTTGACATGACAAGTCCCTTATTATAATGACTATAGTGTTGGTGATGAGCAGATACCAGATTCAATTGTTCACTCGCCTTTCAAAGTTCGAAGTAGAGGACGACTACCATCAAGAAGGAAGGCACCCAAGATCTACAAGCCGATGAATAAGAAATAAAAAAATACGTCAAGATTCTAATATTTAGAAGGTTGCAGAGGCCTGTTTTGTACAAGACATTTGATGTTATAATGTGTTCTATCAATTTGTTTTTATACTATTTTAATGTGTTTTTATCGGATCTATATGGTTCATTTTATATACCCATTACAATTTTCAGATACACATAACAATGTCTGATACACATCTCAATATTATATATGAATCACTTTTCTTTTGCAATATATACATGTTTTTAGATACACATTTCAAATTCAGATACATTATAAATTTAAGTTGTACCTCAAAATTCTAATATTTAAGTTGTACCCATTATTTACTAATTGACAGATACAGCCAATTTTATATGATTCAATTGAATTAAGATACACTTAACAAAAACTTTCAGATTTTTGTTTAGTACAAAGAACAAGATACATGTTTCATTTCATACAATTACTGAGTACAATTTACATACCCATCACATTGTAATACAGATTTCAGATATACTTTACAAATTCAGATAAAACCGAACTGTACAAGATATGCTGTTAATCACAAAATAAAAAACCAATCAATTGTTCATCAAACATCAACAATACATTGAATATAGAACTTTATATTCAAACATCAACAATACATTGAATATAGAACTTTATATTCAGTCATATCTACCAGCCAAATTGTTTTTCATATATAAACTCTATTCTATTGCTGATGAAGGTTCCATGTACATCTGTCTGACCATGTGATCTTTGTCTGTATATGTACAGTGTTTGTCATTCAGAACTTTATGCATAATGTGTGCTCTTATTGGTCTACACTTCTTCTTATCCATCATATGTGTGGTCACTTCCTCGTTTGCATCATATTATTTCATGATATTTAGGATGACTAGACCACAATCCATTCTGCAATAAAACAATTTTTATTAAGATACAGATAATAAACTGAATGTTGAACTTTGGTTTTGAATCACTCTTACAACATTCGATTTTGCTGCGGTGCATCTGCCACTGATATGATTTTGACATCTTTGTTTCAATTGAAGTGTTTTTCAAACTTTTCCATCTATTTTAAATTTTAGATACACATGAAAAATCAATTTCAGATACAACTTTCAAGGTCTCATGTTGTTACACTGGTATATAAAACACATTGCACTTTATAGATTCTTATAAACAAGTGTGGATTTTTAGATACATGTATCTAAATTTACTATTCGTTCTATCATTTATTTTTTAGACAAAAAAATGAAAAGGGTGCACAAGAAAACCTAAAACAAATTAACAATGTCAAATAATTTTTTGTCAAATCTAGATACACTAGTGAACGAAATCAATGCATCAGACACAATTTCGTTACACATTTGAGATTACGATTACCTAATAAACAACCAATAATTTTTGTTTTCAAATATTTGTATCTGAAACACTCAGATTAACAATGTGCAATGTGTTTAACAATGTACATGTATCTGAAACACTCAGATTAACATATTCTTTAAATGGATTTCCAATATACTCAGACTAACAGATGAACAATGTGCGGAAAGGAATTTTGACAATTGAAAACGCTTGAGATTCGATTTCATCTTCAAGAAGTGCAAAAATAACATATAATGTTTTTGTATATTTCACAAAAAAATAAAAACACTAGACGGGTTTCGATTGTGGTAAGAAATCAAACCTTTTTTCTTCACCATTGTTGACGATTTGTTTGGGGAAGAGAATTAGATGATATAAACCCTTGATCCCCGAATTTTTTTTTCTTTTTTCGTTCGTCTGTTTTCGCCCAATTCGGAAACCCTAGTAGGTGGTTTTTTTTTTTTGAAAAATCTTCAATCGGGAGGAAAGGTTTAATGATCCCGCATTTATTGGGATATCATATCGAGGATTAATGATGGTATGATTTAATTGGATCGAATTTTTAAAATTCTCATAAGGGTAGTATTGTATTTGTCTTTTTGGTTGTTAGAAAAAGTCAAACAGAGAACCAATAGGAGGATGCCACCTATTGGGACTCACCAATGAGACTTAATTTCTGGGGCCCAGATAGCAGCACCCTTTAAATTGGTAGTTGTAATAAGGAAAATGGAATAGGTTTGACTCACTGTATCGAGGGACTTTATAACCCTTCAAGGACCTCTGTTCTAAAATAAATAAATAATTGAAAAAAATTAATGTTATTCCTATTCTCATTTGTCTCTTACACTTAGTTCACAATTCTTTGTTGAGTTAAAATTATTGTCATAATTATGCACGTTATCCGCACACATGAACAAGGTGTCACAGTCGGTGCATATTTGTCATGTTTATAAGAAACTATTACTCAAGAGCTCTATTATATTTTTACATTTTTTATAAATACAACTATATAGTTCATTAGAACATATATTTTATTTTTTAAAAATATATCTCATTGGACGATGTATACTATTTAAAAAAAAATCAAAATATGTGTAAATTAGAAATGAGACTCAAAAAATGACTCAATGTAACATTTTCCATATTAAAAAATCAACGCTCACGAGAAGCTGAAGCAATGAGGCTCAGGGTGCTATGGGAACACAAAATGGGACTCAGGTCCGACTCTGGGATAAAGCCACCAAAACAATTGCCTAGGGCTCCCATCTCACGAAAGATCATTTTTTCAATGAAATTTTAAAAATTGGATGGTGTGATATGTTTCTTTTCCTAATTTCAATTAGTTCATCTCAACACACTTTCTCACTCTTTTTGATATCCCTAAATCAACCAAAATTGTTTTTTACCCCTAAATATTATGTTGTGCATAGCGGAAGCGAAGATATAACAAATATTGAGATCGAAGTAAACACAAATAACAAGAAGAACACATATTTATGTGGTTCGACTTAAGTTTACATCCACGGGGTTGCAAAAATAGTAGAATATTCACTAATAGAGTTGACAATTACAGATACATTAAGACTTACATGCAAACCTCCATTAGAGTCTCTTCCTAACTCTCTCATTTAACCTCCATTAGGGCCTTTAAATACAAATGTGCAAAATCAAACCAAATTTCAAAGTCTCTTTACATGAGATTTTATACAAACAAATCATAATAAATAAATTCCTAAAATCTCTCAATAAATTTCATCACAAAAATAGATTTTTTTCAAAATTAATGATTTAGTTAATTAGGTGCCCACCCAAAATGACTTAATCATGGCCATCCAAAAATTTTGGTACACCGGATCTGAAACATTTTTCCAATAATATCCACCTTGGCTCATATCCGGTGAATCCGGTCCTTGAACCCTTAAGATTTTCCTTGATGTCTTCACCTCGCTCTGTGTCATCCTTGAAACAAGATCATGCAAATAGTGTACCATGCAAATGCAAATGCCAATGCAAATTTAAAATTCAAACTCCACTTTAAACCAAGTGGTTTTTACCAACACGAGTCTTTACATGCAAATGACTCGCTCTACAAATTCCAAATTGCAGGGATTTCAGGAATTACTTCCTCTGGATCTCTGCAACCGCCAAATGCAAATGTCGAGTCCATAAGCCTGTGTCGCCTTTCCATGGATCGACTGCTAAATCAAATATGACGCAGAACCAAATCAATGCCTTGAATAAATCGTCACGTGTTTGAAGATATGATCAGACCTCCACCTGAAAAATGGAACACACGTGCGCCCGGTGCACATGCCTTTATGCCTTGCGTATGCCCTTGCAGAAAATTCAAAACCATTCGTGCCAAATTCAGATGACTATCTAATATCTACGGTGCCATCTTCAAATACTCCTTTTTTTTTTAATCACTACACCAAATCCGTGAATGTCTAATCTTAATCCATACATGCGATTTATTTTCAATCAAATCCCATGCAATAAGATATTACACTGTTATCTCCTCTTTTGTTTTCTTTCCTTTCGATCAGCCAACATATGTCTCTCTCTCACTCCCCTCCAAAATAGTTTCTTTTTCATTGTTTCTCTTAAATTCATCTCAAATTCATCTCTCTTTATATCTCTCTCTTTATGGTTGAATAATATATAGTTCAACCCTTAAGGTATTTTTTTTATTTTTATAATTTTCTCATTCCAATAAAATTTATTTTATTTATTTTTCTATTAATTAATTGCATATCATATATATGATAGAAAATTTTAATGTAAGTGTTGTATAATATTATGCATCTATTTTATAATATTTATAACTTAAAATAAAATAATGTGTGAAAATTTATGTATTATTGAACAGCCAGCTTTTGCCTTAGCTAACTATTAAAATTCTTGAAAAGTTCTTCCCTTCACAATGTTTAATTTTCTTTGGGCTGGGGATGAAGAAATGAAAAAACAACACCCAGTTAAATGGGATCTAGTATGTTCCCCTAGGGCGGAGGGAGGACTGGGTTTAAAAAGACTGGAGGACTGAAATGCTGTAGCTATGGGTACCCGGCCCATTTCGGGCTCAGTGGATCAAATTGAAGTATCTATGGAAAGCTTCTATTTGGACAGTTCAACTGATCTCCTCAGGTTCAGTAGTTTGGAGGAAGATCCTCAAGGCACGGGAATGGGTTCGTTCCAAGACTAAATATGTAATTTTTAATGGGACCTCTATAAACCTTTGGAATGACCCATGGCTTCGAGGGCATGATCTTCAAAATCATTTCAATGGGGCTCATCTTCTTGGTTGGGGCCCTCCTTCAGAACTCATAGCAAGTAAGATTATTACTGACAATTCTTGGAGAAAACCTCCTCGGTGGCCTACTGAATTTGATGTGCTGTGGGAGGAGATCTCGAACTTAGAAATTGGAGAAATTGGTCCTGATGATTTGTTAAGTTTGGATTGGGTGAAGAACTGGCTGCTTGTCCACCACTACGGCTTGAAGTTCCATCAGCACCTCTCGTCCAACCCTTTTGTGGACCAAAGATATATGGTATTCAATCCAACCTCCTAGAAGGAGTCTTCTTTGCTAGCAAGCTGGACTTAACAGGTTGCCTATACCTTGTGTAGGCTGAAAAGGATGTGTCTAGTGATCATTGATTGCTCTCCACTTTATTCTTCAGGTGTGAAAATGTTGATCACCCTTTTCTTCTATGTATTACAAAGGCAGACAGGCTCAACAGTATGTAAGAAATATTTTTATCTCATCTATCTATAATTGATAAGATAAGATATTAGAATTCAGATAAAATCTCAATAGATAAGATTTAGATAATATTTAAAATTTGAATTATAAATAAGATTTTATCTCATCTATCTATAATACTAACCAAAAGTGTTTGTTTTCATATTTGTTCTTTCGTGTGTAACATTTTCATTTTCAATTATATCCTTAGTATCTGAACTTTTAATTTTTTATTAAGGGTAACTATGAAAAAAACACATATTTTTAATTTTTAAAAGATAATGTGAGATATTCATCAAATGTATCTCTTTTTAATATCCACCTATCTATTTTAATGATATATTGAATAAATGGTAATGATCATGCCACATCATCATATTTTTATTTATATATTTTTATTAGATTTAGATTAAGATAATCATAAAATATAGGTGATAAATAGTTAATTTTGGGTTAAATATGAGTTTCAACGTTTGATCTCACTATTCATCATGCAATAATCATTTTTGAGAAAAATATATTTCACAGTTATAAGTATATATATCGAAAAGCTTTTTCCAACAAGCTAGTGATAATCCTAATTGGAGTTATACTTGAAAAGTTAGGAATTTTTAAAGAATTTCAGAAATAATTTATATTTTTTATTTGTATATATACCCCTAAAAATCACAATATAACAAATATCCCTCATTATTTGTTATTTTCAATAATTTTATTCAAAAGGGTTTAAATTGTACATGAATGTTTTTTTTTTATGCATTGAAACAATATTATTGGTTTGAAATTTTAAAATGGGGTATTTTTACGATATAGGGTTGGTTAAGGGGTATATAAAAAAAAACACATTTTCAGTTGTACATCATAATATATCTCTTTTACGTGTAATTTTGTAATAAATTTTATGAAAGATTTATTTAATCATTTTTAAAATTGTCATTATATCGTTTATGTATATTTAACATGGTATATTATATCGCATATAAATGAATTAAAAAATTTTGAGAGTATTAATTGTGAGCAGCTTTTTTAAAATATTTATTTATTGACACGCACATTATGCGTGGAGGAAAACTATTCTCATCTGTTAAGATTTTTCTAAATTTTAAAATCTCATATAATCAAAATTTTTAAATTTCAATCTTATATGTTGAGATTGAGATAAAATTCAAAATAATATATCCATTAATGTTAGGATAGAATAAAATATTATTTCAATCTTATTTTATTTTATCTTAATTTGATAACAAATATACTACTTAAAAAATATAGGCGAGGAAGGAGGAGATTTTTTATAAATCATGCCTCATTTTAAAAAGGAGGCTTGATTTATATGTCAAAGTCTCCTTTGAAAGAGAAAACAAAAAAAAACCTTGGTTTGCCCGGAGAGGATGTACTAGCTAGATGAAGCCATAGCTAGGTTTCACTGGGTACCATCTTAGGTTTATTATGGGTAAGGTAAGTGATTCTTTGGCTATGGACATCGACGTTTATGAGAGAGATGAAAAACCATGTGACCAACTGTTTATGAGAGAGATGAAAAACCATGTGACCAACTGTTGGACCCTGCGAAGTTGGATTACAACCAGGTGCAGTGGTGGCATGCTATATATGTACAATTAATGGATCAGTGGAGTTCACATGTCCATGAAATTTTTTTTTATATATCTTATATGAAAATGCTGAGACGTCGACGTGTCTAATTTCCCACCAAAAACAAAAACAAAGAAACATGAACCAATGTGAAATGAAAAGAAGAGATTCAACCATTAATTAATATAACTAAACAAATCTGAACTTGCTCTGGACTTGCCCTAGGGAGATGGTAGATGTACCCCTTAATTAATTAGTGAAAGAACCTAAATTCGAGTCTTATTACTTGATGATAATAAAAATTTGGTCAAAGAAAATACTTACCAATAAAAAAATAATATCAAACAAAAAAATAAGTATACAATAATAATAAAAAAATTCACTCCTTCATGTTGTTTCTATGCCCGGCTGTCACCTAGACAGGCTGGAAGGCCGCCTAAGGGCCCTACCCAAGAGGGCCTCAAGATAAAATAAATGTTTTTAGTTCTATTAGGAAAAAAATGATTTTGTGGGGCATTATCAATTTTATGGATCGGATAACTATTAAGAACAGTCCAACATATAGCTCCAAGTGTAATAGTCCCACATGCTTCAATTCTTTAGAACAAGACATGTATTTTGGTTAAACAAAATATATATATACCAATTTGAATAATATGCCTGGATCCATAAAGAAACAAAAAGTATAGAACACAAAATTATGTACGTGGTTCGGCATGTAGCCTTCGTCCATGGGAGAAGAGAGGGAGGGTTATTCTTATTCATGATGATGCAATGGAGGTTACATACGCCCAATATATACAACTACAACAGCCAAGCATTAATGACACCGATTAAAGAGATGAAAACAAATCAACACAAATATCTCACCCAATTAAAGAAAAATGAATAGAAACAAATCTTCACAAATCTCTAACCATATCCACCCTTAATATATATATTAATGTTAATTAAGGAGATTGTAAAGATGCTTATTCTTATAAGAATCTTTACAATGCTTGTCACGATGAAAAAAGCAAGATATTCCAACAAGTTTACGAAATGATGAATCACACACACTAAACACGTGGGCACGATTTCTTAGAAGGCTTATTTAAGCTTGTCAATTATCTAAAAAAATATCAGTATCTGATCCGAATCCGTACAAAAAAATGCAGAAAATATTCGATATTCGAAAATTTGTATCCGTATCCGAATCAAATTATCTGTATCCAAATTTTTTTCGATCGGATCGGATATAGCCTGGATATAGTCAGTATCCGATCTGAACAATATTCATATCCTAACTATTATTTTATTCATAAATGTTATAATTAGTTTCAATCTTTAAATAAAAATTCAATGATTCATGATTTAGGATAAAACACAAAATCAATTAAGACTTACCAACCACTTTCCGTTTTATCTCTTACCAAAAACAAAGAAACTCATTCAAATAAATCTTCATCTCACAATCT
>CM060863.1:342072-409508 GCA_030737845.1 Acorus calamus | reverse complement strand
AAATTGCTTATAAGCCTATGGAACATTACTTTACGGGATTGATAAGTAAATAGAGAAACTCAGATATAGCAACTTAGTGTTTGACAAGAAAATTTAAAACTGAAAATTCATAGGAAGGGTTATTTAATTTGACACATCGACCTTATGTCGATTTTCATGAAAGTAGAAGGTAGTAAGTATATTGTGGTCATCTATTCTTTCGAATTTTTTTGGATGTTCTAATGAAAGGAGAATGAACATCAAACTAGCCATTAGTTAACCATTGTAACTTACACTGACATATGTAGAAACTAATTGTACTTGCTTTTAATAAGTTTTATGACCAGTTTTATAACTTTGGTTCTAAAAGAGAATATTTTTTTCTCAGCATACTAGTTTTGGTGGATTCCATAAAAAAATTTACCTAAGATATATGGGAGTCAATACAAAAATGGAGGATTTCAAACAGAATTTTTATTGATGTTCTAATAAAAGGAAAATGAACGTCAAACTAGCCATTAATTAACTATTGTAACTTACAATGAGATGTTCTTGAGTTCTTTCTGAAGCAGCCTTTGCACCCGATTGTAATCCAGCTTTGCGAGCTCTAGCAGCGCATCGTTCCGCTGCTCATCTTTCTCATATATGGAAATGTATTGCCTTGCTAGGAGCCTCGCCATTCCGTTGCGCAGTGGCATATACAATGCTCTCTCTATATCCATTGCTAACGAAACACTTACCTTGTTATTATTCTTAACCAATGGTAGGTGGTGCATTGTAAAAGCAATGGCCTCATCAAGTATATCCTCTCCAGGCAATCCAAGGTGAGCTGCCTCATAGAGGCTCAACAAGCCCCTTGCATCACCGCTCAAGCTCTCATTGAACTTACCAAGCGCGTTTGTGTACTTCTTAAATCCATCTGTTTCAACGTTGGATCTAATTGAGCTTTTCTGAAATTGATAAGTTACTACATATATAGAACTTGTTGTGATGTAGGACGGGTGATCAATGCATACTTGGGAGATTAGATTACCGGAAAAGGTTCAAGATGAAATTACAGATATAGTAGCTGACAACAAAAAATGAGAACGATCTTAGAATCCCAGGAAATTTAATATTGTGAAGTGTTTCGTTGAGATCTTCTAGATATATTTTTATTATACAACTAACTTTGTGGATTTTGATCAAACCCATCATTAAAGTCTTTCAATAAGCGGATTTAATATCATGGTAATTAAACAAGAATTGATTGACATCATGTGAGTACAAATTTTTCATTTGAAAGAATTTCATGTATCAATCTAAATTAGGTTCTAATATATTAAGCATGATTGAGCAGCATAATCTTATTTTTGATCAATAGTATTCATGGTTTCTTCTCTTTTCGAGTATGCATTTATAATAATTTTTAACATAGATTGGATTCTTTATCGCTCATCAGATGGGGTGTTATAGCCCCATTGCCTCAGTAGGCGAAACCGGAGGGCGAATGCATGCAGATCATCATCAATACAAGCATTATCATTGATTTGTTTCAGAGCTTCATCGATCTCTTGCTCAAAGTCATAACCCAAAGCAAGGCGTTGGATTGCATCAACCAAAGTCATCTTTTGGAGGGGTTCATTGGCATGTCGCATCATCTTCTTCACTTCTCTCTTCAATTCCTCTACTCTCTTTTCGACTGATGAATCAATCTCCTGCACGAATTGAAACAATATCATCAGTTAAATATATTGTAAAACATGTTATCAACGTACACTAAACAGCGATGATGATGAAAGTGTAGAATTTAATCATGTACCGGGGAGAGCCGAATGAAGAAGTCACCCCAATAACTTGGTTCATAGTGTGTAGAATTGCGAACAACCTCTTTTCCTTGCAGTACTGGATGTTGTACTAGGACTGAAGCAGCCATGGCACTCATAGCAATTTTGTTTAACCTCTCACTCTAATAGTCAGGGTTAGCTTCAGTGGTTGAATTGAAGATCATCATTCAATGTGGGTGTGGTATTTATTGGCATTTCCATATGTCATCGTCACACGATATCTATAACATAAAAAAAGAAACACTCGTAATTAGGAAGCTTTGTTCTCCTGATTTTTGATCTATGATCACAGTGTAATCAAATGTTAAAAAAAGGATGCTTTGCTCAATAGAGGCCAAAAACAATCAAAAGCATTCTAAGCATGCCCAATTAATAAATGGTGATTAATTGAAAAGCGTGATTAACGTTTACTTGGAACATCACCAATTACTTTGATTCAAAAGCTTACATCATCAACCATGTTAGCACGTTGGCAAATGATAGGACATTTTACAGTAAATAAAACCATATATTTCTATGAATTTAATTTATAATTAAATCCTACAATTCAATAAGATATATTTGATGAATGTCTAATATATATATTATCCTTCAAATGAATTGACATTAAAATTTTTTAATAGAATATTGGTAGACTTGATATTTTATAGTTCAAAATATATTATATTTTGTAAATATATCTTCAGTCATTACATAAATTATTTTTCATTCTTGCCCCTAATAAAAAATCATGCTTGCGTACCTGAATTTGAATGAAAATATGATTTTCCACTGGCATTTCAAACTAAATATTTTAAGATGTGTCTTGATTAATTTATTTATGCACATGCTTTGTGCGGCCTATAAATTTATTTTGGGATTGTCTTTGCATGCTCGCCCACCTTAAATTTCATTGTTCCCAAAAGGTGAGGCAGACCAAGAGTGCCCAAAAGGTGGTTTACATCATAAATGTGATAAATTACAGTTGTTGAGCCTGTGTAATACATGGGAATCAAACATATCCCACTCTCATTAATACATCATCAACTGTAATTTAATTCATAATGCATGGATTCACAAACTTAGCTATGAGAGCAATTTTTTTTTTTAATATCATAAAATTATTAGTTTTTTTATGAGAGTAAAGCAGATGAGATACTGATGTATGACTGGCATTAAGCATGGGTTCAACCGTGTTTGGTTCGAGAGTGACTCAACCACGGCTATTGCTTGGATGAAAGGGAGGGGTCAGCAACCATGGACTGCTTTGAGATTGTTACAGAAGATTTCACTTGGACTTCGATGTTTAGAAGAATGGAAGACATTCTGGCATCCACGAGGCAGATAATGGGTGAGCATCTTATAACCACCCCTTCATGTGTGGCAGGATTTGGAAGAGGCAATTAATTCAGACAAAGCGGGTGCATAGTATGTCCGCTGCAAGTAGGCTTCTGAATGTTCTTGGGGTTTATTTGATAAGCTCTCAATTTGATGTAAATCTTTTTGTTTTGTATTTCTACCAAGGTAGCTTCTTAATAGGTGGGGGCAAAGGTTGAACAGGTTGCAGGGTGGTCTTGCCCATCTTTCCCTCAGTTTAGCTCATTCTTCCAACCCTATCGAATAGCTAACTCTTGTATAATTTGTACATCTCTCTAAATTTAGTAATACAAAATTCTCACTTACCAATAAAAAAAAAATTAAGACTAGTAGTATATGTTCACTGAATTTATCATATAATTAGTAGGAATCCTTCAATATCTCATCTGCTTCCGTTGTATATTAGTATCTTCCTTACCAGTGTTTCCTTTTGTATTTTATATTTTGCATGGTTCTAAATTTATTTATTTAAAGATTCAGTGATTTTAAGGGAAACTAACATATTTATATTATTTTTGTACATTTAAGCTACTATTTTTATAGTCTTTATTTATTTATTTTTTAAACTCATTCATCAATGTTAATTGTTTTGGCCCACTATAATAGAATCATGACTATGCTAATGCACACCATTATTGATTTGAAATATCAAATTGTGAAAGTTGAAAAAATGCAAAATAAGAAAATAGATATCATGGTTATAAAATTGTGAAACGAGTTTCATTTGGGATTTCTTAATTTCATTTAGGGGATGGCTAGTTTAAGAATTTCAATTATCTGTTAGCCCAAAATAAATGGTTGTTTTGCACAGGAACTAATAGCAAAAAATGCGTTTGAAGTTGGGGACTTAAAATAAAAATTTCTAAGAGTAATTTAGAAATTTTAACTATCTGTTAGTCCCAAACATATATACTAATATATTTGGAGAGAGTGAAACTGACATTTTTTATTTTATTTTTTGGTAAGAATGGTGATCCCCAGGATTTGATCCCTTGACCTCTTTTGTAGAGGTGGGAGATACTGACTAACTTATCCAAAGCTTAATTTGTAAAAAATTTGGACCATTTCTCTATTCATGCATGTCATCCCTGTGCAGGGGACATGTTAATCTTCTCTGAATCGTTCCAATTTTATCAGATGTCGCGATGTTTGTTAAGACTCTGGGTTAAGTTAGAAAAAACTTTGGTCAGTCCATTAGAATGGAACTATACAGCCTATGAATCGAACTATATAACCAATTGTTTCGTACATGTTTCCCTCTCCTATTGGATACTTATGATACTTGAGAATCCATGTTTTATCCAATAGCTGAGTGGATCCGATAAAGAGTGAAACATATACTCCACAATTAACTGTGCAATTCAATTCATAGGCTGTGTAGTTTGATTCGTAATCTGTGCAGTTGAATAGTAATTAATGTGACTAATCAAAGTCAATTCTAACTGAATCCGAACCCATTATATACTTCAATATTTTTGGATATTTTTTTTACAAAAAACAAAACATAAAAATATATGCTAACAATTCATAAGATTGTATATATGTAGTAAGCTACAAGTAGGACAACAAAAAGAACTGAGCATAACATTTTATATTTTGTGTGTTGTCAATTTCAGTCCCATATGCATTGATAGAAAAGTGCCAGAGTATATATTTACATTAACGAGGTATATACTTTTATATGATAGAAGGCGACGAGAGGAATCTAAGGGTGGTGATGCCGGCTGTCAAAGATGAGGAGATAGTATTGTCTTTGCTCTTTTTATTTTTTTTAAAGTTAAACAGGGAACCAATCAGGTAATGAGACCCATTGAGGCTTCTCAATGGGGCTCAAATTTTGGGACCATGTAGCAAGACTCAAAAATAGCATATACTTTTAAAAATAGTATATCTCATTTAATGATGTACATGTTTTTATAAAAAATAAAGCATATATTTTAATAAATTGTATGGTTGCATTTATAGAAAATGTAAAAAAATTCTTTCAAAGGATATACCTTGTTAATATAAGTGTATGCGTCGTTAATTTTCTATTAACGCATATAAGGCTGGAATTGAGGCTAGAAAAGATCTGCGTGTAACAGCGCTTTTAAACAATTACGAATTTAAAAGAGTCAATTCTCTGCACAGCTAGCTCCTTTTTGAGGGTGGGATTTCGATCAGTCGATGGATAACATATCTCCATCAAATAATTAACAGCGGTCATATATAGATTGAGAATCCATTGATAAAAATATCATCCGGACACATGCTGATGGTAGGCAGGGATATGACATTTTCCTGGACATGGTTGGAGATTGAATTACAATATATGAACAAATTAAGTTGTTTTATGTTTTCGGGTACCTAGATTCACTGGTTTACTTTGTGGTTGGCATGCTTCAATAAGCTTCCTTCTTTGGCCATACTCTTTCAGAAGAACCTGGTTGCATTTCCTAATTGTGTATTATGCACAGCTCACCATGAATCAAATCAACATCAACTGTTTCAATCCTCCTGCTCTGCACAAGTATGGAGATCGGTTCTCACCAAAGCTGGTCTCCAAAGGCCTCCAATTTCCTCCATCACATCTGAGACTGGCTGGTTGGAGATGACCTTCATGGCTGAAGTTCCAAAGACTATCTTGCAAATGTTGGTTGCTGCTTCGGGGTGGCCCATTCTGTTAGAGCGCAACTGAAGAATTTTCAAAAGGAAAACATCATTGAAGGATGCAATTTTCTCCCTTGCCCTCAGGGATTCAAGGATTAAAATCAATCAATGTACTGTTAAAGCAGTTCTATCTCCTAAGTTGGATAAAATGAGAAGGGGACTTGATATCCACATGCTAGAGCTCTCGCTTCAATCACAAGCTAAGAGGTGAGATGGGAAACACCACCAAGGGGCTATACCAAAGCTAAAATTGATGGTTCTTTATCTGAAGATAGAGGAGGCTATGGCCTGTTATGATTGTGCACTTGGGTAATCTAATCGTGGTTGAAGCTGTGCACACAAAGATTGAGCTCCTAGCTATTAGCAAAGTATGAAATTAGCTCGATATTTGGGTACTCAAAACCTTTGGGTGGAGAGCGACTCCAAGGTGGCCATTCACTGGGTGACTCTGAGTCTAATGGGATAGTGGAGGGTTAGATATTTAACAAACTCCACCTGAAAAATGGAACACACGTGCGCCCGGTGCACATGCCTTTATGCCTTGCGTATGCTCTTGCAGAAAATTCAAAACCCATTCGTGCCAAATTCAGTTGACTATCTAATATCTACGGTGCCATCTTCAAATACTCCTTTTTTTTTAATCACTACACCAAATCCGTGAATATCTAATCTTAATCCATACATGCGATTTATTTTCAATCAAATCCCATGCAATAAGAGATTACACTGTTATCTTCCTCTTTTGTTTTCTTTCCTTTTCGATCAGCCAACATATGTCTCTCTCTCACTCCCCTCCAAAATAGTTTCTTTTTCATTGTTTCTCTTAAATTAATCTCAAATTCATCTCTCTTTATATCTCTCTCTTTATGGTTGAATAATATATAGTTCAACCCTTAAGGTATTTTTTTTATTTTTATAATTTTCTCATTCCAATAAAATTTATTTTATTTATTTTTTATTAATTAATTGCATATCATATATATGATAGAAATTTTAATGTAAGTGTTGTTAATATTATGCATCTATTTTATAATATTTATAACTTAAAATAAAATAATGTGTGAAAATTTATGTATTATTGAACCGCCAGCTTTTGCCTTAGCTAACTATTAAAATTCTTGAAAAGTTCTTCCCTTCACAATGTTTAATTTTCTTTGGGCTGGGGATGAAGAAATGAAAAAACAACACCCAGTTAAATGGGATCTTGTATGTTCCCCTAGGGCGGAGGGAGGACTGGGTTTAAAAAGACTGGAGGACTGAAATGCTGTAGCTATGGGTACCCGGCCCATTTCGGGCTCAGTGGATCAAATTGAAGTATCTATGGAAAGCTTCTATTTGGACAGTTCAACTGATCTCCTCAGGTTCAGTAGTTTGGAGGAAGATCCTCAAGGCACGGGAATGGGTTCGTTCCAAGACCAAATATGTAATTTTTAATGGGATCTCTATAAACCTTTGGAATGACCCATGGCTTCGAGGGCATGATCTTCAAAATCATTTCAATGGGGCTCATCTTCTTGGTTGGGGCCCTCCTTCAGAACTCATAGCAAGTAAGATTATTACTGACAATTCTTGGAGAAAACCTCCTCGGTGGCCTACTGAATTTGATGTGCTGTGGGAGGAGATCTCGAACTTAGAAATTGGAGAAATTGGTCCTGATGATTTGTTAAGTTTGGATTGGGTCAAGAACTGGCTGCTTGTCCACCTCTCGTCCAACCCTTTTGTGGACCAAAGATATATGGTATTCAATCCAACCTCCTAGAAGGAGTCTTCTTTGCTAGCAAGCTGGACTTAACAGGTTGCCTATACCTTGTGTAGGCTGAAAAGGATGTGTCTAGTGATCATTGATTGCTCTCCACTTTATTCTTCAGGTGTGAAAATGTTGATCACCCTTTTCTTCTATGTATTACAAAGGCAGACAGGCTCAACAGTATGTAAGAAATATTTTTATCTCATCTATCTATAATTGATAAGATAAGATATTAGAATTCAAAGAGATATTGACAAACTATTAAGGGATTTTTTCTGGCAAGGGACTTCTCATTCTAGAAAGGCTCATCATGTGAGTTGGGATAAGATTTGTCAGCCTCTGGTTGAAGGAGGGTTGGGTATTAAGCGCACGAAGGACTGGTCTGTTGGGGCCTCGGGAGTACGTTTTTGGGAGATTGCAAGCAAAAAAGACTCTATGTGGGTCCGTTGGATGACTCAAAGGTATTTGAGAAAAGATAGCATATGGAGTGTTATGCCTCCCTCGGGTTGCTCCTCATCATGGAAGTTAATTACACAAGCCAGGGATTGGATAGCTCCACAATCCAAATACTTGATCTTTGAGGGTCGGACCATCAATTTATGGTATGATCCTTGGATCAATGGTAGAGGGTTGAAAAATATTTTGGGGAGGGTAACCTATGATTGGGGGCCTCCTCAAGAAGCTACTATTGCCACCTTCATTAACAATGGAAAATGGATGAAGCCATCAAGATGCTCGGTGGAGATAGACAATGTCTGGGCAGAGATTCAACAGATTGAGGTTGGGGGCACAGGGACTGATATCCTGATCTGGTCCCCTTGTAAAACAGGACAATTGAGACTTACAGAAGCGTGGAAGGCGGTGCGATCTAAGGGCCATGAGTCTCAATGGTGTGAGTGGCTATGGCATCCTATCCAAACTCCCAAGCATTGTCTGTGTGCATGGCAAGCCTTTCAGGACAGACTTCCTACTCTCTCCAGATTACAGCACCAAGGGCTTGTTCAAGTGACTACTTGCTCACTGTGTTCCTCTGCTAATGAGGAAGTGGACCATCTTTTTTTGGGATGTTCTTTTTCTCGATTCATTTGGACAAGGTTGTTCCGGGATTTGTCAATCCGATCTCCCATTCCTCATGTATTGGCTTCTCTACCCACTTGGCTAAAAACTCATCTTTCAAACCCATTCAAGAAGGAGATTGCACTGCTAATCATCACCACTTCTTTCTGGTGTCTGTGGATTGAGCGAAATAACCCAGTTTTCAGGAGGAAGGATAAGCATAAAATAGCCGTTCTAAAGCGCATCCGTGATAGTATAAAGGTGAGGACACTCAACAAAGTCTTCCAGATCTCTCCCACTCTTGAGGATCGTCGTATTGCAACCCTATTTGGACTACAAACGATCGAACATGAAACAACCTCTACCATAGTCACATGGACCCCCCCACCGGAAGGCTGGTACAAGCTTAATAGTGATGGATCTCTAGGTGATGATAGAGGAGGCTATGGTGCTCTACTCCGAAACTCAAGGGCTGCCTTTACTGCAGGGTTAGCAGGGCGCTTAGATCTGCCTTCAATCAACTTATTGGAACTAAAAGCCATCGAGCAGGGGATCTGGCTGGCAATTTCCACTGGTGTTGATAATTTGTGGATTGAATCGGACTCCACGACTGCTTTGGCGTGGGTTCATGGAAAAGGTAATGCTCCCTGGACTGCCTTTCGATCTCTTAGGAGGATTTCTCAAGTCTGGGGAGGCTGCAAAGTTGGAAAGCAACACACATCCACCGGGAAGGTAATACTCCTGCGGATCTTTTGGCTGCTCATCAATCTCCCCAGGGAGAAACTTTGCTGCAATCAGACCAGTTAACACAGGAAATGAAAGAAGCAAATTGCACAAGATCGACTACAACGAGGCTATCTTCGAAAACACTAGAATGATCTAAATTGATAAACAGGGCGATGCACTGCCTTGTTTATTTTTTCAGGGTGGCATATGGAAAATTGGGTATTCTAGGGGAGTCTATAAGTTCTTTGGTAGATCTCTTAAGGACTCAAATGTCCATGATGTCCATCATTTTGTAAGCAATGTGTATTTGTAAAAACTCTTCTTCATAGAAATACAACCCTTTTGATTACCAATAAAAAAAAAGATATTAGAATTCAGATAAAATCTCAATAGATAAGATTTAGATAATATTTAAAATTTGAATTATAAATAAGATTTTATCTCATCTATCTATAATACTAACCAAAAGTGTTTGTTTTCATATTTGTTCTTTCGTGTGTAACATTTTCATTTTCAATTATATCCTTTGTAATATCTGAACTTTTAATTTTATATTAAGGGTAAGTATGAAAAAAACACATTTTTAATTTTTAAAAGATAATGTGAGATATTCATCAAATCTATCTCTTTTTAATATCCACCTATCTATTTTAATGATATGTTGAATAAATGGTAATGATCATGCCACATCATCATATTTTAATTTTATATTTTTATTAGATTTAGATTGAGATAATCATGAAAATATAGGTGATAAATAGTTAATTTCGGGTTAAATATGAGTTTTAACGTTTGATCTCACTATTCATCATGCAATAATCATTTTTGAGAAAAATATATTTCACAGTTATAAGTATATATATCGAAAAGCTTTTTCCAACAAGCTAGTGATAATCCCAATTGGAGTTATACTTGAAAAGTTAGGAATTTTTAAAGAATTTCATAAATAATTTAATTTTTTATTTGTATATATACCCCTAAAAATCACAATATAACAAATATCCCTAATTATTTGTTATTTTCAATAATTTTATTCAAAAGGGTTTAAATTGTACATGAATGTTTTTTTTTATGCATTGAAACAATATTATTGGTTTGAAATTTTAAAATGGGGTATTTTTATGATATAGGGTTGGTTAAGGGGTATATATAAAAAAAACACATTTTCAGTTGTACATCATAATATATCTCTTTTACGTGTAATTTTGTAATAAATTTTATGAAAGATTTATTTAATCATTTTTAAAATTGTCATTATATCGTTTATGTATATATAACATGGTATATTATATCGCATATAAATGAATTAAAAAATTTTAGAGTATTAATTGTGGGCAGCTTTTTAAAAATATTTATTTATTGACACGCACATTATGCGTGGAGGAAAACTATTCTCATCTGTTAAGATTTTATCTAAATTTTAAAATCTCATATAATCAAAATTTTTAAATTTCATTCTTATATGTTGAGATTGAGATAAAATTCAAAATAATATATCCATTAATGTTAGGATAGAATTAAATATTATTTCAATCTTATTTTATTTTATCTTAATTTGATAACAAATATACTACTTAAAAAATATAGGCGAGGAAGGAGGAGATTTTTTATAAATCATGCCTCATTTTAAAAAGGAGGCTTGATTTATATGTCAAGTCTCCTTTGAAAGAGAAAACAAAAAAAAACCTTGGTTTGCCCGGAGAGGATGTACTAGCTAGATGAAGCCATAGCTAGGTTTCACTGGGTACCATCTTAGGTTTATTATGGGTAAGGTAAGTGATTCTTTGGCTATGGACATCGACGTTTATGAGAGAGATGAAAAACCATGTGACCAACTGTTTATGAGAGAGATGAAAAACCATGTGACCAACTGTTGGACCCTGCGAAGTTGGCTTACAACCAGGTGCAGTGGTTGCATGCTATATATGTACAATTAATGGACCAGTGGAGTTCACATGTCCATGAAATTTTTTTTTATATATCTTATATGAAAATGCTGAGACGTCGACGTGTCTAATTTCCCACCAAAAACAAAAACAAAGAAACATGAACCAATGTGAAATGAAAAGAAGAGATTCAACCATTAATTAATATAACTAAACAAATCTGAACTTGCTCTGGACTTGCCCTAGGGAGATGGTAGATGTACCCCTTAATTAGTGAAAGAACCTAAATTCGAGTCTTATTACTTGATGATAATAAAAATTTGATCAAAGAAAATACTTATCAATAAAAAAAATAATATCAAACAAAAAATAAGTATACAATAATAATAAAAAAATTCACTCCTTCATGTTGTTTCCATGCCCGGCTGTCACCTAGACAGGCTGGAAGGCCGCCTAAGGGCCCTACCCAAGAGGCCTCAAGATAAAATAAATGTTTTTAGTTCTATTAGGAAAAAATGATTTTGTGGGGCATTATCAATTTTATGGATCGGATAACTATTAAGAACAGTCCAACATATTGCTCCAAGTGTAATAGTCCCACATGCTTCAATTCTTTAGAACAAGACATGTATTTTGGTTAAACAAAATATATATATATACCAATTTGAATAATATGCATGGATCCATAAAGAAACAAAAAGCATAGAACACAAAATTATGTACGTGGTTCCGCATGTAGCCTTCGTCCATGGGAGAAGAGAGGGAGAGTTATTCTTATTCATGATGATGCAATGGAGGTTACATACGCCCAATATATACAACTACAACAGCCAAGCATTAATGACACCGATTAAAGAGACGAAAACAAATCAACACAAATATCTCACCCAATTAAAGAAAAATGGATGGAAACAAATCTTCACAAATCTCTAACCATATCCACCCTTAATATATATATTAATGTTAATTAAGGAGATTGTAAAGATGCTTATTCTTATAAGAATCTTTACAATGCTTGTCACGATGAAAAAAGCAAGATATTCCAACAAGTTTACGAAATGATGAATCACACACACTGAACACGTGGGCACGATTTCTTAGAAGGCTTATTTAAGCTTGTCAATTATCTAAAAAAATATCCGTATCCGATCCGAATCCGTACAAAAAAATGCAGAAAATATTCGATATTCGAAAATTTGTATCCGTATTCGAATCAAATTATCTGTATCCAAATTTTTTTCGATCGGATCGGATATAGCCTGGATATAGTCAGTATCCGATCTGAACAATATTCATATCCTAACTATTATTTTATTCATATATGTTATAATTAGTTTCAATCCTTAAATAAAAATTCAATGATTCATGATTTATGATAAAACACAAAATCAATTAAGACTTACCAACCACTTTCCGTTTTATCTCTTACCAAAAACAAAGAAACTCATTCAAATAAATCTTCATCTCACAATCTGACCCAACAATAAATAAATAAATAAACCAAATCACCAACAAATCACCGATCACATATCTTGTTCTCACTATCTCACCCACCGTGTCAAAAAAAAGAAAAAAAAAGCACCAACAAATCATAAATCACCAACTAGTCACTGTTAGATACTAGTTTAACTATGTAATGATTTATGTTTCTATGTCATTGTTGGATACTTGTTTAAATATATTAGGATTTATGTTTTTATGTCTTTAGTGCATACTTATTTAACCAACTTAAGATTTTATAAATTCTTTGTATTTTAATCTGTTTAAGATATTTCGGATATTATCCGAATCCGCATCCGGATTTTCAGATCGGATACGGATATTTGTTTTAGAATATCCGTCGGATATCGGATATGAATATTTTTTCAGATATCCAGTTCGGATACGGATACGGATATGGACCTATCCGATCCGTATCCGTCCGATTGACAGGCTTAGACTTATTTAACTTTTCATTTTTATCATATCATGGACTACAAGTGTATGTAAGTATAGAGTTTGGATCCGATCAGAACTGGCCTCAGTCAATCCAATCAGTATTAAACTAAACAGCGTATGAATCGAACTACATAGCTTATGAATCGAAATGCATAATCAATTGTTAGGTATAAGTCTCACAATGTCCGGACCTAGACGCATGCAAAATCATGAAAACAAACTAATTGTTCAATTATTTAGATTTATTTATTTACAAAATTATATTGATCTTGTCCTTTATTTTATAAATATTTTTGTAAATTATTTTATTTCATTAATATGCATCCCACGTCTCTTTTAAGCAAAGCTTAATTGTGTATGCTTACGAGTGTTTCTTTTTATTTTATTTTATTTATATATATCGTGTGATGATGACATATCTGAGCATCAGAGCATGCAAGTATGCAGCAAATGCATGTGCCCCATCTATATTCATGGTGCTTTCTCTGTTTCTCATGAAGATGGAAATGTTTGTATATTTCGTTGAGAGACTAATAATGAAAAAGTTATTAAAAATTGAAAACTTAAAATGCAATATAATGAAAGGAGCTCGAAGGTCGATTACTCAATAACATAGTTTATAAGGACTTCAAAATAAAAATTCTAAAGACGGTGTTGATATTTTAAAAAAATTTAATTTGAAAAACTAATGTTAAATGAAATATTCTTCGAATATTCATACCAATGTGGTGCAAGGCCTAAAAACAAAAAAGACTTTAAAAGTTGGAGATTCAAAATAAAATATGAAGAATGGAGAGATCGATCACCAGGAGCAGAGCCAGGAATTATAACAAAGGGGGCGAGAGGCCAATAGACCTAAAATAAATTTTTTTTTATAAAATAATATAATTATAAGGTAATTTAAGATAATTAAAGTTAACAAATAATGACTGGGTCCTTGAAATAATTGACAATTTAGATAGAAAATTGCTTTTTACTGCTTGTTTCACATTTAGAAAATTGAAAATTTTATTTGAAATTTTTTTAAATAAACTTGCAATCTCATTATTTACCTTCAGAAATTTTTTAAAAAATAATCTTGAATTTTTTTTTAAAAGAATCTTGAATTTTTTAAAAAAATAAGTATGAAAAAACAATTGATCACAACACAAAAATACCCTAAAGCATAGATTTAAGAAATGAACTTAAAAAAAACCCGAGATATTCAAATTAGTGATCATGAAAAATAAATAGATAAGCAATCATTAACAAATAAAAAATTTTGGTTTTTCAACCACCATCCCTTAAAATGAGGTTTTTCTTCCCAATTTCAAAAAATGCAACCCATAGTCATGTCACTAACGCATTATATAAAATTATGTAACACAATATATATTTCACTATCCCAGTATACCTTTTATACAAAAAAATATAATTAAAATATTTGTATTCAATTTATGAGTATGTATTTAATTTTTATGAGGGAAGAAACTTAAATAGCTAAGCATATATTAAAATGAGATGAATATTTACATTGCATAATTGATAACAAACTTTTAGCAAGGAAATATTTTACCAAGGAATATGTTTTCGTAGGGGATTTGTTTGCCGAGAAACATATCATTTTGATGTTAATAATCAACGGTGGTTTCGGCCTTGGGGGGCCCGGGCCCTAGTCCGACCCCCCTCGATTCCGCCCTTGTTGATCACTAAATAGCATAATTTATAGTGATTTAAAAATAAAAATCCCTATAATTTATCATGTCAATATATATACTCTACTACAAAAATTGAAAATAAATATGTATTCAATTCATATGAGTATATACTTCAAAGATGCACTCCATTAACTACATAAATATGCCAAAAAATAAAAATAAGTGCACAAAGGATTGAGTACTGTAAAATTATATAGGGAAAATGACAAAAAAAGTTTTCTAAGAGTTTGAAACCCAAATGAGCCATTTTTTAAAATTATACCTAAAAAATCTCATTTCACAGTTTTGGAAACACAAAAGACTAATCATTTCACATATTTCACAAAATCTACCTAAAAATTGATCTACATGAAAATATGTAAAATATATTAATAAAGTTAAGAGGGTGAAATATTTTAACAAAGTTAAGAGATATAGAATGTATTAAAGACCTAATTGTACAGTGGTAGATTAGCCTTTTGTGTTTTTAAAATTATAAAATGAAACTTTTTTAGGTATAATTTTAAAAAGTGATAGATTTGGGTATTTCTAACTTCTGAGAGACTTTTTTAGTCATTTTCGGAATTATATAATCCTATGATTTGCCAACATGTCATGATTATGATGTAAGCTTTCTAATCAAAGTAATAGGGGTGTTCCAAGTAAACGTTAATCACGCTTTTCAATTAATTAGCATTTATTATTAGCATTAATGCTTTTGACTGTTTTTGTTCTCCATTAAGCATAAGTTCCTTACGAGATAGTGTTTCTTTTGCTATTTTATATATATCGTGTAATGATGACATATCAGAGCATAATGCGTGTTGTGCCCTATGTATATGCATGATGCTTTCTCATGAAGATGGAAAATAAAGCCTATAAATACCACACCCACATTGATTGATGATCTTCAACCACTGAATCTAGCCCTGATCATTAGAGTGGGAATAAACTACTATAATTGCTATGAGTGCCATGGCTGCTTCAGTCCTAGTACGACATCCACTCAAAGGAAAAGAGGAGGTCATTCGCAAATCTTTCAACTACGAACCAGGTTATTGGGGTGACTTCTTTGTTAGGCTCTCCCCGGTGATTAAATACTACACTTTCATCATCATCATTGTTGTTTAGTACTGTATGTTGATTACATATTTTACAATGTATTTTTATGATTTGTGTAGGGGATTGATTCATCAGCCGAAAAGAGAGTAGAAGAACTGAAGAAAGAAGTGAAGGAGGTGATGCGACATGCCAATGAGCCTCTCCAAAAGATGATTTTGGTTGATGAAGTCCAACGACTTGGTTTGGGTTATGATTTTGTGCAAGAGATCGATGAAGCTATGAAACAAATCAATGATGTTTGTATTGATAATGATTTGCATGCATTCGCTCTCTGGTTTCATCTACTGAGGCAATGGGGCTATGACACCCCATCGGGTGAGCGATAAAGAATCAGATCTATATTAAAAATTATTATAAATGCATAATTGAAAAGAGGAGAAACCATGAATACTTTTGATAAAAAAATATGATTATGCTGCTCAATCATGGTTAATTAGAACCTAATAATTAAGCTAGATACATGAAATTACTAAAAATGACAAAAAAAAATTTATAGACATTACTGTACACTACTATTAGGATGTCCTAGAAAGGCATCCATAATTGATGTCAATCAATTCTTGTTTAATTACCATAATATTAAATTCTCTTATTGAAACACTTTAATGATGGGGTTGATCAAAATCCACAAAGTTGTTGTATAATAAAAATAGATCTAGAAGATGTCAACCAAACACTTCACAATATTAAATTTCATGGGATTCTAAGATCATCGTCAGTTTTGCTGTCAGGTGCTATATTTATAATTTTCATCTTCTTAAACCTTTTTTTGGTAGTCCAATATCCCTAAAGAATGCATTGATCACATGTCCTACATCACAATATGTTCTATATATGTAGCGACTTATCAATTTCACACAAAGCTCAATTAGACCAAATGCTGAAACAGATGGATTCAAGAAGTTCGCAAACGAGCATGACAAGTTCAATGAGAGCTTGAGCAGTGATGCAAGGGGTTTGTTGAGCCTCTATGAGGCAGCTCACCTTGGATTGCCAGGAGAGGATATACTCGATGAGGCCATTGCTTTTACAATGTGCCACCTACCATTGATTAAGAACAATAATAAGGTAAGTATTTCATTAGCAATGGATATAGAGCGAGCATTGCATATGCCACTCCGCAAGGGATTGGCGAGACTCCAAGCAAGGCAATACATTTCCATATATGAGAAAGCTGAGCAGCGGAACGATGTGCTCCTAGAGCTTGCAAAGCTGGATTACAATCGGGTGCAGAGGATGCTCCAGAAGGAAGTCAAGAACATCTCATTGTAAGTTGCTATGGTTAACTAAGTGCTAGTTTGACATTCATTATTCTTTTATTAGAACATCAAAAAACTATTATGGTTGGAATTTTTCATTCTTGTGCTCATTCTTAGACAACTTATATATGATTTATGTTTTTTGTGCAATCTATCAAAACTGACTTCCTGAAAAGGAGAAATTCCTTTTTAGGAGACTAAAGTTATTAAATTGGTCCTAAAACTGATTAAAAGCCAGTAAAATTAATTTCTCCATATGTCACTTGAAGACTAGCTAATATTTCTTTTTCAACTAAAGGTGGGAGTAGTATCCCAAATTTTATTACAAATGAACGACTCCTAACAGGTGGATAAGATTTATATGTAATAAAAAATCATGATAAATGAAAACAAGAAAATAAAAGAAGTAAAAAAATGAACGAACTGTTATGGTCGAGGTCAAGAAATTCCAAATAATAGATGACCAGAATAAAAGAAAAATGAATTCTTGTTATTGTATTAGAGGAGCCAAAATGCTCTATTTATAGATACATAGAGAAAAACCTAAAATACTAGAATAGGAAACTAGGAAAACTAGGAAACTAATAATATCACAATAATGATAATCAATACATAATATTCTTCTAATGATTATTCTTTAACACCCTCTCCCAAACTCTGAAGGGTAGAACCCTTGGAGTTTGCACAAAAATGAGAAGGTGGTGGAAGTTGGTGACAACGATGGGCGGCCGGTGGCGATTGGCGTGGACGTGCGCATCTCTTTGCTCCCGCTCGTTGAGTCAATCTGAGGCGCTCCTGCTCGTTGAGTCAGTCGGAGTCGCTCCCGCTCGTTGAGTCAGTCGGAGTCGCTCTCGCTCTTCGAGTCGGTCGGAATCACTCAGATGGCGCGTGTAGCGCAGACAGACAGCGGAGACAGCGTGCGGACGGCGCATAACGAGAGATGCGTGTAACAAGACGTGGAAATAGATTCTTTAACACTCTCCCCCAAACTTTGAAGTGTAGAACCCTTAGAGTTTGCATAAAAATGAGACGACAGCGGGGAGGTGCAGACGAGCCCCAATGGAGAAACAGCGGCGCACAGATACAACAGTGCGCAAAAAACAATGGCGCACGGAGACAACGGAGCGTGAAAACAATGATGGTGCACGGAAACGATGGTGTGCAAGGACGACAACGCACGAAAACGACAGTGCGCAAGGACGACGGCGCATGATAACGAGGTGCGTGAGGACAACGGCGCACGGAGACGACGGTGCACGAAAACAACGATCGACGCGAATGACGACGACGACGATCGATGGATCTCAAGAAGAAGGAGATCCAAAGAAGAGAACAACGACGACGACGACAGTCGCGGAGACGATAGCGCTACGAACAGGATCTCAAGGAAGAAGAGAAGATCCAAATAAGAGAAGAATGACGACGGCGCACGAAAAAACAGCACACGAGCGCGGACGGGGTGGCGCTCTGCGCGGACAGACGCAGTGCTACGAGGCAGTGCGACGCGCAGACAGACGGGGTTGCGTGGTTGGGGCTGCATGGACAGGCAGCGGTGGCTGAAGACAGCAAGTGGCACGGTCATGGTGCAAGCATAGATCCGACTGATCACGCATGAGTTGGCAAACAAGTAAAATATGGAGATCTTGGAGGATTTGGTCCGTGCAAGAGACGGGCGTGTGATTCATGCCGAGATTCGCATGGCATGCACACATGGCAGTCGACTGGAAGACGCAGAGGGTTTGAAGCGCTCGAATGGGCTTACATAGCGGAGAGAGAAGAAGAATGACGGAGCAAACGAATAGGGTTTGTGCGAGAAGCAAACAAAACAATCAAAGACAAATATGAATACCAAGAGTCCTCCCCCGCCCCGATTGAAGATTTTTCAATCGGAGCGGGGAAGAAGAAAAAGAAAATATATGTGGATCTAGGGTTTTTGAGATGGCTCTGATACCACGTTAGAATAAAAGAAAAATGAATTCTTGTTATTGTATTAGAGGAGCCAAAATGCTCTATTTATAGATACATAGAGGAAAACCTAAAATACTAGAATAGGAAACTAGAAAAACTAGAAAACTAATAATATCACAATAATGATAATCAATACATAATATTCTTCTAATAATTATTCTTTAACACAAAGTATACTACCTTCTACTCTCACGTAAATCAACATTACCCAATGTTCGATGTATCAAAATATCCAATCCAATGACTTTTTAGTTTTAAATTTTCTCGTCAATTCTTAAGTTATATATGGGTCCAAGTCCCAGAAAATAATGTTACATAGGCTTATAGGCAGTTTTTTAGCGTATTCTTACATGTTTTATTTCTTAAAAGTGTATACTTTATATTTAGAATCATGTATTTGTTTCATCTAATAAAGCATATATATATAATTAGACAAAACCATGTTAGAGAGTGTTTATAAAATTGTTTTATAACACCACCTTTTCTTGGTGGAATTGCCTCTTGTTATAGGTGGTGGAAGGAATTGGCACTGATTGAGAAACTAAGGTTCGCCAGGGATAGATTGGTGGAATGTTATTATTGGGCATTGGGAGCATGTCCTGATCCACATCAATCGCGATCCAGGATAGTGTACGCAAAGGTGACAGTCTGATCACAATGATGGACGATATATACCATCATTATGGCACAATCGAAGAACTTATACCATTCAATGATGCGATCCAAATGTCATATATATATATATATATATATATATTCTTAATTGGTTGTCTCTATAATTTATTTATTTTTGATAAACAAGCACTAAGATTTTAAACCCCAAAACTTCATAATTACAAATTTTGTTGTCACCCACGCATTCAATTATAGGTCCAACCACAATTTATCATAGTTGAATCTCTCTCAAACTATCACCACTTGTCTAAGTTTATTATACAACATGTTTCATATAGGTTGGATATTGAAGCCATGAAACGACTCCCAGACTACATGCAGATCTTTATTCATGCGTTGGCAGATATATACAAAGAATTTGAAAAAGATTTATCAGCAGAAGGGAACTCCTTCCGTGTCGCTTATCTCAAGGAAGCGGTACACTTTTCTTTTTTTTTCTTTTCTATTGACATGCAATTCATACTTTAAAAAAAAAATTAAACAAAAATTGATTTTGGAGACATGCAAACACAGATGAAAAATGTGTCTAGATTTTACCTACAAGAAGCGAGATGGGGTGCCGAGCGATATGTTCCAACATTTGAAGCATTTGAGTGTTAGTGTTCAGAGTAGTGGCTACCAAATGCTACACTGTGCTGCTCTTGTTGGGTTGGAAGAGATTAATTTAACAAAAGAAGTCTTTGATTGGGTGATAACTGTACCAAAGCTCCTCCATTTTACTGCACTGCACGCCCGGCTCATGAACGATATTGCTGACTTTGAGAAGACAAGGTAGTTGCAAAATCATACTTAATGGTTATTATAGTTGAGTTATTTTATTCACAAAATATTATATATATTTTTAAAATGATGATTTTTTAAATATTTGATTTCACCATTTTTATGTGTTTATATTATTTTAGTCCCACATAAGAAAAATAAGTCACTCAATCTTGATTGCTTATATTGCTTATAAAAGTGATCCTTATATTGCTTATAAAAGATAAATAATCTTGACACATGACATGTGTACTTATTATCTCAATCTTAGATCTCTTGACAATGTTTTAAAAATCACACTGTTCATTGGTCTAACAAATAAAAAGATTTATGTTTTTTTTTTTCAATCATTGGGTTAATCAAATTTGTACTGTAACATTATTATAACATAATTAATATATTAATACTAAATAAACAAATTTACAAAAAAATAAAAAAATATTTAGAAAAGTTTTACAAAATAATTTTTTTTTAAATCTTCATACTTTTATAAATTCTTACTTATCATCATCGTAGCATGATTTTATTATTATATAAAATATAAATTTTTATTGGATTTAGTATTTTAACGATTAATTAATCATAATTTTATAAATAAAGAGCCAGCTGGTACTTTAATCAACATGTAAACTATCCGTTCTTAAAAACCATCCGTCCAATCTGTGGATTGATGAATTTTTACCGATTTTACAACCATTGGATTATGAGGGTACACCAAATTGAAACTCAGACCCTGGTGAAGGTTTAATTAACACTGAGAAATATGTACATGTCTTCTCTTAATTTTGTTTCAGTTCTATCAAAAAAGCAATCTTCCCCACTTCTAATATAATGAAAGTGACCACATTATATTGTATATATGGAAGATAAAACAAGAGGAGGGCCAGCTGATTTCAACTGTGCAATGTTACATGTTGGAGAAGGGCATCTCAGAAGAGGAAGCCTGCCTTGATTTGCAGAAGATGATAAAAGAGTGTAGTAAAATCATCAACGAAAAGCTGCTCAAACCATCTTCCATTCCCATTGCGGCCCGCAAACCCGCTCTTAGTATGAAATGCGTGATAGAAGTCTTTTACAAAGTTCACAATATATTCGACAAACCATCTGGTGAGATGAAAGATAATATATCCTCACTGCTTGTTAATCAGGTGCCCATTATTTGAATGGGGGGGGGGGGGGGATAATATCCATAGCTTCATAATAAATGCCAAGGGAGAGGCAGCTTAATTAGTTGAATGTGTGATGAAAGTAATGAAGCTCTACTTTATATTATCTTATATTTTCCTTTAAGTTTGGTTTAAATGAATGCATTTCTATAAGCTTCTCAAAATAATGTACCTATGCATTATTATACCAGTTAATTTATTGTGCACACCAAATTTTCACGATCCTTTTTCTCGTGCCACTTGCATATATATAGACATCCTCTCTATCCTATCAACTCATCCCATTAAATCTAACTTCTCCCAAAACGTAATCGTGGAAGTTTTGGTTGTGAGCAGCCTAATGTGATTTGGTTATACTGTTTGAAAGCTCCGTGTCTCTCCATAATTTTATCAAATATATGAAATAAAAAGTAATATATGAAGTAAATCGATCTTTGTAAAGTAGTAGAAAGAATATGAGATAAATAGATCTGATCTATGTCAAGACTCTCAACAGTGTCATATAAAAGGTGACCTATCATTAGGATATAAGCTATGCTTATAATATGACCTAAATTCATCAAGTCCAGCTAATTACGTGATTCACTAAAAATTATTAGTGAACACGGAAAAATATTATTTAGACGAGTGAATAGATTGACCTTGAAATAACAATGATTAATTACTATTGTTATAAATAAGCCTGAGTTTTACCTCCTTATCTTTTTCTTAATAATGAGAAACAATTTGAAAAACTGAGTCAATACCTAGAACTACCGGTCCTAGAAGCAAAAATAAATAGACATACTCCTCAATTGAATTCAATCTCCAATTGAAATTTCAAATAAGATTGATATTTTGTTTACAAAACTTAAAATCCAGATTTGAGTCTTGCGTCATAAGTAAGAAACATAGAATTATTTCATAGATATATTATACGAGTATATTAGCCAATTAATTTGAGATCTTACAAATTAGATAGAATTGATGACATATCAATTCTTCAATTTGTGGAAAAAGAAACAATCTCGCAAATTATTATCATAAATAAAAAGATTTTGCTTATTTAATGGGATTAATGATGAAAATTTGGCTAGAAATGGGATTGGCTAGTGGAATAACAACTACTCTTGATCTCATCCCAAAAATACACATCCAAATATTATTTTGGGTGATAAAATGATTCATGTTACCATATTTCAATTTTAATGATTCATGTTACCAAATTTGGGGTGAAGAATAAATGCGGAATAAGAGAGAATATAGTTGTATAAATAAACTATTTGTTCTACAAGTTGGATAAGTTAGAATAAGGCCCGGAATTGATTATCAGGTCATATCACACATTAATAATGTTATATACTCTAATCTACATATTATCCTCATTTTATCTAAAGTGAATTTTTCAATGGTCAATCAAGCATGTTCCAAATAAAGTAGTTAGTAATAAATGGATTGGCAAGCCTATTTCCAACAAATCCATTTAAGATAACTATAAAAGTTATTAAATACTCTTCTTCATTCTTTTAATTTTATGATATATTATAAAAGTCATTCTTTTATTTTTCTTTTATTAATACTATATAATAGGGAGCGTAATTGCATATTTTAAAATTATAGTCAAAGGTGTAAGTGCATATTTCTCAAATACAGGGGGTGTTGTTGCATGTTTAATAAATTTCAAGGGGTGCAAATGCATTTTACCCATTACAAAACCATGTAGCTTTTGTGCTCCCTTATATTTATTTTCTCTACTCAATTTTGAGTATCAAAATCTAAACTGGGGAAGATTTCCGTGCAGACAACATTTTTTTAGTACTGATACACTAAGTCCAAATTGCGGCCCGAGCTGCAGTTTCCACCTCATCCACATTTTTTTTTAGTTATCCTCTCTCGTCTGAGTACGACGAGGGACCTTACGAGTTGAATTGGGGCATATGAGTAAATAAAAATAAATATATCATTTCTGATGACTAAAACTAAAATACGAAGAAGTGAGGGATCGATCACTAAATCCTATAGTTTATGGGGACTTAAAAAAAATCTTTTTTTTTTTATTTGTGTCTTACAATAAAAACCTATACACCATGACAATGCAATATATTTAGTATTGTATGTGGATGCAAATTTGCCTACAAATTAAAATCAACTGACTGTATCAAGACTTCTAAAACTTACAGAGATATACATATTCAATGGGCTTGCTTAGTCCCAATCATAGATGAGGTAGGCATCAAACAATGAGCAATGCCGGCCAGGTTCCGAGTCTTGAGGCTAGCCCCGCCGGATTTTTTGGGCAGTGGGCCAATGTTGGTAAAACCCAGGCCCACAGTCCTTCCACAGGCTTGGGCCTTGACCCGGCTCCAGGCTTCTGGCCTGCGGGCCAAGAAAAAAAAATATTATTTTAGTTTTTATAAAAAGGAGGGAGGGGGAAATCCATCCCTTCATTCGGGGAAGGTCCCCCTCTGCCACACATTTAATATGTGTTATACCATATTTTTATTTTATTTTACTGTCCTATTTATGATCTTATATATTATGATACGGTAGAATATAAATATTATTTTTTTTATTTTTAAAGAATATATTATAATATCTTAGTATATATTTCACTTTATATAACAATATATTCATTTTAATGGTTGAGTGTATCTTATTATTATTATTATTTGTGTAAATTGCAGTTGGATTACCCAAAGTAAGCTAGGTTTGACCTCATCCATTGTTTTGAAGGTTTCATAACACTTCAAGGACCAATGTATAGTACTAAAATAAATATGTAATTGAAAATAAGATTTAATGTTATTCAATTCCTATTCTCATTTGTGTCCTACATACGTTTACAATTTTACATAGAACTGGAATTAATGTCATAATCATGCACGTTATCTACACAATGAAATGCCACAGTCGATGCATGCATGTTTTTTCGTGATTCTTTCTAACCCACCAATTTGGGGTGAAGAATAAATGCGGAATAAGAGAGAATACAGCTGTATAAATAAACTATTTGTTCTACAAGTTGGATAAATTAGAATAAGGTCCGGAATTGATTATCAGGTCATATCACACATTAATAATGTTATATACTCTAATCTACATATTATCTTCATTTTATCTAAAGTGAATTTTTCAATGGTCAACCAAGCATGTTCCAAATAAAGTAGTTAGTAATAAATGGATCTTGGTAAGCCTATTTCCAACAAATCCATTTAAGATAACTATAAAAGGTATAAAAGTTATTAAATACTCTTCTTCATTCTTTTAATTTTATGATATATTATAAAAGTCATTCTTTTAATTTTCTTTTATTAATACTATTTAAGATGTTTCTCATGGTATATATTAAACTACGTGTAATAAAATTCAAATTGATTTTTGTACTGCTCATGCAAAGCACGACTAAGGAGAAGAAACAAGAAAGTAGTTGTTCAGATTTTGATTGTAATTAATTAATAGAAAAATTAAAACTCATGAAACATCAGTCCTTCATTCATCAACATTGATAGAAATGGTAGGTTTCCTGTAGTTTTTATCCTTGATATAGTGTCCACGCTTGTCTTTTCGTGCATTTGGAGATTGGAAGAAAGCATAAGCAACAATATATAATTAAGAATAAAAAACATGTGATATGGTTGCATCTAATGTTCCTTTTTGATTGACATGACATTTCTATACTCATTATTTTGTTATCTATGCCCAGGGTCCACCATACATGCAATGCATTTTCGTGGTGCTTTCTTATGAAGATATGGAAATGCCTATAAATATCTCACCCACGAATGATGATTTTCAACCGGCCGGCTAGGACTATTAAAGTGAGATCAGACTAAGGTGTTAATTAAGAGTGCCATGGCTTCAGTCCTACAACACCCACTGAAAGAAAAAGAGGAGGTTGTTCGCAAATATTTACCCTATGAACCAAGTTATTGGGGTGACTTCTTCATTCGGCTCTTCCCGGTGATTAACTTCTACACTTTCATCATCATTATTGTTTAGTACTGTATATTGATTACATATTTTACAATATATTTATCTGATGATATTGTATTTATGCAGGAGATTGATTCATCAGTTGAAAAGAGAGTAGAAGAACTAAAGAAAGATGCGAAGGAGGTGATAAGACATGCCGACGAACCCCTCCAAAAGATGAATTTGGTTGATGTAGTCCAACGTCTTGGTTTGGGTTATGACTTTGGGGAAGAGATCGATGAAGCTCTCAAACAAATCAATGACAATGCTTGTGTTTTTGATGATTTGCATGCATTCGCCCTCCGATTTCGCCTATTGAGGCAATGGGGCTATAAAACTCCATCTGGTGAGTGATAAAAAATATGATATATGTTAAAAATGATTATAAATGCATATATAATTGAAAAGAGGAAGAAAAATGAATACTATTGATAAAAAAATATGAACCTATTTAAGTTAGATAGATGAAATTACTAAAATGACAAAAATTATAGGTCCTAGAAAGGCATGTCAATCAATTTTTTGTTTTGAGAAAGGGAAACATTCACGTGAGTTATTACCATAAATAGTAAATTAGTTTATTTAAAGGCTTTAATGAATGGATTTGGTCGAAATCTGCAAAATTAGTTGTATAATAATTATACCAACAGATTTACAAGATCTCCATGAAATGTGGGGTTCTGAGATTATCTTCATTTATTTTTTGCTTTCACCTGTTATATTTACATTTTTCATCTTGTACCTCTTATGGCCGTTCAATCCCCCGAGAAAGCATGGGTCACATGCAGGGTCGGCCATGAGAATTGAAAATTTGGGTGGAGCCCTAGTTGATCTTTTAAAATGGAGCCTTATCACACAAAATAAAATAAAATAAAATAAAATAATCTTGTTTAAATATGACCTCATAAATTATTATTTTTCATTGATTAACTAAATAATGAATATTTAAAATTTTCATTATTACGCATAAAAAAATATTAAAAAATATATTTCATCTCAATGACCATGTTTATTTTGTTCGTCCCCTCTTTTATAAAAAAATAAGAGTGAGTGATTTGTTTTTTTTCTAATTATGGGTTTTCAATTTATTATCTTAAAAAATGAGATTTTTATGTCTAACTTTTTAATTTTATCTCTAATTAGCAAGAAAATGTGAATCTAATTATTAAAAAACATATATCCAATAAATAAATAAATAAATAAGATTCAAAAAGGGGCTATGTACGATTATAACAAAGATCAATTTGTTGTAAAATTTTTAAATTTTGATTTTTAGACTTGGAATGGTTGAAACTTGAAAGAGTTAGAGAGAGAGAGAGATATAGATTATGAGAGTTCAACTGAGAAACCCAAAAAGGGAAGAAAAAAAAAAGTTAGGTTTAAGGGGGTGACTATTCACCTTTCAAAATGAGATTTCAAAAATTTATTTATGTATAAATATTTATAACCATTGGATTGATGGGATTAGTTGCATTTTTTTTCCCATGTGGGGCCTTGGATGGATTAGAAAAAAAACAAAATTTTATGGTGGGCCTGGATAGATTGAGGCCCACAAAATAGAATACAATACTTGTGGCATTTGGGGGCCTTCCCTGGGTGGGCCCCACATGTCCTACATCTCATAATATTTTCTATAGATATGTGTAGTAACTTACTCATCAATTCAATTATATCAAATGCTGAAACAGATGGATTCAACAAGTTGACAAACGAGCATGGTAAGTTCAATGAGAACTTGAGCAGTGATGCTAGGGGTTTGTTGAGCCTATATGAGGCAGTTCACCTTGGATTGCCTGGAGAGGATATACTCGATGAGGCCATTGCTTTTACAATGCACCACCTACCATTGATTAAGAATAATAATAAAGTAAGTGTTTCATTAGCAATGGATATAGAGCGAGCATTGTGTATGCCACTCCGCAAGGGAATGGAGAAGCTCCAAGCAAGGCAATACATTTCCATATATGAGAAAGAAGATCAGCGGAGCGATACACTCTTAGAGCTCGCGAAGCTGGATTACAACCGGGTGCAGAGGATGCTCCAGAAAGAACTCAAGACCATCTCATTGTAAGTTGCAATGGTTAACTAAAAGTAATCAAATGCAAGTTAAATTAGTTTATGCATGTGTCAATGGAAGACAAGTTAACATTGTTTTTCTTTTCTACCAATGGTGGGAGTATCCCAAATTTTATTAAAACTGGAAGACCGAGATCAAGAAATTCCAAATACTAGATCACCACTATATAGTAAATCAACATCACCCAATATTCGATGTGTTAGATTATTCTTTCCGATGATCTTTTTGTTGTAAATTCTCTTATAAATCACTGAGCTATGTGTCTATGTCCTATAAATTAAACCAATGTTACAAAGCTTACATACAGTCTTTTTACAAGCTATTTTGTTTTTTAAAAGTGTATTCTTTATAATTACATTTGCGTCATCACCATGTGCTACGTATGTTGACGGACATGCTTTGACCGTCACATAAACCTAAGGTGACCGGTTCAGCCGTGACAGACGACCGAGTGTTACAGTAGGTTTTCCATGACAGACATAAGGGTTTCGGTGATGATTTTTGCTTGTCATTAAAATATTATTTTGTTGTAGTGTAATTTTTTATAAATAAAATTTTAAAAAAAATCAAATGTTTTATCTAATAAAGCATATATTTCATTAGACAAAATCATGTTAGGGGATATAAGATTATTTTATAACGCTACCTTTTTCTTAGTGGCCGGTTGCCTCATGTTGTAGGTGGTGGAAGGAATTGGCACTCATCCAGAAGTTAAGGTTCGCTAGGGATAGACTGGTGGAATGTTATTTTTGGGCTTTGGGAGTCTGTCCCGAGCCACATCAATCTCGATCCAGGAGGGTATTCGCAAAGATCATAACCCTAGCTTCGGTGATGGATGACATATATGATCATTATGGCACAATCAAAGAACTCATACCGTTCAACGATGTGATCCAAAGGTCAAATATATGTTTTTTTTTATTGAATTCCTTTTAATAGCCCCAAGGTCAGATATATATTCTTAATTGGTTCTCTCTCAAATATATTTATTTTTGATAAGTAAGCATTTAGATTTAAACCATAAACTTTAATTATAGTTGCAAATTTTGTTGTCAATCATGCATTCAATTATAGGTCCAACCCCAATTTGTCATAATTGGATCTCTCTCAAATTGTCCCTACTTGTCTAAACTTATTGTACAAATATGTTTCACAGGTGGGATATGGAGGCCATGAAACAACTTCCAGATTACATGCAGATCTTTATTCATGCATTAGCAGACACATATGAAGAATTTGAAAAAGATCTATCATCAGAGGGGAACTCCTATCGTATTGATTATCTCAAGAAAGCGGTACACTCTTCTTTTTTGGCATTCTTACTTAAAATACACATAAAAAAATTAACGAGGTATATATACTCAAAGTATATAGGATTATATTTGGATTTAAAAAGACTGAGTGTAACAACGCCCAAATGCAAATGCAGATGAAAGATTTGTCTAGAGTGTACCTACAAGAAGCGATATGGGGTGTAGAGCGATATGTTCCAACATTTGAAGAGCATTTGAGCGTTAGCCTTCTGAGCAGTGGCTACCCAATGCTACATTGTGCTACTCTTGTTGGGTTAGAAGACATTAATTTAACAAAAGAAGTCTATGATTGGGTGATAAGTGTACCACAGATCCTCCAATCTACTGCACTGATTAGCCGATTCATGGATGATATTGTTGACGTGGAGAGAGACAAGGTAATTGCAAAATCATACGTAGTGGATATTGTTGGGCTTTTTATCTATAAAAAAATTATTTTTTTAATAATGATGACTCTTTGAATATTTGATTTTATCAAAAAAAACTTTTGTGTGTTTACATGATTTTAGTTAAAAATAAGTAATCAAATTTTAATTCTTTTTTACATGTGTTCTCTTTTGATTTTGAGAAACAAAAATTCAAATATCTTTAAAAACCACATTGTTCATTGATTCGAAAAATGAATGAGGTTACTTGTTCAACCGTTGGATTAATTAAATTTGAATTGTAACATTATTATGATATAATAAATATTTTAGTTATCATTACTAAATAAATTAATTTATAAAAAATAAAAAATATCAAAAAATCTTCGCTTAATTATAAAAAATTAAATCTTAATACTTTATAAATTCTTTCTTAACATCATAAAATAAATTTTTCATGTAAAATATAAATTTTTATTGGATTTAATATTTTAATAGATAATTACTCATAATTTTTGTGAATAAAAACCAACCGGTTTAATCAACCCAAAACCGATTTTCAAAAACCATTAGTCCAATCGGTTTTGGGTTGATTAAACTATTTACTGATTTTTCAACCATTGTGTTATAAAAATAAATGGAACTGAAATTCAGACCTAGGTGAGGGTTTAATTAACCAATCGGATCTAATGGGGTTTTGAACCACAGAAAATTACGTACACGTCTTCTCTTCAGTTTCTGTTTTATCATATCTTCCCTAAATTCTAACATCATGAAAATGACCACATTGTATGGAAGATAAAATAAGAGGAGGGACAGGTGATTTCAAGTGTCCAGTGCTACGTGTTGGAGAAGGGCATCTCAGAAGAGGAAGCCTGCCTGGAGTTTCAGAAGATGATAAAAGAATCCAGTAAAACCATAAATGAAGAGCTTCTCAAACCATCTTCCATTCCCATTGAGGCCCGAAGGCCCGCCCTTAATCTGGCATGCATGATGGAAGTCATTTACAAAGATCACAATTCATACAACGAACCATCTGGTGTGATGAAAGATAATATATACTCACTGCTAGTTAATCAAGTGCCCATTATTTGAATGGGTAGTGGCTAATATATAAATTTTTTTTTTTTTGAATAATGGTGCTATGATTTTATCCCCTGATTTCTTTCAAAGAGATGGAAGATGCTCACTGAGTTAACCGAAGCTCAATTCGCATGTTGTAGGAGGTGCTGATTTCTATTTGCTTAGGTAAATGATTGTATTTTTATATGCTTTTAATCTCAAAATGTGTATGTGTATTTTTTTTTATTGGTAATTGAAAACTTTGTATTGCTATAAGAATTTACAAAATGTACAAAGGTTAGCAGGTTAATAAGGGAAAGGGGAAGGGAAGAGAGAGGGCAAGGTGTATGAATTAGCAGGTTAATAAGCCCACGTCTCCCCCTTGGAGAGACATGCATACACCCCGCGTGCGCGGCGCGGTTCAGCGCGCGTGCAGGGTGATTATTATTATTTTTTCTTTAATTTATTTTTAAAAATATCAATGAGAGAAAATAAAAATTTATAAAATTTAATTTTATAAGATATTCATTTATATAAAAAAAGAGGAAACAAAATTATTTCAAATTTATATTTTAAAGCAACCATTTATATATATTTGCATGTAATTTTTTTTATATAAATAATACTTTTATAAAATTAAATTTTAAATATGATCTAATTTTAAATATAATTCGAATTATAAAATTTAAGCTTAATCTTAATTTTAAATCAAAGTTAGTTCTTATCTTTCTTAAATTATCTCTAATCTAATATTATTTTAAAAGAGATAAAACAAATTATGCTGAGTATTATTTGAATTTGGGAATAAATCATTTGCTTTTTATTTTATGCTTGTGTAATATTAGATCAATTTATCTCATCTCGATAAATAATTTATTAAATTATAAAATTATAAATAATCTTGTTAAAAAAAAATCACCCCGCGCGCGCGCTAAACCGCGCCACATGCGCGGGGTGCATGCACAGCATGCATGTCTCCCCAAGGGGTAAATGTGATTTAAAATCATGTCACCCACACAGTGCACTCCCTAATCCCGAATCAGCTGCGTGGCCATGTCCCATATATTTTCTTCATAAACAGCTGGTTGGTCTACCACAACAAACTCCTCCCAATTCATAGCCTTACAAGCAGTTTTATAAATTTGATCTTTGTCCAACGAGAATTAATAGAATTCGTTAATTATATATTTTATTTAAAAAAAAAAGTGTGTGTGTGTATATATATATATCGTTAGATAAAATATATTATATATTTTAAAATAACATGTGGGGACAACAAATGTGACCATAAACCCGGGGTTGGGGGCGTTCTAACATTTTCCCTCTTGAAAGGTCAAGTCGCACTACTGCAAGGATCTAAAAATCTCTTTTAAGCCCCGATTAATTCCCGGCAGGGCCATAGCAACGTTTAGCGCCTAACCATTTTTTTGATTAATTCATATTTGACTAACATGCTATTAAGTTACATTACATATAGATTAGTTTTGCTTTTTGGTGTTAATTTTCCATCCAAACCAGATAGGAACTGAATTGACCTCTCTGATTCAGGCTGATAAGGAGGGGAACGTAGACTTGAGAGCTCGCTAAAAACCTACTCTTCCATCTGTTATTTTTTATTTTTTATTTTTTTTATATCCCTTCCTAGCATCATATTGTAATTGTTGGGGGTTGAGAGACTATATGTCCCTTATGATATCATACTTGCAATAAAATTATTTTAAAATATCATACTCGCAATAAAATTATCTTAGAATAATAGAAATAATATAATGGCAAGCTCTATATATAGGTGTTGGAAAAAAACAGGACAAATTAATGGAAAACTAATATAATATAATGACAAATCAATGGAAAACAAAACAACAATCATAGTTAAAATTTCAATTGGAGGTTGAATTGAAATTGAGGAGTATGTCTATTTATTTATGCTTCTAGGACCAGTAGTTTTAAGTATTGACTCAGTTCTTTCAAATTGTTTCTCATTATTAAGAAAAGGTAATGAAGAAAAAATATAGGCTTATTTATAGCAATAGTATTTGATCGTTGTTATTTCAAGGTCAATTTATTCACTCGTCTAGATAATATTTTTCCGTGCTCACTAATAGTTTTTAGTGAATTATGTAATTAACTAGACTTAATGAATTTAGTCCATATTATAAGCAGGACTTATATCCTCAGGACAGATCATCTTTATGCTATAACATTGAGAGTTATTTCACTTTTGCTCTCTTTGATAATTGTTTGTGAGGTCCTAACATAGATCAGATCTATATATCTCATATTCTTTCTACTACTTAAAAAAGTTCTTTTGTGGAAATCATGGAGAGACACAAAACAGTATAACCAAGTCACATTAGTCCACTCACACACACACATATGCAAGTGGCATCGTGAAAATTTGGTGCGCACAATAAATTATCTGGTATACCAATGCATAGGTACAATATTCATTTAAACCAAACTTAAGCAAAAATAAATGATAATATAAAGTACAACTTTATTACGTTCATCACACATTCAACTAATTAAGCTGCCTCTCCATTGGCATTTATTATGAAGCTTTGGATATTAGGCCCCCATTCAGATAATGGGCACCGGATTAACAAGCAATGTGGATATATTATCTTTCATCTCACCAGATGGTTCATTGTATGAATTGTGAACTCTATAAATGACTTCTGCCACGCATTTCAGAGTAAGAGCGGGCTTGCGGGCCTCAATGGGAATGGAAGATGGTTTGAGAAGCTCTTCATTGATGATTTTACTGCATTTTTTCATCAACTTCTTCAAATCAAGGCATGCTTCCTCTTCTGAGATGCCCTTCTCCAACACGTAGCATTGCACAGTTGAAATCACTTGGCCCTCCTCTTGTCTTATCTTTGATATATACAATATAATGTGGATGATTTGTAAATTGTTTTGATAGAGAATTGGGAACATAAACAAACGAGAAGACATGTACATATTTTTCAGTGTTTTAAAACACAATCCAACCCAACCGGCTAATTAATTATCTGTTTATTTGTCTGACCAACAATGTGATTTTTAAAACATTAATTGTATTTTGGCTAATAACCATGACTTTTTTGTACGCGACCAAACAAAAACAAAGGAGAGCACGTAAAAGAGATCCAACTTCTTAAAAATTCGTATTTAAGTTTTACAAAAGAAACAAAAGAAAACACATGTAAAAGAAATACAAAATTGATATTATAAGAGCATATGTCATGTGTCAGGATTATTTATCTTTTATAAGCATGATAGAGATCATATCCAAACATAAATTAGGATTTGCTAATTTATTAAATAATATAAACACATAAGAATGGTAAAATCAAATACAATATTTAATAAATCATCATTGAAAAAAATATAATACTTTGTGAATAAAAAAACCCAACAATAATAATTAACCTTTAAGTATGATTTTGCAACTACCTTGTCTTGCTCCACGTCAGCAATATCGTCCATGAGTCGGCTGTGCAGTGCAGTAAAATGGAGGAGCTTTGGTATACTTATCACCCAATCATAGACTTCTTTGGTTAAATTAATATCTTCCAACCCAACAAGAGTGGCACAATGTAGCATTGGGTAACCACTACTCTGAACAGTAACACTCAAATGCTCTTCGAATGTTGGAACATATCGCTTCGCACCCCATTTCGCTTCTTGTAGGTACAATCTAGACATATCTTTCATCTGTGTTTCCATGTCTCCAAAATCATTCTTGTTTAATTTTTCTATGTTAAAAAATAAATTAAAAAAATAAAAGAAAAACAAAGAAACGAAAAGTGTACCGCTTTCTTGAGATAATCGACACGGTATGAGTTCCCTTCTGGTGATAGATCTTTTTCAAATTCTTTGAAAGTATCTGCCAATGCATGAATAAAAATCTGCATGTAGTCTGGGAGTTGTTTCATGGCCTCCATATCCCACCTATGCATATATATGAAACATGTTATACAATAAGTTTAGACAAGTGGGGACAATTTAAGAGAGATTCAATTATGACAAATTGGGGTTGGCCCTGTATTTAATTTGCAATTATGAAGTTTTGGGTTTAAAATATTAGTGCCTACTTATAAAAATTAAATTTGAGAGACAAGCAATTAAGAACATATATCTGACCTTTGGATCACATCATTGAATGGTATGAGTTCCTCGAGTGTGCCATAATGATCATATATGTCATCCATCACTGAAGTCAGAACTACAGTCTTTGCGAACACCCTCCTTGGTCGAGATTGATTTGGCTCAGGAGACACACCGAAAGCCCAATAATAACATTCCACCAATCTATCCCTAGCAAACTTTAGCTTGTCAACCAGCGCCAATTCCTTCCACCACCTATAACAGGAGGCAACCACCATGAAAAAGTTGGTGTCATAAGACAATCTTATACACTCTCTAACTTGGTTTTGTCTAATCAAATATATGCTTTATCAGATGAATTATTTGTATTTTTTCATAAAAAGTTATATTTTTTATTTTTATGTAAATATATGATTATAATCTAAAGTATACATTTTAAGAAATAAAGCATGTAAAAATACAATAAAAATTGCTTATAAGCCTATGGAACATTACTTTACGGGATTGATAAGTAAATAGAGAAACTCAGATATAGCAACTTAGTGTTTGACAAGAAAATTTAAAACTGAAAATTCATAGGAAGGGTTATTTAATTTGACACATCGACCTTATGTCGATTTTCATGAAAGTAGAAGGTAGTAAGTATATTGTGGTCATCTATTCTTTCGAATTTTTTTGGATGTTCTAATGAAAGGAGAATGAACATCAAACTAGCCATTAGTTAACCATTGTAACTTACACTGACATATGTAGAAACTAATTGTACTTGCTTTTAATAAGTTTTATGACCAGTTTTATAACTTTGGTTCTAAAAGAGAATATTTTTTTCTCAGCATACTAGTTTTGGTGGATTCCATAAAAAAATTTACCTAAGATATATGGGAGTCAATACAAAAATGGAGGATTTCAAACAGAATTTTTATTGATGTTCTAATAAAAGGAAAATGAACGTCAAACTAGCCATTAATTAACTATTGTAACTTACAATGAGATGTTCTTGAGTTCTTTCTGAAGCAGCCTTTGCACCCGATTGTAATCCAGCTTTGCGAGCTCTAGCAGCGCATCGTTCCGCTGCTCATCTTTCTCATATATGGAAATGTATTGCCTTGCTAGGAGCCTCGCCATTCCGTTGCGCAGTGGCATATACAATGCTCTCTCTATATCCATTGCTAACGAAACACTTACCTTGTTATTATTCTTAACCAATGGTAGGTGGTGCATTGTAAAAGCAATGGCCTCATCAAGTATATCCTCTCCAGGCAATCCAAGGTGAGCTGCCTCATAGAGGCTCAACAAGCCCCTTGCATCACCGCTCAAGCTCTCATTGAACTTACCAAGCGCGTTTGTGTACTTCTTAAATCCATCTGTTTCAACGTTGGATCTAATTGAGCTTTTCTGAAATTGATAAGTTACTACATATATAGAACTTGTTGTGATGTAGGACGGGTGATCAATGCATACTTGGGGAGATTAGATTACCGGAAAAGGTTCAAGATGAAATTACAGATATAGTAGCTGACAACAAAAAATGAGAACGATCTTAGAATCCCAGGAAATTTAATATTGTGAAGTGTTTCGTTGAGATCTTCTAGATATATTTTTATTATACAACTAACTTTGTGGATTTTGATCAAACCCATCATTAAAGTCTTTCAATAAGCGGATTTAATATCATGGTAATTAAACAAGAATTGATTGACATCATGTGAGTACAAATTTTTCATTTGAAAGAATTTCATGTATCAATCTAAATTAGGTTCTAATATATTAAGCATGATTGAGCAGCATAATCTTATTTTTGATCAATAGTATTCATGGTTTCTTCTCTTTTCGAGTATGCATTTATAATAATTTTTAACATAGATTGGATTCTTTATCGCTCATCAGATGGGGTGTTATAGCCCCATTGCCTCAGTAGGCGAAACCGGAGGGCGAATGCATGCAGATCATCATCAATACAAGCATTATCATTGATTTGTTTCAGAGCTTCATCGATCTCTTGCTCAAAGTCATAACCCAAAGCAAGGCGTTGGATTGCATCAACCAAAGTCATCTTTTGGAGGGGTTCATTGGCATGTCGCATCATCTTCTTCACTTCTCTCTTCAATTCCTCTACTCTCTTTTCGACTGATGAATCAATCTCCTGCACGAATTGAAACAATATCATCAGTTAAATATATTGTAAAACATGTTATCAACGTACACTAAACAGCGATGATGATGAAAGTGTAGAATTTAATCATGTACCGGGGAGAGCCGAATGAAGAAGTCACCCCAATAACTTGGTTCATAGTGTGTAGAATTGCGAACAACCTCTTTTCCTTGCAGTACTGGATGTTGTACTAGGACTGAAGCAGCCATGGCACTCATAGCAATTTTGTTTAACCTCTCACTCTAATAGTCAGGGTTAGCTTCAGTGGTTGAATTGAAGATCATCATTCAATGTGGGTGTGGTATTTATTGGCATTTCCATATGTCATCGTCACACGATATCTATAACATAAAAAAAGAAACACTCGTAATTAGGAAGCTTTGTTCTCCTGATTTTTGATCTATGATCACAGTGTAATCAAATGTTAAAAAAAGGATGCTTTGCTCAATAGAGGCCAAAAACAATCAAAAGCATTCTAAGCATGCCCAATTAATAAATGGTGATTAATTGAAAAGCGTGATTAACGTTTACTTGGAACATCACCAATTACTTTGATTCAAAAGCTTACATCATCAACCATGTTAGCACGTTGGCAAATGATAGGACATTTTACAGTAAATAAAACCATATATTTCTATGAATTTAATTTATAATTAAATCCTACAATTCAATAAGATATATTTGATGAATGTCTAATATATATATTATCCTTCAAATGAATTGACATTAAAATTTTTTAATAGAATATTGGTAGACTTGATATTTTATAGTTCAAAATATATTATATTTTGTAAATATATCTTCAGTCATTACATAAATTATTTTTCATTCTTGCCCCTAATAAAAAATCATGCTTGCGTACCTGAATTTGAATGAAAATATGATTTTCCACTGGCATTTCAAACTAAATATTTTAAGATGTGTCTTGATTAATTTATTTATGCACATGCTTTGTGCGGCCTATAAATTTATTTTGGGATTGTCTTTGCATGCTCGCCCACCTTAAATTTCATTGTTCCCAAAAGGTGAGGCAGACCAAGAGTGCCCAAAAGGTGGTTTACATCATAAATGTGATAAATTACAGTTGTTGAGCCTGTGTAATACATGGGAATCAAACATATCCCACTCTCATTAATACATCATCAACTGTAATTTAATTCATAATGCATGGATTCACAAACTTAGCTATGAGAGCAATTTTTTTTTTAATATCATAAAATTATTAGTTTTTTTATGAGAGTAAAGCAGATGAGATACTGATGTATGACTGGCATTAAGCATGGGTTCAACCGTGTTTGGTTCGAGAGTGACTCAACCACGGCTATTGCTTGGATGAAAGGGAGGGGTCAGCAACCATGGACTGCTTTGAGATTGTTACAGAAGATTTCACTTGGACTTCGATGTTTAGAAGAATGGAAGACATTCTGGCATCCACGAGGCAGATAATGGGTGAGCATCTTATAACCACCCCTTCATGTGTGGCAGGATTTGGAAGAGGCAATTAATTCAGACAAAGCGGGTGCATAGTATGTCCGCTGCAAGTAGGCTTCTGAATGTTCTTGGGGTTTATTTGATAAGCTCTCAATTTGATGTAAATCTTTTTGTTTTGTATTTCTACCAAGGTAGCTTCTTAATAGGTGGGGGCAAAGGTTGAACAGGTTGCAGGGTGGTCTTGCCCATCTTTCCCTCTGTTTAGCTCATTCTTCCAACCCTATCGAATAGCTAACTCTTGTATAATTTGTACATCTCTCTAAATTTAGTAATACAAAATTCTCACTTACCAATAAAAAAAAAATTAAGACTAGTAGTATATGTTCACTGAATTTATCATATAATTAGTAGGAATCCTTCAATATCTCATCTGCTTCCGTTGTATATTAGTATCTTCCTTACCAGTGTTTCCTTTTGTATTTTATATTTTGCATGGTTCTAAATTTATTTATTTAAAGATTCAGTGATTTTAAGGGAAACTAACATATTTATATTATTTTTGTACATTTAAGCTACTATTTTTATAGTCTTTATTTATTTATTTTTTAAACTCATTCATCAATGTTAATTGTTTTGGCCCACTATAATAGAATCATGACTATGCTAATGCACACCATTATTGATTTGAAATATCAAATTGTGAAAGTTGAAAAAATGCAAAATAAGAAAATAGATATCATGGTTATAAAATTGTGAAACGAGTTTCATTTGGGATTTCTTAATTGCATTTAGGGGATGGCTAGTTTAAGAATTTCAATTATCTGTTAGCCCAAAATAAATGGTTGTTTTGCACAGGAACTAATAACAAAAAATGCGTTTGAAGTTGGGGACTTAAAATAAAAATTTCTAAGAGTAATTTAGAAATTTTAACTATCTGTTAGTCCCAAACATATATACTAATATATTTGGAGAGAGTGAAACTGACATTTTTTATTTTATTTTTTGGTAAGAATGGTGATCCCCAGGATTTGATCCCTTGACCTCTGTTGTAGAGGTGGGAGATACTGACTAACTTATCCATAGCTTAATTTGTAAAAAATTTGGACCATTTCTCTATTCATGCATGTCATCCCTGTGCAGGGGACATGTTAATCTTCTCAGAATCGTTCCAATTTTATCAGATGTCGCGATGTTTGTTAAGACTCTGGGTTAAGTTAGAAAAAACTTTGGTCAGTCCATTAGAATGGAACTATACAGCCTATGAATCGAACTATATAACCAATTGTTTCGTACATGTTTCCCTCTCCTATTGGATACTTATGATACTTGAGAATCCATGTTTTATCCAATAGCTGAGTGGATCCGATAAGAGAGTGAAACATATACTCCACAATTAACTGTGCAGTTCAATTCATAGGCTGTGTAGTTTGATTCGTAATCTGTGCAGTTGAATAGTAATTAATGTGACTAATCAAAGTCAATTCTAACTGAATCCGAACCCATTATATACTTCAATATTTTTGGATATTTTTTTTACAAAAAACAAAACATAAAAATATATGCTAACAATTCATAAGATTGTATATATGTAGTAAGCTACAAGTAGGACAACAAAAAGAACTGAGCATAACATTTTATATTTTGTGTGTTGTCAATTTCAGTCCCATATGCATTGATAGAAAAGTGCCAGAGTATATATTTACATTAACGAGGTATATACTTTTATATGATAGAAGGCGACGAGAGGAATCTAAGGGTGGTGATGCCGGCTGTCAAAGATGAGGAGATAGTATTGTCTTTGCTCTTTTTATTTTTTTTAAAGTTAAACAGGGAACCAATCAGGTAATGAGACCCATTGAGGCTTCTCAATGGGGCTCAAATTTTGGGACCATGTAGCAAGACTCAAAAATAGCATATACTTTTAAAAATAGTATATCTCATTTAATGATGTACATGTTTTTATAAAAAATAAAGCATATATTTTAATAAATTGTATGGTTGCATTTATAGAAAATGTAAAAAAATTCTTTCAAAGGATATACCTTGTTAATATAAGTGTATGCGTCGTTAATTTTCTATTAACGCATATAAGGCTGGAATTGAGGCTAGAAAAGATCTGCGTGTAACAGCGCTTTTAAACAATTACGAATTTAAAAGAGTCAATTCTCTGCACAGCTAGCTCCTTTTTGAGGGTGGGATTTCGATCAGTCGATGGATAACATATCTCCATCAAATAATTAACAGCGGTCATATATAGATTGAGAATCCATTGATAAAAATATCATCCGGACACATGCTGATGGTAGGCAGGGATATGACATTTTCCTGGACATGGTTGGAGATTGAATTACAATATATGAACAAATTAAGTTGTTTTATGTTTTCGGGTACCTAGATTCACTCAAACAGTCAAAACTGTGATGTAGATTTTAAAGATCGTGGAAAGCCCCAAACACGTAAATCATATCAATTGAATTATTTTTTTGAAGTCTATCTTTTGAAAACATATACGTTTGCGTTTTTATTTTTTTAAGAAGTAAAGTAATGCTCAAACACACTTTAAATGCTAGCTACCATAATGTAGTGAGTGATTCATGATTCTGACTCAACACGATTTTTCTAGACTTGATTTAATAAACCTAATGATTTAATTTAAAAATGAGAAAATTATAAAGAGTTATAGTAAAAAATAATAATTAATCAGACCTAGAACATCCACCCTTAGACATGTCATCTTCTAATTACTTGTTGATATCGATGTTATTTTTTTTTATCCATATCAATTTAGATGGTTAAGGTTATAAAATTATTCAATTTTTATGTTACTGGACTAGATGTCCACATCATCTTAAATTTGTAAAGTGCACAAGAAACGAGATATGATAGAAGGATTGTTTAGAAAGTTTTTCTCCGGGGTTTTTGTTGTCATGGTTTCATGAGTTTTGACTGTTTTGTTACACCTATCTTATTATATATTTTAAACTTATGGAAGATATTATTTATTTATTAAATGGTGTGTATATATTCAAATACTTTCATATGTATACACACACACAAATATATACATATATACATATATATATATATACATATATGTAATAATTACTCTTGATCTCGTCCACAAAATACACATCCATATCAAATTTTATGTGATTCCGAGATCGTTGAGTTTTATGCCTGTCGGTTGCTAATTCCATTTGTTTTGTTTCTTTGACTACTTCTTATGGTCCAATCGCTCCATTAAGGCATCAGCTAGTGCATCACTTTGACAGTAAATTTTTTTTAATCTAGCATATTAAACTCCTCATAGAGGTATTTCAATCGATCTAGCAACGTAAAAGTATGATCAGTAAATTGAACATTAATGGATATATAGCAATACTTATGTATTGACACCTCCATAACTAGCAGCTCCCTTATAAGTACACATCCATTAATTATATATAATCTTACAAAATAAATGCATATAATTTTATTTTTATTTTTCTGTAATAAAAATATCCTAAAATATTGAAGTATATAATGGGTTATTAAATATAATAGGATAAGCCATACTCACAAACATGTTCGGATTTAGTCAGCACGAGGTTTGGTCAATCCCATCTGTATCACACTACACAATCTATGAATCGAACTATACAGTCTATAAAATGAACTGAACATTCAATTGTTGAGTGCATGTTTCACACTCCTATCGAATCCAATCAGCTATTGGATATAACATGGATTCTCAAGTATTATGAATATATCTAATAGGAGAGTGGAACATGCATCTAATAATTGATTGTGTAATCCGATCGATTCATAGACAGTGTAGTTCGGTTCATTGTATGTGTAGTTTGATTCATAGACTGTGCGGTTCAATACTGATAGGATTAGTCAAAGTCATTCCTAACTAGACCCAGACTCTTACCAAACACATATACGTTGCATCAGTTTTTCTCTATTGACATATATGACTATATTTTATTTGATTTCTTTCTTTGCTTTCCGTATTATTATTTTTTCTTTATTATATTGTCACAGGGCATACGTACGCTCATTGGGTTGAATTTCCATTACGTACTTTTTTTTTTTTGGGGTAAAGTCATTTCAAACTATTTGATACTCCCAGTATGAATATAATTGTAGCTAGCCTTCACTGGAATATTTTTTAAAATATGTATTTCTAACATTTTTTCGTTTTTAGTCCCCCCCCCCTTCAAAGTCCGTCTAAACTACCCTTAGAAATTTTTATTTTAAGTCTGTATAAACCATGCTATTTAGAAATTGATCCATCCATTTTTCATATTGTATTTTAAGTCTCCAATTTCAAATACATTGTTCGTTATTAGTTCCTGTGCACAACATCCATTTGTTTGGGGCTAACAGATAATTAAAATTCTCAAATTAGTCATCGTCTAAATAAAATTAAGAAGGATCTTTCTACACGGACTCCAAAATTTAAGCCCCATTAAGAAGCCCCAATAAGTGGCATTACCTAATTGACTCCCTGATTGACTTTGTTAAAAGGTAAAAAGAGCAAATACAATACTATCATTCCTTTATATTTGAGTTTCTCATTCTAAACAATAATCGCTTATTATTTGGGATTGTATGACCGCTTCTAGCACTCCCTCTTTGAAAAATTTCCTTTTTACCCTCATAAGGCATTCGCCATTTCAAAAATTCATTCCGAGTGACCTCCTCATCTTTGGCGACCAGCATCACCACCCTTGGATTGCTATCTTCTGCCTTCTATCATAAGAGAGGTGGATCAGTTATCTTTCGAGATCTCTTCCAACCTCCACCTCCTCCGACCTCCACCTCAATTTTTTTTCATATACGGTTACAGATACATATGAATATATTAGAATTACAGAAATAGATAAGTATATTAGTTTTTTTTTTTAGATACATATACAGATTTGGATACAGTCCCTATATTAATTGCGACCAGTTACAGTGGCCATGTATGTGAACTTAAATTAAATCTGATATTAAAAATGTAAATAATGATTCAAGGATGAATGTAAAATCAAAACAATATATTTTATTCAGATCGAGAAACCTAACATTAATGGATTGTTATTGTTTGCACCACAATCAGGTCGTAAATAAAAAAATTACTCGAGTAATTATAATTTTCTCCTCCATTCCCCACCAAAACTGAATTCGATATTTGTTTTCGCTTTCACATATCAATCTGGATAAAAAAAAAGTGTAAATCTTGTTTTTTTTTTTTGCATTACTTCAAAAAGAGAAAGAATATCCCAAATCGAGATTAATGAAATTGGTTTTGAAAAAAATCTCTCCATTTAGATAGAAAGGGTAAAGTGAGTAATTCAATATTGCCACCTCATGGGGCTTGGAATTGGGTCTACCAATTAGGGCCCACAAATCATTATTGATAAAAGAAATACCAAATGAAACCCACTCAACTATTTTATAATCAGTATATTGATTTTCTAATTTAGTCTTTCTTCAGCTTCTATCATTTGATATTTCAAATCAATAATGATGTACATTGGCATAGTCAAGATTCCATTATAGTAGCGGAAACTCATTAACTTTCATGAATGAGATTTCAAAAATAATTAAATAATAAAAAAACTATAGAAATAGTAGCTTGAAAGTACAAAAATAATATAAATATGTTAGTTTCATGTAATATCTTCGAATCTTAATTTAGATAAATAAAATTTAGAACCATGCAAAATATAAAATACAAAAAGAAACACTCTTAAGGAAGCTACTAATATATAATGGATTCCTAATAATTATATGATAGATACAGTGAACATTTACTACTAATGTTAATTATTGGTTTGCCAGTCTCACATCAATATCTCATCTTCTTTACTCTCAGAAAAATATTATCATTTTTATAATATTAAAAAAACTTTGTTCTCATAGCTAATTTTGGGCTTACAGATAATTAAAATTCTTGAACTACTCATCCTCCAAATGAAAGAAATCACAAATGAAACCCTCTTCAACATGTGTATAACCAGTTTATCAATTTTCTTATTCATCATTTTTTTAACTTCCATCATTTGATACTTCAAATTAAATCAATGATGATGTGTAATGACATAGACAAAATTACATAAAGTGTAGTGGGGAAAAATATGAACTTTGATTAATGAGATTTCAAAAATAAAAAAAATAAATCAAGGGGGCTATGGGAGACTAATAATCAGATAGAGATTCAAGGCCACCATCCGGATGAATTAGAGTCTGGGGACAAAGCAAATTTGGAGTTCTCAACCTGTCTGAAGCGTGCAAAGCGGTCCGCTATAGATCTATCAAACCAAGTTGGACAAATTGGGTTTGGCAACATCCACAGGTCCCCAAGCACTGGTTTACTTTGTGGTTGGCATGCTTCAATAAGCTTCCTTCTTTGGCCATACTCTTTCAGAAGAACCTGGTTGCATTTCCTAATTGTGTATTATGCGCAGCTCACCATGAATCAAATCAACATCTACTGTTTCAATGCTCCTGCTCTGCACAAGTATGGAGATCGGTTCTCACCAAAGCTGGCCTCCAAAGGCCTCCAATTTCCTCCATCACATCTGAGACTGGCTGGTTAGAGATGACCTTCAAGCTGAAGTTCCAAAGACTATCTTGCAAATGTTGGTTGCTGCTTCGGGGTGGCCCATTCGGTTAGAACGCAACTGAAGAATTTTCAAAAGGAAAACATCATTGAAGGATGCAATTTTCTCCCTTGTCCTCAGGGATTCAAGGATTAAAATCAATCAATGTACTGTCAAAGCAGTTCTATCTCCTAAGTTGGATAAAATGAGAAGGGGACTTGATATCCACATGCTAGAGCTCTCGCTTCAATCACAAGCTAAGAGGTGAGATGGGCAACACCACCAAGGGGCTATACCAAAGCTAAAATTGATGGTTCTTTATCTGAAGATAGAGGAGGGCCTGTTATGATTGTGCACTTGGGTAATCTAATCGTGGTTGAAGCTGTGCACACAAAGATTGAGCTCCTAGCTATTAGCAAAGTGTGAAATTAGCTCAATATTTGGGTACTCAAAACCTTTGAGTGGAGAGCGACTCCAAGGTGGCCATTCACTGGGGGACTCTGAGTCTAATGGTATAGTGGAGGGTTAGATATTTAACAAACTCCATTCGAAATGCTTGTTCATTATTCACCAATATCAAATTCACACCCATTCATAGAGAAGGAAACACTGTTGCAAACCATCTTGAGAGCTTCCAATCACAAGTGGGAGTCAGGGGTTGTAAACGAGCCGCACGAGCCAAGCTTTGACATGTCCTAGCTCGTCTCGTTTATAACCAAGCTGAACCGAGACGAGCTCATGAGTCTTAACGAGCTTAGCGTTCTTCTTCATTTTAAGGTTTTTAGGGGTTAAAAATAAAATTTTAGCCTAAATAAACCAAGTTCATGAGCCTAAACGTGCATAACTTTGTATTGATTTAATGTTTTGATAATACAAAAGAGTTGAGTTAAGCTTTAATTAAGTTTTTTATAACACAAACGAGTCGAGTTTGAACACAAAATGAAGCTCGATCCAGGTCCCGAGCCTAACCGAGCTTTAAAAATTGTTCAAGCTCACTCATTTGTCTAATTGAATGAGCCTGATCTCTAATTTTAAATCAAAGTTAGTTCTTATCTTTCTTAAATTATCTCTAATCTAATATTATTTTGAAAGAGATAAAAAAAATTTAAGCCGAGTATTATTTGAATTTGGGAATAAATCATTTGCTTTTTATTTTATGCTTGTTTAATATTAGATCATTTTATCTCATCTCGATAAATAATTTATTAAATTATAAAATTATAAATAATCTTGTTAAAAAAAATCACCCCGCGCGCGCGCTAAACCGCGCCGCGTGCGCAGGGTGCATGCACGGCATGCATGTCTCTCCAAGGGGTAAACGTGATTTAAAATCATGTCTCCCCCGTGGGGAGACATGCATGGCTTGCATGTGTCCCGAAGGGGGAGACGTGATTCAAATCACGTATCCCCCTTGGGGAGACATGCATGCACCCCGTGCACGTGGAGCGGTTCAATGCGCGCAGAGTAAAACGGCGGAGACATGATTGTGGATCATGTCTTCTCTGTGGTACCAGTCAGTGCCTCACGTTGACGCACAGAACGGGATTAAATTACTCACAGGGTCAGTTTTATAAATAAACTGACCATGAGATCAAAAATGAAATTCTTTTTTTTTAAGGGGTTATTTTCAAAAATTTCCTAAACTTTTACTCACCTTTTCTGTTAGTCCCGGGTCTCGAGGGTCCTATGGGAGGTGGTGGGCACCGCCTTCGTACTACTGCATTTCGTATGTTTAATATATTTTTTTTTGGCAAACATGAAGTTTTCCTAATTAATCATGTTTTATTCATTAAACTCTGCTTCTTACAAGTGGGGCCGCTTTTTAAAAAGCAAATGTTTAATATTTTCTGTGATAGTAAAATAAAACTTTTACAAAAAAAATCAGTATAGCTCACCCCAAAATTAAGTTCTGCCTCCACCCCAATTCATAGCTCTTTTTTTTTTAAGGTTAATGATAGGCAGCCTTAGTTTTATTTAAAGAAAGGGAACGCCCAATAAAACATATATAATTGAAAGACAGTCTAAGCCCAGAGTGTCAAGCTAGAAGAGGTGTCTATTGGTAGCCCCAAGTTTGACAAACTGCTCAGTGTAAAATTACTTCTCAATACATAGTGTACCACTCGCAAAAAAAACCTGCCGTGCTCCCGCACAGTACACTCCCTAACCCCGAATCAGCTGCGTGGCCATGTCCCATATATTTTCTTCATAAATAGCTGGTTGGTCTACCACAACAAACTCCTCCCATTTCATAGCCTTACCAGCTGTTTTATAAATTTGATCTTTGTCCAACGAGAATTAATAGAATTTGTTATTTATAGATTTTATTTTTAAAAAAAGTGTGTGTGTGTGTATATATTGTTAGATAAAATATATTATATATTTTAAAATAACATTTGGGGACAGCAAATGAGACCATAAACCCGGGGTTGGGGGCGTTCTAACATTTTCCCTCTTGAAAGGTCAAGTCACTACTGCATGGATCTAAAAATCACTTTTAAGACCCGATTAATTCCCGGCAAGGCCATAGCAACGTTTAGCGCCTAACCATTTTTTCGATTAATCCATATTTGACTAACATGCTATTAAGTTACATTACATATAGATTAGTTTTGTTTTGGTGTTAATTTTCCATCCAAACCAGATAGGAACTGAATTGACCTCTCTGATTCAGGCTGATAAGGAGGGGAACGTAGATTTGAGAGCTCGCTAAAAACCTACTCTTCCATCTGTTTTTTTTTTTTTTTTTTTTTTAACCCTTCCTAGCATCATATTGTAATTGTTGGGGGTTGAGAGACTATATGTCCCTTATGATATCATACTTGCAATAAAATTATTTTAAAATATCATACTTGCAATAAAATTATCTTAGAATAATAGAAATAATATAATGGCAAGCTCTATATATAGGTGGCGGAAAAAAACAGGACAAATTAATGGAAAACTAATATAATATAATGACAAATCAATGAAAAACAAAACAACAATCATAGTTAAAATTTCAATTGGAGGTTGAATTGAAATTGAGTATGTCTATTTATTTATGCTTCTAGGACCAGTAGTTTTAAGTATTGACTCAGTTCTTTCAAATTGTTTCTCATTATTAAGAAAAGGTAATGAAGAAAAAATATAGGCTTATTTATAGCAATAGTATTTGATCGTTGTTATTTCAAGGTCAATCTATTCACTCGTCTAGATAATATTTTTCCGTGCTCACTAATAGTTTTTAGTGAATTATGTAATTAACTAGACTTAATGAATTTAGTCCATATTATGAGCAGGACTTATATCCTCAGGACAGATCATCTTTATGCTATAACATGGAGAGTTATTTCACTTTTGCTCTCTTTGATAATTGTTTGTGAGGTCCTAACATAGATCAGATCTATATATCTCATATTCTTTCTACTACTTAAAAAAGTTCTTTTGTGCAAATCATGGAGAGACACAAAACAGTATAACCAAGTCACATTAGTCCACTCACACACACACATATGCAAGTGGCATCGTGAAAATTTGGTGTGCACAATAAATTATCTGGTATACCAATGCATAGGTACAATATTCATTTAAACCAAACTTAAGCAAAAATAAATGGTAATATAAAGTACAACTTTATTACGTTCATCACACATTCAACTAATTAAGCTGCCTCTCCATTGGCATTTATTATGAAGCTTTGGATATTAGGCCCCCATTCAGATAATGGGCACCGGATTAACAAGCAATGTGGATATATTATCTTTCATCTCACCAGATGGTTCATTGTATGAATTGTGAACTCTATAAATGACTTCTGCCACGCATTTCAAAGTAAGAGCGGGCTTGCGGGCCTCAATGGGAATGGAAGATGGTTTGAGAAGCTCTTCATTGATGATTTTACTGCATTTTTTCATCAATTTCTTCAAATCAAGGCATGCTTCCTCTTCTGAGATGCCCTTCTCCAACACGTAGCATTGCACAGTTGAAATCACTTGGCCCTCCTCTTGTCTTATCTTTGATATATACAATATAATGTGGATGATTTGTAAATTGTTTTGATAGAGAATAGGGAACATAAACAAACGAGAAGACATGAACATATTTTTCAGTGTTTTAAAACACAATCCAACCCAACCGGTTAATTAATTATCTGTTTATTTGTCTGACCAACAATGTGATTTTTAAAACATTAATTGTATTTTGGCTAATAACCATGACTTTTTTGTACGCGACCAAACAAAAACAAAGGAGAGCACGTAAAAGAGATCCAAGTTCTTAAAAATTCGTATTTAAGTTTTACAAAAGAAACAAAAGAAAACACATGTAAAAGAAATACAAAGAGCATATGTCATGTGTCAGGATTATTTATCTTTTATAAGCATGATAGAGATCATATCCAAACATAAATTAGGATTTGCTAATTTATTTTTCTTATGTGAGACTAAAAGAATATAAACACATAAGAATGGTAAAATCAAATACAATATTTAATAAATCATCATTGAAAAAATATATTACTTTGTGAATAAAAAAAACCCAACAATAATAATTAACCTTTAAGTATGATTTTGCAACTACCTTGTCTTGCTCCACGTCAGCAATATCGTCCATGAGTCGGCTGTGCAGTGCAGTAAAATGGAGGAGCTTTGGTATACTTATCACCCAATCATAGACTTCTTTGGTTAAATTAATATCTTCCAACCCAACAAGAGTGGCACAATGTAGCATTGGGTAACCACTACTCTGAACAGTAACACTCAAATGCTCTTCGAATGTTGGAACATATCGCTTCGCACCCCATTTCGCTTCTTGTAGGTACAATCTAGACATATCTTTCATCTGTGTTTCCATGTCTCCAAAATCATTCTTGTTTAATTTTTCTATGTTAAAAAATAAATTAAAAAAATATAAGAAAAACAAAGAAACGAAAAGTGTACCGCTTTCTTGAGATAATCGACACGGTATGAGTTCCCTTCTGATGATAGATCCTTTTCAAATTCTTTGAAAGTATCTGCCAATGCTTGAATAAAAATCTGCATGTAGTCTGGGAGTTGTTTCATGGCCTCCATATCCCACCTATGCATATATATGAAACATGTTATACAATAAGTTTAGACAAGTGGGGACAATTTAAGAGAGATTCAATTATGACAAATTGGGGTTGGCCCTATATTTAATTTGCAATTATGAAGTTTTGGGTTTAAAATATCAGTGGCTACTTATAATAATTAAATTTGAGAGACAAGCAATTAAGAACATATATCTGACCTTTGGATCACATCATTGAATGGTATGAGTTCCTCGAGTGTGCCATAATGATCAAATATGTCATCCATCACTGAAGTCAGAACTACAGTCTTTGCGAACACCCTCCTTGGTCGAGATTGATTTGGCTCAGGAGACACACCGAAAGCCCAATAATAACATTCCACCAATCTATCCCTAGCAAACTTTAGCTTGTCAACCAGCGCCAATTCCTTCCACCACCTATAACAGGAGGCAACCACCATGAAAAAGTTGGTGTCATAAGACAATCTTATACACTCTCTAACTTGGTTTTGTCTAATCAAATATATGCTTTATCAGATGAATTATTTGTATTTTTTCATAAAAAGTTATATTTTTATTTTTATGTAAATATATGATTATAATCATAAAGTATACGATTTTAAGAAATAAAGCATGTAAAAATACAATAAAAATTGCTTATAAGCCTATGGAACATTACTTTTACGGGATTGGTAAGTAAATAGAGAAACTCAGATATAACAACTTGGTGTTTGACAAGAAAATTTAAAACTGAAAATTCATAGGAGGGGTTATTTAATTTGACACATCGACCTTATGTCGATTTTCATGAAAGTAGAAGGTAGTAAGTATATTGTGGTCATCTATTCTTTCGAATTTTTTTGGATGTTCTAATGAAAGGAGAATGAACATCAAACTAGCCATTAGTTAACCATTGTAACTTACACTGACATATGTAGAAACTAATTGTACTTGCTTTTAATCAGTTTTATGACCAGTTTTATAACGTTGGTTCTAAAAGAGAATTTTTTTTTCTCAGCATACTAGTTTTGGTGGATTCCATAAAAAATTTATCTAAGATATCTGGGAGTCAATACAAAAATGGAGGATTCCAAACAGAATTTTTATTGATGTTCTAATAAAAGGAAAATGAACGTCAAACTAGCCATTAGTTAAATATTGTAACTTACAATGAGATGTTCTTGAGTTCTTTCTGAAGCAGCCTTTGCACCCGATTGTAATCCAGCTTTGCGAGCTCTAGCAGCGCATCGTTCCGCTGCTCATCTTTCTCATATATGGAAATGTATTGCCTTGCTAGGAGCCTCGCCATTCCGTTGCGGAGTGGCATATACAATGCTCTCTCTATATCCATTGCTAACGAAACACTTACCTTGTTATTATTCTTAACCAATGGTAGGTGGTGCATTGTAAAAGCAATGGCCTCATCAAGTATATCCTCTCCAGGCAATCCAAGGTGAGCTGCCTCATATAGGCTCAACAAACCCCTTGCATCACCGCTCAAGCTCTCATTGAACTTACCAAGCGCGTTTGTGTACTTCTTAAATCCATCTGTTTCAACGTTGGATCTAATTGAGCTTTTCTGAAATTGATAAGTTACTACATATATAGAACTTGTTGTAATGTAGGACGGGTGATCAATGCATACTTGGGGAGATTAGATTACCGGAAAAGGTTCAAGATGAAATTACAGATATAGTAGCTGACAACAAAAAATGAGAACGATCTTAGAATCCCAGGAAATTTAATATTGTGAAGTGTTTCGTTGAATCTTCTAGATATATTTTTATTATACAACTAACTTTGTGGATTTTGATCAAACCCATCATTAAAGTCTTTCAATAAGCGGATTTAATATCATGGTAATTAAACAAGAATTGATTGACATCATGTGAGTACAAATTTTTCATTTGAAAGAATTTCATGTATCAATCTAAATTAGGTTCTAATATATTAAGCATGATTGAGCAGCATAATCTTATTTTTGATCAATAGTATTCAAGGTTTCTTCTCTTTTCGAGTATGCATTTATAATAATTTTTAACATGGATTGGATTCTTTATCGCTCACCAGATGGGGTGTTATAGCCCCATTGCCTCAGTAGGCGAAACCGGAGGGCGAATGCATGCAGATCATCATCAATACAAGCATTATCATTGATTTGTTTCAGAGCTTCATCGATCTCTTGCTCAAAGTCATAACCCAAAGCAAGGCGTTGGATTGCATCAACCAAAGTCATCTTTTGGAGGGGTTCATTGGCATGTCGCATCATCTTCTTCACTTCTCTCTTCAATTCCTCTACTCTCTTTTCGACTGATGAATCAATCTCCTGCACGAATTGAAACAATATCATCAGTTAAATATATTGTAAAACATGTAATCAACGTACACTAAACAGCGATGATGATGAAAGTGTAGAATTTAATCACGTACCGGGGAGAGCCGAATGAAGAAGTCACCCCAATAACTTGGTTCATAGTGTGTAGATTTGCGAACAACCTCTTTTCCTTGCAGTACTGGATGTTGTACTAGGACTGAAGCAGCCATGGCACTCATAGCAATTTTGTTTAACCTCTCACTCTAATAGTCAGGGTTAGCTTCAGTGGTTGAATTGAAGATCATCATTCAATGTGGGTGTGGTATTTATGGCATTTCCATATGTCATCGTCACACGATATCTATAACATAAAAAAAGAAACACTCGTAATTAGGAAGCTTTGTTCTCCTGATTTTTGATCTATGATCACAGTGTAATCAAATGTTAAAAAAAGGATGCTTTGCTCAATATAGGCCAAAAACAATCAAAAGCATTCTAAGCATGCCCAATAAATAAATGGTGATTAATTGAAAAGCGTGATTAACGTTTACTTGGAACATCACCAATTACTTTGATTCAAAAGCTTACATCATCATCCATGTTAGCTCGTTGGCAAATGATAGGACATTTTACAGTAAATAAAACCATATATTTCTATGAATTTAATTTATAATTAAATCCTACAATTCAATAAGATATATTTGATGAATGTCTAATATATATATTATCCTTCAAATGAATTGACATTAAAATTTTTAATAGAATATTGGTAGACTTGATATTTTATAGTTCAAAATATATTATATTTTGTAAATATATCTTCAGTCATTACATAAATTATTTTTCATTCTTGCCCCTAACAAAAAATCATTTGTAAAAAATTTGGATCATTTCTCTATTCATGCATGTCATCCCAGTGCAGGGGACATGTTAATCTTCTCTGAATCGTTCCAATTTTATCAGATGTCGCGATGTTTGTTAAGACTCTGGGTTAAGTTAGGAAAAACTTTGGTCAGTCTATTAAAATCGAACTATACAGCATATGAATCGAACTATATAACCAATTGTTTCGTATATGTTTCCCTTTCCTATTGGATACTTATGATACTTGAGAATCCATGTTTTATCCAATAGCTAAGTGGATCCGATAAGAGAGTGAAACATATACTCCACAATTAACTGTGTTGTTCAATTCATAGGCTGTGTAATTTGATTCGTAATATGTGCAGTTGAATACTAATTAATGTGACAAATCAAAGTCAATTCTAACCGAATCCGAACCCATTATATACTTCAATATTTTTGGATATTTTTTTTACAAAAAAACAAAACATAAAAATATATGCGTTTAATTCATAAGATTGTATATATGTAGTAAGCTACAAGTAGGACAACAAAAAGAATTGAGCATAACATTTTATATTTTGTGTGTTGTCAATTTCTGTCCCATATGCATTGATAGAAAAGTGCCAGAGTATATATTTACGTTAATGAGGTATATGCTTTTATATGACAGAGGGTGACGAGAGGAATTTAAGGGTGGTGATGCCGGCTGCCAAAGATGAGGAGGTAGTATTGTCTTTGCGCTTTTTATTTTTTTTAAAGTGAAACAGGGAACCAATCAGGTAATGAGACCCATTGAGGCTTTTCAAAGGGGCTCAAATTTTGGGACCCATGTAGCAAGACTCAAAAATAGCATATACTTTTAAAAATAGTATATCTCATTTAATGATGTACATGCTTTTATAAAAAATAAAGCATATATTTCAATAAATTGTATGGTTGCATTTATAGAAAATGTAAAAAAATTCTTTCAAAGCATATAACTTGTTAATATAAGTGTATGCGTCGTTAATTTTCTATTAACGCATATAAGGCTGGAATTGGGGCTAGAAAAGATCTGCGTGTAACAACGCTTTTAAACAATTACGAATTTAAAAGAGTCAATTCTCTGCACAGCTAGCTCTTTTTTGAGGGTGGGATTTCCATCAGTCGATGGATAACATATCTCCATCAAATAATTAACAGCGGTCATATATAGATTGAGAATCCATTGATAAAAATATCATCCGGACACATGCTGATGGTAGGCAGGGATATGACATTTTCCTGGACATGGTTGGAGATTGAATTACAATATATGAACAAATTAAGTTGTTTTATGTTTTCGGGTACCTAGATTCACTCAAACAGTCAAAACTGTGATGTAGATTTTAAAGATCGTGGAAAGCCCCAAACACGTAAATCATATCAATTGAATTATTTTCTTGAAGTCTATCTTTTGAAAACATGTACGTTTGCGTTTTTATTTTTTTAAGAAGTAAAGTAATGCTCAAACACACTTTAAATGCTAGCTACCATAATGTAGTGAGTGATTCATGATTCTGACTCAACACGATTTTTCTAGACTTGATTTAATAAACCTAATGATTTAATTTAAAAATGAGAAAATTATAAAGAGTTATAGTAAAAAATAATAATTAATCAGACCTAGAACATCCACCCTTAGACATGTCATCTTCTAATTACTTGTTGATATCGATGTTATTTTTTTTTATCCATATCAGTTTAGATGGTTAAGGTTATAAAATTATTCAATTTTTATGTTACTGGACTAGATGTCCACATCGTCTTAAAACTGTAAAGTGCACAAGAAACGAGATATGATAGAAGGATTGTTTAGAAAGTTTTTCTCCGGGGTTTTTGTTGTCATGGTTTCATGAGTTTTGACTGTTTTGTTACACCTATCTTCTTATATATTTTAAACTTATGGAAGATATTATTTATTTATTAAATGGTGTGTATATATTCAAATACTTTCATATGTATACACACACACAAATATATACATATATACATATATATACATATATACATATATGTAATAATTACTCTTGATCTCGTCCACAAAATACACATCCATATCAAATTTTATGTGATTCCGAGATCGTTGAGTTTTATGCCTGTCGGTTGCTAATTCCATTTGTTTTGTTTCTTTGACTACTTCTTATGGTCCAATCGCTCCATTAAGGCATCAGCTAGTGCATCACTTTGACAGTAAATTTTTTTTAATCTAGCATATTAAACTCCTCATAGAGGTATTTCAATCGATCTAGCAACGTAAAAGTATGATCAGTAAATTGAACATTAATGGATATATAGCAATACTTATGTATTGACACCTCCATAACTAGCAGCTCCCTTATAAGTACACATCCATTAATTATATATAATCTTACAAAATAAATGCATATATTTTATTTTTATTTTTCTGTAATAAAAATATCCTAAAATATTGAAGTATATAATGGGTTATTAAATGGACTAGGATAAGCCATACTCACAAACATGTTCGGATTTAGTCAACACTAGGTTTGGTCATTCCCATCAGTATCACACTGCACAATCTATGAATCGAACTATACAGTCTATAAAATGAACTGAACATTCAATTGTTGAGTGCATGTTTCACACTCCTATCGAATCCAATCAGCTGTTGGATATAACATGGATTCTCAAGTATCATTAATATCTAATAGGAGAGTGGAACATGCATCTAATAATTGACTGTGTAATCCGATCGATTCATAGACAGTGTAGTTCGGTTCATAGTATGTGTAGTTTGATTCATAGACTGTGCGGTTCGATACTGATAGGATTAGTCAAAGTCATTCCTAACTAGACCTAGACTCTTACCAAACACATATAAGCTGCATCAGTTTTTCTCTATTGACATATATGACTATATTTTATTTGATTTCTCTCTTTGCTTTCCGTATTATTATTTTTTCTTTATTATATTGTCACAGGGCATACATACGCTCATTGGGTTGAATTTCCATTAAATACATTTTTTTTGGGGGTAAACTCATTTCAAACTATTTGATACTCCCAGTATGAATATAATTGTAGCTAGCCTTCACTGGAATATTTTTTAAAATATGTATTTCTAACATTTTTTCGTTTTTAGTCCCCCCCCCCCTAGAAATTTTTATTTTAAGTCTGTATAAACTTTGCTATTTAGAAATTGATCCATCCATTTTTCATATTGTATTTTAAGACTCCAATTTCAAATACATTGTTCGTTATTAGTTCTTGTGCACAACATCCATTTGTTTGGGGCTAGCAGATAATTAAAATTCTCAAATTAGTCATCGTCTAAATAAAATTAAGAAGGATCTTTCTACACGGACTCCAAAACTTAAGCCCCATTAAGAAGCCCCAATAGGTGTCATTACCTAATTGACTCCCTGATTGACTTTGTTAAAAGGTTAAAAGAGCAAATACAATACTATCATTCCTTTATATTTGAGTTTCTCATTCTAAACAATAATCGCTTATTATTTGGGATTGTATGACCGCTTCTAGCACTCCCTCTTTGAAAAATTTCCTTTTTACCCTCATAAGGCATTCGCCATTTCAAAAATTCATTCCGAGTGACCTCCTCATCTTCGGCGACCGGCATCACCACCATTGGATTGCTATCTTCTGCCCTCCATCATATGAGAGGTGGATCAGTTACCTTTCGAGCTCTCTTCCAACCTCCACCTCCTCCGACCTCTACCTCAATTTTTTTTCATATACGGTTACAGATACATATGAATATATTAGAATTTCAGAAATAGATAAGTATATTAGTTTTTTTTTTAGATACATATACAGATTTGGATACAGTCCCTATATTAATTGCGACCAGTTACAGTGGCCATGTATGTGAACTTAAATTAAATCTGATATTAAAAATGTAAATAATGATTCAAGGATGAATGTAAAATCAAAACAATATATTTTATTCAGATCGAGAAACCTAACATGAATGGATTGTTATTGTTTGCACCACAATCAGGTCGTAAATAAAAAAAATACTCTAGTAATTATAATTTTCTCCTCCATTCCCCACCAAAACTAAATTCGATATTTGTTTTCGTTTTCACATATCAATCTGGATAAAAAAAAAGCGTAAATCTTGTTTTTTTTGCATTACTTCAAAAAGGGAAAGAATATCCCGAATCGAGATTAAAGAAATTGGTTTTGAAAAAAATCTCTCCATTTAGATAGAAAGGGTAAAGTGAGTGATTCAATTTTGCCTCCTGATGGGGCTTGGGATTGAGTCTACCAATTAGGGCCCACAAATCATTATTGATAAAAGAAATACCAAATGAAACCCATTCAACTATTTTATAATCAGGATATTGATTTTCTAATTTAGCCTTTCTTCAGCTTCTATCATTTGATATTTCAAATCAATAATGATGTACATTGGCATAGTCAAGATTCCATTATAGTAGCGGAAACTCATTAACTTTCATGAATGAGATTTCAAAAATAATTAAATAAATAAAAACTATAGAAATAGTAGCTTGAAAGTACAAAAATAATATAAATATGTTATTTCATGTAATATCTTCGAATCTTAATTTAGATAAATAAAATTTAGAACCATGCAAAATATAAAATACAAAAAGAAACACTCTTAAGGAAGCTACTAATATATAATGGATTCCTAATAATTATATGATAGATACAGTGAACATTTACTACTAATGTTGATTATTTGTTTGCGAGTCTCACATCAATATCTCATCTTCTTTACTCTCAGAAAAATATTATCATTTTTATAATATTAAAAAAACTTTGTTCTCATAGCTAATTTTGGGCTTACAGATAATTAAAATTCTTAAACTACTCATCCTCCAAATGAAAGAAATCACAAATGAAACCCTCTTCAACATGTGTATAACCAGTTTATCAATTTTCTTATTCATCATTTTTTCAACTTTCATCATTTGATACTTCAAATTAAATCAATGATGATGTGTAATGACATAGCCAAAATTACATAAAGTGTAGTGGGGAAAAATTTGAACTTTGATTAATGAGATTTCAAAAATAAAAAAATAAATCAGGGGGGCTATGGGAGACTAATAATCAGATAGAGATTCAAGGCCACCATCCGGATGAATTAGAGTCTGGGGACAAAGCAAATTTGGAGTTCTCAACCTGTCTGAAGCGTGCAAAGCGGTCCGCTATAGATCTATCAAACCAAGTTGGACAAATTGGGTTTGGCAACATCCACAGGTCCCCAAGCACTGGTTTACTTTGTGGTTGGCATGCTTCAATAAGCTTCCTTCTTTGGCCATACTCTTTCAGAAGAACCTGGTTGCATTTCCTAATTGTGTATTATGCACAGCTCACCATGAATCAAATCAACATCAACTGTTTCAATCCTCCTGCTCTGCACAAGTATGGAGATCGGTTCTCACCAAAGCTGGTCTCCAAAGGCCTCCAATTTCCTCCATCACATCTGAGACTGGCTGGTTGGAGATGACCTTCATGGCTGAAGTTCCAAAGACTATCTTGCAAATGTTGGTTGCTGCTCGGGGTGGCCCATTCGGTTAGAACGCAACTGAAGAATTTTCAAAAGGAAAACATCATTGAAGGATGCAATTTTCTCCCTTGCCCTCAGGGATTCAAGGATTAAAATCAATCAATGTACTGTTAAAGCCGTTCTATCTCCTAAGTTGGATAAAATGAGAAGGGGACTTGATATCCACATGCTAGAGCTCTCGCTTCAATCACAAGCTAAGAGGTGAGATGGGAAACACCACCAAGGGGCTATACCAAAGCTAAAATTGATGGTTCTTTATCTGAAGATAGAGGAGGCTATGGCCTGTTATGATTGTGCACTTGGGTAATCTAATCGTGGTTGAAGCTGTGCACACAAAGATTGAGCTCCTAGCTATTAGCAAAGTATGAAATTAGCTCGATATTTGGGTACTCAAAACCTTTGGGTGGAGAGCGACTCCAAGGTGGCCATTCACTGGGTGACTCTAAGTCTAATGGGATAGTGGAGGGTTAGATATTTAACAAACTCCACCTGAAAAATGGAACACACGTGCGCCCGGTGCACATGCCTTTATGCCTTGCGTATGCCCTTGCAGAAAATTCAAAACCCATTCGTGCCAAATTCAGTTGACTATCTAATATCTACGGTGCCATCTTCAAATACTCCTTTTTTTTTAATCACTACACCAAATCCGTGAATATCTAATCTTAATCCATACATGCGATTTATTTTCAATCAAATCCCATGCAATAAGAGATTAAACTGTTATCTTCCTCTTTTGTTTTCTTTCCTTTTCGATCAGCCAACATATGTCTCTCTCTCACTCCCCTCCAAAATAGTTTCTTTTTCATTGTTTCTCTTAAATTAATCTCAAATTCATCTCTCTTTATATCTCTCTCTTTATGGTTGAATAATATATAGTTCAACCCTTAAGGTATTTTTTTTATTTTTATAATTTTCTCATTCCAATAAAATTTATTTTATTTATTTTTTTATTAATTAATTGCATATCATATATATGATAGAAAATTTTAATGTAAGTGTTGTATAATATTATGCATCTATTTTATAATATTTATAACTTAAAATAAAATAATGTGTGAAAATTTATGTATTATTGAACCGCCAGCTTTTGCCTTAGCTAACTATTAAAATTCTTGAAAAGTTCTTCCCTTCACAATGTTTAATTTTCTTTGGGCTGGGGATGAAGAAATGAAAAAACAACACCCAGTTAAATGGGATCTTGTATGTTCCCCTAGGGCGGAGGGAGGACTGGGTTTAAAAAGACTGGAGGACTGAAATGCTGTTGCTATGGGTACCCGGCCCATTTCGGGCTCAGTGGATCAAATTGAAGTATCTATGGAGAGCTTCTATTTGGACAGTTCAACTGATCTCCTCAGGTTCAGTAGTTTGGAGGAAGATCCTCAAGGCACGGGAATGGGTTCGTTCCAAGACCAAATATGTAATTTTTAATGGGATCTCTATAAACCTTTGGAATGACCCATGGCTTCGAGGGCATGATCTTCAAAATCATTTCAATGGGGCTCATCTTCTTGGTTGGGGCCCTCCTTCAGAACTCATAGCAAGTAAGATTATTACTGACAATTCTTGGAGAAAACCTCCTCGGTGGCCTACTGAATTTGATGTGCTGATGGAACTCGAACTAGTTGGACAAGAAATTGGTCCTGATGATTTGTTAAGTTTGGATTGGGTCAAGAACTGGCTTCTTGTCCACCACTACGGCTTGAAGTTCCATCAGCACCTCTCGTCCAACCCTTTTGTGGACCAAAGATATATGGTATTCAATCCAACCTCCTAGAAGGAGTCTTCTTTGCTAGCAAGCTGTTCTTAACAGGTTGCCTATACCTTGTGTAGGCTGAAAAGGATGTGTCTAGTGATCATTGATTGCTCTCCACTTTATTCTTCAGGTGTGAAAATGTTGATCACCCTTTTCTTCTATGTATTACAAAGGCAGACAGGCTCAACAGTATGTAAGAAATATTTTTATCTCATCTATCTATAATTGATAAGATAAGATATTAGAATTCAAAGAGATATTAACAAACTATTAAGGGATTTTTTCTGGCAAGGGACTTCTCATTCTAGAAAGGCTCATCATGTGAGTTGGGATAAGATTTGTCAGCCTCTGGTTGAAGGAGGGTTGGGTATTAAGCGCACGAAGGACTGGTCTGTTGGGGCCTCGGGAGTACGTTTTTGGGAGATTGCAAGCAAAAAAGACTCTATGTGGGTCCGTTGGATGACTCAAAGGTATTTGAGAAAAGATAGCATATGGAGTGTTATGCCTCCCTCGGGTTGCTCCTCATCATGGAAGTTAATTACACAAGCCAGGGATTGGATAGCTCCACAATCCAAATACTTGATCTTTGAGGGTCGGACCATCAATTTATGGTATGATCCTTGGATCAATGGTAGAGGGTTGAAAAATATTTTGGGGAGGGTAACCTATGATTGGGGGCCTCCTCAAGAAGCTACTATTGCCACCTTCATTAACAATGGAAAATGGATGAAGCCATCAAGATGCTCGGTGGAGATAGACAATGTCTGGGCAGAGATTCAACAGATTGAGGTTGGGGGCACAGGGACTGATATCCTGATCTGGTCCCCTTGTAAAACAGGACAATTGAGACTTACAGAAGCGTGGAAGGCGGTGCGATCTAAGGGCCATGAGTCTCAATGGTGTGAGTGGCTATGGCATCCTATCCAAACTCCCAAGCATTGTGTGTGCATGGCAAGCCTTTCAGGACAGACTTCCTACTCTCTCCAGATTACAGCACCAAGGGCTTGTTCAAGTGACTACTTGCTCACTGTGTTCCTCTGCTAATGAGGAAGTGGACCATCTTTTTTTGGGATGTTCTTTTTCTCGATTCATTTGGACAAGGTTGTTCCGGGATTTGTCAATCCGATCTCCCATTCCTCATGTATTGGCTTCTCTACCCACTTGGCTAAAAACTCATCTTTCAAACCCATTCAAGAAGGAGATTGCACTGCTAATCATCACCACTTCTTTCTGGTGTCTGTGGATTGAGCGAAATAACCCAGTTTTCAGGAGGAAGGATAAGCATAAAATAGCCGTTCTAAAGCGCATCCGTGATAGTATAAAGGTGAGGACACTCAACAAAGTCTTCCAGATCTCTCCCACTCTTGAGGATCGTCGTATTGCAACCCTATTTGGACTACAAACGATCGAACATGAAACAACCTCTACCATAGTCACATGGACCCCCCCACCGGAAGGCTGGTACAAGCTTAATAGTGATGGATCTCTAGGTGATGATAGAGGAGGCTATGGTGCTCTACTCCGAAACTCAAGGGCTGCCTTTACTGCAGGGTTAGCAGGGCGCTTAGATCTGCCTTCAATCAACTTATTGGAACTAAAAGCCATCGAGCAGGGGATCTGGCTGGCAATTTCCACTGGTGTTGATAATTTGTGGATTGAATCGGACTCCACGACTGCTTTGGCGTGGGTTCATGGAAAAGGTAATGCTCCCTGGACTGCCTTTCGATCTCTTAGGAGGATTTCTCAAGTCTGGGGAGGCTGCAAAGTTGGAAAGCAACACACATCCACCGGGAAGGTAATACTCCTGCGGATCTTTTGGCTGCTCATCAATCTCCCCAGGGAGAAACTTTGCTGCAATCAGACCAGTTAACACAGGAAATGAAAGAAGCAAATTGCACAAGATCGACTACAACGAGGCTATCTTCGAAAACACTAGAATGATCTAAATTGATAAACAGGGCGATGCACTGCCTTGTTTATTTTTTCAGGGTGGCATATGGAAAATTGGGTATTCTAGGGGAGTCTATAAGTTCTTTGGTAGATCTCTTAAGGACTCAAATGTCCATGATGTCCATCATTTTGTAAGCAATGTGTATTTGTAAAAACTCTTCTTCATAGAAATACAACCCTTTTGATTACCAATAAAAAAAAAGATATTAGAATTCAGATAAAATCTCAATAGATAAGATTTAGATAATATTTAAAATTTGAATTATAAATAAGATTTTATCTCATCTATCTATAATACTAACCAAAAGTGTTTGTTTTCATATTTGTTCTTTCGTGTGTAACATTTTCATTTTCAATTATATCCTTTGTAATATCTGAACTTTTAATTTTATATTAAGGGTAAGTATGAAAAAAACACATTTTTAATTTTTAAAAGATAATGTGAGATATTCATCAAATCTATCTCTTTTTAATATCCACCTATCTATTTTAATGATATGTTGAATAAATGGTAATGATCATGCCACATCATCATATTTTAATTTTATATTTTTATTAGATTTAGATTGAGATAATCATGAAAATATAGGTGATAAATAGTTAATTTCGGGTTAAATATGAGTTTTAACGTTTGATCTCACTATTCATCATGCAATAATCATTTTTGAGAAAAATATATTTCACAGTTATAAGTATATATATCGAAAAGCTTTTTCCAACAAGCTAGTGATAATCCCAATTGGAGTTATACTTGAAAAGTTAGGAATTTTTAAAGAATTTCATAAATAATTTAATTTTTTATTTGTATATATACCCCTAAAAATCACAATATAACAAATATCCCTAATTATTTGTTATTTTCAATAATTTTATTCAAAAGGGTTTAAATTGTACATGAATGTTTTTTTTTATGCATTGAAACAATATTATTGGTTTGAAATTTTAAAATGGGGTATTTTTATGATATAGGGTTGGTTAAGGGGTATATATAAAAAAACACATTTTCAGTTGTACATCATAATATATCTCTTTTACGTGTAATTTTGTAATAAATTTTATGAAAGATTTATTTAATCATTTTTAAAATTGTCATTATATCGTTTATGTATATATAACATGGTATATTATATCGCATATAAATGAATTAAAAAATTTTCAGAGTATTAATTGTGGGCAGCTTTTTAAAAATATTTATTTATTGACACGCACATTATGCGTGGAGGAAAACTATTCTCATCTGTTAAGATTTTATCTAAATTTTAAAATCTCATATAATCAAAATTTTTAAATTTCATTCTTATATGTTGAGATTGAGATAAAATTCAAAATAATATATCCATTAATGTTAGGATAGAATTAAATATTATTTCAATCTTATTTTATTTTATCTTAATTTGATAACAAATATACTACTTAAAAAATATAGGCGAGGAAGGAGGAGATTTTTTATAAATCATGCCTCATTTTAAAAAGGAGGCTTGATTTATATGTCAAGTCTCCTTTGAAAGAGAAAACAAAAAAAAACCTTGGTTTGCCCGGAGAGGATGTACTAGCTAGATGAAGCCATAGCTAGGTTTCACTGGGTACCATCTTAGGTTTATTATGGGTAAGGTAAGTGATTCTTTGGCTATGGACATCGACGTTTATGAGAGAGATGAAAAACCATGTGACCAACTGTTTATGAGAGAGATGAAAAACCATGTGACCAACTGTTGGACCCTGCGAAGTTGGCTTACAACCAGGTGCAGTGGTTGCATGCTATATATGTACAATTAATGGACCAGTGGAGTTCACATGTCCATGAAATTTTTTTTTATATATCTTATATGAAAATGCTGAGACGTCGACGTGTCTAATTTCCCACCAAAAACAAAAACAAAGAAACATGAACCAATGTGAAATGAAAAGAAGAGATTCAACCATTAATTAATATAACTAAACAAATCTGAACTTGCTCTGGACTTGCCCTAGGGAGATGGTAGATGTACCCCTTAATTAGTGAAAGAACCTAAATTCGAGTCTTATTACTTGATGATAATAAAAATTTGATCAAAGAAAATACTTATCAATAAAAAAAATAATATCAAACAAAAAAATAAGTATACAATAATAATAAAAAAATTCACTCCTTCATGTTGTTTCCATGCCCGGCTGTCACCTAGACAGGCTGGAAGGCCGCCTAAGGGCCCTACCCAAGAGGCCTCAAGATAAAATAAATGTTTTTAGTTCTATTAGGAAAAAATGATTTTGTGGGGCATTATCAATTTTATGGATCGGATAACTATTAAGAACAGTCCAACATATTGCTCCAAGTGTAATAGTCCCACATGCTTCAATTCTTTAGAACAAGACATGTATTTTGGTTAAACAAAATATATATATATACCAATTTGAATAATATGCATGGATCCATAAAGAAACAAAAAGCATAGAACACAAAATTATGTACGTGGTTCCGCATGTAGCCTTCGTCCATGGGAGAAGAGAGGGAGAGTTATTCTTATTCATGATGATGCAATGGAGGTTACATACGCCCAATATATACAACTACAACAGCCAAGCATTAATGACACCGATTAAAGAGACGAAAACAAATCAACACAAATATCTCACCCAATTAAAGAAAAATGGATGGAAACAAATCTTCACAAATCTCTAACCATATCCACCCTTAATATATATATTAATGTTAATTAAGGAGATTGTAAAGATGCTTATTCTTATAAGAATCTTTACAATGCTTGTCACGATGAAAAAAGCAAGATATTCCAACAAGTTTACGAAATGATGAATCACACACACTGAACACGTGGGCACGATTTCTTAGAAGGCTTATTTAAGCTTGTCAATTATCTAAAAAAATATCCGTATCCGATCCGAATCCGTACAAAAAAATGCAGAAAATATTCGATATTCGAAAATTTGTATCCGTATTCGAATCAAATTATCTGTATCCAAATTTTTTTCGATCGGATCGGATATAGCCTGGATATAGTCAGTATCCGATCTGAACAATATTCATATCCTAACTATTATTTTATTCATATATGTTATAATTAGTTTCAATCCTTAAATAAAAATTCAATGATTCATGATTTATGATAAAACACAAAATCAATTAAGACTTACCAACCACTTTCCGTTTTATCTCTTACCAAAAACAAAGAAACTCATTCAAATAAATCTTCATCTCACAATCTGACCCAACAATAAATAAATAAATAAACCAAATCACCAACAAATCACCGATCACATATCTTGTTCTCACTATCTCACCCACCGTGTCAAAAAAAAAGAAAAAAAAAGCACCAACAAATCATAAATCACCAACTAGTCACTGTTAGATACTAGTTTAACTATGTAATGATTTATGTTTCTATGTCATTGTTGGATACTTGTTTAAATATATTAGGATTTATGTTTTTATGTCTTTAGTGCATACTTATTTAACCAACTTAAGATTTTATAAATTCTTTGTATTTTAATCTGTTTAAGATATTTCGGATATTATCCGAATCCGCATCCGGATTTTCAGATCGGATACGGATATTTGTTTTAGAATATCCGTCGGATATCGGATATGAATATTTTTTCAGATATCCAGTTCGGATACGGATACGGATATGGACCTATCCGATCCGTATCCGTCCGATTGACAGGCTTAGACTTATTTAACTTTTCATTTTTATCATATCATGGACTACAAGTGTATGTAAGTATAGAGTTTGGATCCGATCAGAACTGGCCTCAGTCAATCCAATCAGTATTAAACTAAACAGCGTATGAATCGAACTACATAGCTTATGAATCGAAATGCATAATCAATTGTTAGGTATAAGTCTCACAATGTCCGGACCTAGACGCATGCAAAATCATGAAAACAAACTAATTGTTCAATTATTTAGATTTATTTATTTACAAAATTATATTGATCTTGTCCTTTATTTTATAAATATTTTTGTAAATTATTTTATTTCATTAATATGCATCCCACGTCTCTTTTAAGCAAAGCTTAATTGTGTATGCTTACGAGTGTTTCTTTTTATTTTATTTTATTTATATATATCGTGTGATGATGACATATCTGAGCATCAGAGCATGCAAGTATGCAGCAAATGCATGTGCCCCATCTATATTCATGGTGCTTTCTCTGTTTCTCATGAAGATGGAAATGTTTGTATATTTCGTTGAGAGACTAATAATGAAAAAGTTATTAAAAATTGAAAACTTAAAATGCAATATAATGAAAGGAGCTCGAAGGTCGATTACTCAATAACATAGTTTATAAGGACTTCAAAATAAAAATTCTAAAGACGGTGTTGATATTTTAAAAAAATTTAATTTGAAAAACTAATGTTAAATGAAATATTCTTCGAATATTCATACCAATGTGGTGCAAGGCCTAAAAACAAAAAAGACTTTAAAAGTTGGAGATTCAAAATAAAATATGAAGAATGGAGAGATCGATCACCAGGAGCAGAGCCAGGAATTATAACAAAGGGGGCGAGAGGCCAATAGACCTAAAATAAATTTTTTTTTATAAAATAATATAATTATAAGGTAATTTAAGATAATTAAAGTTAACAAATAATGACTGGGTCCTTGAAATAATTGACAATTTAGATAGAAAATTGCTTTTTACTGCTTGTTTCACATTTAGAAAATTGAAAATTTTATTTGAAATTTTTTTAAATAAACTTGCAATCTCATTATTTACCTTCAGAAATTTTTTAAAAAATAATCTTGAATTTTTTTTTAAAATAATCTTGAATTTTTTAAAAAAAAAGTATGAAAAAACAATTGATCACAACACAAAAATACCCTAAAGCATAGATTTAAGAAATGAACTTAAAAAAAACCCGAGATATTCAAATTAGTGATCATGAAAAATAAATAGATAAGCAATCATTAACAAATAAAAAATTTTGGTTTTTCAACCACCATCCCTTAAAATGAGGTTTTTCTTCCCAATTTCAAAAAATGCAACCCATAGTCATGTCACTAACGCATTATATAAAATTATGTAACACAATATATATTTCACTATCCCAGTATACCTTTTATACAAAAAAATATAATTAAAATTTTGTATTCAATTTATGAGTATGTATTTAATTTTTATGAGGGAAGAAACTTAAATAGCTAAGCATATATTAAAATGAGATGAATATTTACATTGCATAATTGATAACAA
>CM060863.1:238562-332072 GCA_030737845.1 Acorus calamus | reverse complement strand
GATATCGATGTTATTTTTTTTTATCCATATCAGTTTAGATGGTTAAGGTTATAAAATTATTCAATTTTTATGTTACTGGACTAGATGTCCACATCGTCTTAAACTGTAAAGTGCACAAGAAACGAGATATGATAGAAGGATTGTTTAGAAAGTTTTTCTCCGGGGTTTTTGTTGTCATGGTTTCATGAGTTTTGACTGTTTTGTTACACCTATCTTCTTATATATTTTAAACTTATGGAAGATATTATTTATTTATTAAATGGTGTGTATATATTCAAATACTTTCATATGTATACACACACACAAATATATACATATATACATATATATACATATATACATATATGTAATAATTACTCTTGATCTCGTCCACAAAATACACATCCATATCAAATTTTATGTGATTCCGAGATCGTTGAGTTTTATGCCTGTCGGTTGCTAATTCCATTTGTTTTGTTTCTTTGACTACTTCTTATGGTCCAATCGCTCCATTAAGGCATCAGCTAGTGCATCACTTTGACAGTAAATTTTTTTTAATCTAGCATATTAAACTCCTCATAGAGGTATTTCAATCGATCTAGCAACGTAAAAGTATGATCAGTAAATTGAACATTAATGGATATATAGCAATACTTATGTATTGACACCTCCATAACTAGCAGCTCCCTTATAAGTACACATCCATTAATTATATATAATCTTACAAAATAAATGCATATATTTTTATTTTTATTTTTCTGTAATAAAAATATCCTAAAATATTGAAGTATATAATGGGTTATTAAATGGACTAGGATAAGCCATACTCACAAACATGTTCGGATTTAGTCAACACTAGGTTTGGTCATTCCCATCAGTATCACACTGCACAATCTATGAATCGAACTATACAGTCTATAAAATGAACTGAACATTCAATTGTTGAGTGCATGTTTCACACTCCTATCGAATCCAATCAGCTGTTGGATATAACATGGATTCTCAAGTATCATTAATATCTAATAGGAGAGTGGAACATGCATCTAATAATTGACTGTGTAATCCGATCGATTCATAGACAGTGTAGTTCGGTTCATAGTATGTGTAGTTTGATTCATAGACTGTGCGGTTCGATACTGATAGGATTAGTCAAAGTCATTCCTAACTAGACCTAGACTCTTACCAAACACATATAAGCTGCATCAGTTTTTCTCTATTGACATATATGACTATATTTTATTTGATTTCTCTCTTTGCTTTCCGTATTATTATTTTTTCTTTATTATATTGTCACAGGGCATACATACGCTCATTGGGTTGAATTTCCATTAAATACATTTTTTTTGGGGGTAAACTCATTTCAAACTATTTGATACTCCCAGTATGAATATAATTGTAGCTAGCCTTCACTGGAATATTTTTTAAAATATGTATTTCTAACATTTTTTCGTTTTTAGTCCCCCCCCCCCTAGAAATTTTTATTTTAAGTCTGTATAAACTTTGCTATTTAGAAATTGATCCATCCATTTTTCATATTGTATTTTAAGACTCCAATTTCAAATACATTGTTCGTTATTAGTTCTGTGCACAACATCCATTTGTTTGGGGCTAGCAGATAATTAAAATTCTCAAATTAGTCATCGTCTAAATAAAATTAAGAAGGATCTTTCTACACGGACTCCAAAACTTAAGCCCCATTAAGAAGCCCCAATAGGTGTCATTACCTAATTGACTCCCTGATTGACTTTGTTAAAAGGTTAAAAGAGCAAATACAATACTATCATTCCTTTATATTTGAGTTTCTCATTCTAAACAATAATCGCTTATTATTTGGGATTGTATGACCGCTTCTAGCACTCCCTCTTTGAAAAATTTCCTTTTTACCCTCATAAGGCATTCGCCATTTCAAAAATTCATTCCGAGTGACCTCCTCATCTTCGGCGACCGGCATCACCACCATTGGATTGCTATCTTCTGCCTCCATCATATGAGAGGTGGATCAGTTACCTTTCGAGCTCTCTTCCAACCTCCACCTCCTCCGACCTCTACCTCAATTTTTTTTCATATACGGTTACAGATACATATGAATATATTAGAATTTCAGAAATAGATAAGTATATTAGTTTTTTTTTTAGATACATATACAGATTTGGATACAGTCCCTATATTAATTGCGACCAGTTACAGTGGCCATGTATGTGAACTTAAATTAAATCTGATATTAAAAATGTAAATAATGATTCAAGGATGAATGTAAAATCAAAACAATATATTTTATTCAGATCGAGAAACCTAACATGAATGGATTGTTATTGTTTGCACCACAATCAGGTCGTAAATAAAAAAAATACTCTAGTAATTATAATTTTCTCCTCCATTCCCCACCAAAACTAAATTCGATATTTGTTTTCGTTTTCACATATCAATCTGGATAAAAAAAAAGCGTAAATCTTGTTTTTTTTGCATTACTTCAAAAAGGAAAGAATATCCCGAATCGAGATTAAAGAAATTGGTTTTGAAAAAAATCTCTCCATTTAGATAGAAAGGGTAAAGTGAGTGATTCAATTTGCCTCCTGATGGGGCTTGGGATTGAGTCTACCAATTAGGGCCCACAAATCATTATTGATAAAAGAAATACCAAATGAAACCCATTCAACTATTTTATAATCAGGATATTGATTTTCTAATTTAGCCTTTCTTCAGCTTCTATCATTTGATATTTCAAATCAATAATGATGTACATTGGCATAGTCAAGATTCCATTATAGTAGCGGAAACTCATTAACTTTCATGAATGAGATTTCAAAAATAATTAAATAAATAAAAACTATAGAAATAGTAGCTTGAAAGTACAAAAATAATATAAATATGTTATTTCATGTAATATCTTCGAATCTTAATTTAGATAAATAAAATTTAGAACCATGCAAAATATAAAATACAAAAAGAAACACTCTTAAGGAAGCTACTAATATATAATGGATTCCTAATAATTATATGATAGATACAGTGAACATTTACTACTAATGTTGATTATTGTTTGCGAGTCTCACATCAATATCTCATCTTCTTTACTCTCAGAAAAATATTATCATTTTTATAATATTAAAAAAACTTTGTTCTCATAGCTAATTTTGGGCTTACAGATAATTAAAATTCTTAAACTACTCATCCTCCAAATGAAAGAAATCACAAATGAAACCCTCTTCAACATGTGTATAACCAGTTTATCAATTTTCTTATTCATCATTTTTTCAACTTTCATCATTTGATACTTCAAATTAAATCAATGATGATGTGTAATGACATAGCCAAAATTACATAAAGTGTAGTGGGGAAAAATTGAACTTTGATTAATGAGATTTCAAAAATAAAAAAATAAATCAGGGGGCTATGGGAGACTAATAATCAGATAGAGATTCAAGGCCACCATCCGGATGAATTAGAGTCTGGGGACAAAGCAAATTTGGAGTTCTCAACCTGTCTGAAGCGTGCAAAGCGGTCCGCTATAGATCTATCAAACCAAGTTGGACAAATTGGGTTTGGCAACATCCACAGGTCCCCAAGCACTGGTTTACTTTGTGGTTGGCATGCTTCAATAAGCTTCCTTCTTTGGCCATACTCTTTCAGAAGAACCTGGTTGCATTTCCTAATTGTGTATTATGCACAGCTCACCATGAATCAAATCAACATCAACTGTTTCAATCCTCCTGCTCTGCACAAGTATGGAGATCGGTTCTCACCAAAGCTGGTCTCCAAAGGCCTCCAATTTCCTCCATCACATCTGAGACTGGCTGGTTGGAGATGACCTTCATGGCTGAAGTTCCAAAGACTATCTTGCAAATGTTGGTTGCTGCTCCGGGGTGGCCCATTCGGTTAGAACGCAACTGAAGAATTTTCAAAAGGAAAACATCATTGAAGGATGCAATTTTCTCCCTTGCCCTCAGGGATTCAAGGATTAAAATCAATCAATGTACTGTTAAAGCAGTTCTATCTCCTAAGTTGGATAAAATGAGAAGGGGACTTGATATCCACATGCTAGAGCTCTCGCTTCAATCACAAGCTAAGAGGTGAGATGGGAAACACCACCAAGGGGCTATACCAAAGCTAAAATTGATGGTTCTTTATCTGAAGATAGAGGAGGCTATGGCCTGTTATGATTGTGCACTTGGGTAATCTAATCGTGGTTGAAGCTGTGCACACAAAGATTGAGCTCCTAGCTATTAGCAAAGTATGAAATTAGCTCGATATTTGGGTACTCAAAACCTTTGGGTGGAGAGCGACTCCAAGGTGGCCATTCACTGGGTGACTCTGAGTCTAATGGGATAGTGGAGGGTTAGATATTTAACAAACTCCACCTGAAAAATGGAACACACGTGCGCCCGGTGCACATGCCTTTATGCCTTGCGTATGCCCTTGCAGAAAATTCAAAACCCATTCGTGCCAAATTCAGTTGACTATCTAATATCTACGGTGCCATCTTCAAATACTCCTTTTTTTTTAATCACTACACCAAATCCGTGAATATCTAATCTTAATCCATACATGCGATTTATTTTCAATCAAATCCCATGCAATAAGAGATTACACTGTTATCTTCCTCTTTTGTTTTCTTTCCTTTTCGATCAGCCAACATATGTCTCTCTCTCACTCCCCTCCAAAATAGTTTCTTTTTCATTGTTTCTCTTAAATTAATCTCAAATTCATCTCTCTTTATATCTCTCTCTTTATGGTTGAATAATATATAGTTCAACCCTTAAGGTATTTTTTTTATTTTTATAATTTTCTCATTCCAATAAAATTTATTTTATTTATTTTTTTATTAATTAATTGCATATCATATATATGATAGAAAATTTTAATGTAAGTGTTGTATAATATTATGCATCTATTTTATAATATTTATAACTTAAAATAAAATAATGTGTGAAAATTTATGTATTATTGAACCGCCAGCTTTTGCCTTAGCTAACTATTAAAATTCTTGAAAAGTTCTTCCCTTCACAATGTTTAATTTTCTTTGGGCTGGGGATGAAGAAATGAAAAAACAACACCCAGTTAAATGGGATCTTGTATGTTCCCCTAGGGCGGAGGGAGGACTGGGTTTAAAAAGACTGGAGGACTGAAATGCTGTAGCTATGGGTACCCGGCCCATTTCGGGCTCAGTGGATCAAATTGAAGTATCTATGGAAGCTTCTATTTGGACAGTTCAACTGATCTCCTCAGGTTCAGTAGTTTGGAGGAAGATCCTCAAGGCACGGGAATGGGTTCGTTCCAAGACCAAATATGTAATTTTTAATGGGATCTCTATAAACCTTTGGAATGACCCATGGCTTCGAGGGCATGATCTTCAAAATCATTTCAATGGGGCTCATCTTCTTGGTTGGGGCCCTCCTTCAGAACTCATAGCAAGTAAGATTATTACTGACAATTCTTGGAGAAAACCTCCTCGGTGGCCTACTGAATTTGATGTGCTGAGGAGATCTCGAACTTAGAAATTGGAAAGAAGGTCCTGATGATTTGTTAAGTTTGGATTGGGTCAAGAACTGGCTCTTGTCCACCACTACGGCTTGAAGTTCCATCAGCACCTCTCGTCCAACCCTTTTGTGGACCAAAGATATATGGTATTCAATCCAACCTCCTAGAAGGAGTCTTCTTTGCTAGCAAGCTGGACTTAACAGGTTGCCTATACCTTGTGTAGGCTGAAAAGGATGTGTCTAGTGATCATTGATTGCTCTCCACTTTATTCTTCAGGTGTGAAAATGTTGATCACCCTTTTCTTCTATGTATTACAAAGGCAGACAGGCTCAACAGTATGTAAGAAATATTTTTATCTCATCTATCTATAATTGATAAGATAAGATATTAGAATTCAAAGAGATATTGACAAACTATTAAGGGATTTTTTCTGGCAAGGGACTTCTCATTCTAGAAAGGCTCATCATGTGAGTTGGGATAAGATTTGTCAGCCTCTGGTTGAAGGAGGGTTGGGTATTAAGCGCACGAAGGACTGGTCTGTTGGGGCCTCGGGAGTACGTTTTTGGGAGATTGCAAGCAAAAAAGACTCTATGTGGGTCCGTTGGATGACTCAAAGGTATTTGAGAAAAGATAGCATATGGAGTGTTATGCCTCCCTCGGGTTGCTCCTCATCATGGAAGTTAATTACACAAGCCAGGGATTGGATAGCTCCACAATCCAAATACTTGATCTTTGAGGGTCGGACCATCAATTTATGGTATGATCCTTGGATCAATGGTAGAGGGTTGAAAAATATTTTGGGGAGGGTAACCTATGATTGGGGGCCTCCTCAAGAAGCTACTATTGCCACCTTCATTAACAATGGAAAATGGATGAAGCCATCAAGATGCTCGGTGGAGATAGACAATGTCTGGGCAGAGATTCAACAGATTGAGGTTGGGGGCACAGGGACTGATATCCTGATCTGGTCCCCTTGTAAAACAGGACAATTGAGACTTACAGAAGCGTGGAAGGCGGTGCGATCTAAGGGCCATGAGTCTCAATGGTGTGAGTGGCTATGGCATCCTATCCAAACTCCCAAGCATTGTGTGTGCATGGCAAGCCTTTCAGGACAGACTTCCTACTCTCTCCAGATTACAGCACCAAGGGCTTGTTCAAGTGACTACTTGCTCACTGTGTTCCTCTGCTAATGAGGAAGTGGACCATCTTTTTTTGGGATGTTCTTTTTCTCGATTCATTTGGACAAGGTTGTTCCGGGATTTGTCAATCCGATCTCCCATTCCTCATGTATTGGCTTCTCTACCCACTTGGCTAAAAACTCATCTTTCAAACCCATTCAAGAAGGAGATTGCACTGCTAATCATCACCACTTCTTTCTGGTGTCTGTGGATTGAGCGAAATAACCCAGTTTTCAGGAGGAAGGATAAGCATAAAATAGCCGTTCTAAAGCGCATCCGTGATAGTATAAAGGTGAGGACACTCAACAAAGTCTTCCAGATCTCTCCCACTCTTGAGGATCGTCGTATTGCAACCCTATTTGGACTACAAACGATCGAACATGAAACAACCTCTACCATAGTCACATGGACCCCCCACCGGAAGGCTGGTACAAGCTTAATAGTGATGGATCTCTAGGTGATGATAGAGGAGGCTATGGTGCTCTACTCCGAAACTCAAGGGCTGCCTTTACTGCAGGGTTAGCAGGGCGCTTAGATCTGCCTTCAATCAACTTATTGGAACTAAAAGCCATCGAGCAGGGGATCTGGCTGGCAATTTCCACTGGTGTTGATAATTTGTGGATTGAATCGGACTCCACGACTGCTTTGGCGTGGGTTCATGGAAAAGGTAATGCTCCCTGGACTGCCTTTCGATCTCTTAGGAGGATTTCTCAAGTCTGGGGAGGCTGCAAAGTTGGAAAGCAACACACATCCACCGGGAAGGTAATACTCCTGCGGATCTTTTGGCTGCTCATCAATCTCCCCAGGGAGAAACTTTGCTGCAATCAGACCAGTTAACACAGGAAATGAAAGAAGCAAATTGCACAAGATCGACTACAACGAGGCTATCTTCGAAAACACTAGAATGATCTAAATTGATAAACAGGGCGATGCACTGCCTTGTTTATTTTTTCAGGGTGGCATATGGAAAATTGGGTATTCTAGGGGTCTATAAGTTCTTTGGTAGATCTCTTAAGGACTCAAATGTCCATGATGTCCATCATTTTGTAAGCAATGTGTATTTGTAAAAACTCTTCTTCATAGAAATACAACCCTTTTGATTACCAATAAAAAAAAAGATATTAGAATTCAGATAAAATCTCAATAGATAAGATTTAGATAATATTTAAAATTTGAATTATAAATAAGATTTTATCTCATCTATCTATAATACTAACCAAAAGTGTTTGTTTTCATATTTGTTCTTTCGTGTGTAACATTTTCATTTTCAATTATATCCTTTGTAATATCTGAACTTTTAATTTTATATTAAGGGTAAGTATGAAAAAAACACATATTTTTAATTTTTAAAAGATAATGTGAGATATTCATCAAATCTATCTCTTTTTAATATCCACCTATCTATTTTAATGATATGTTGAATAAATGGTAATGATCATGCCACATCATCATATTTTAATTTTATATTTTTATTAGATTTAGATTGAGATAATCATGAAAATATAGGTGATAAATAGTTAATTTCGGGTTAAATATGAGTTTTAACGTTTGATCTCACTATTCATCATGCAATAATCATTTTTGAGAAAAATATATTTCACAGTTATAAGTATATATATCGAAAAGCTTTTTCCAACAAGCTAGTGATAATCCCAATTGGAGTTATACTTGAAAAGTTAGGAATTTTTAAAGAATTTCATAAATAATTTAATTTTTTATTTGTATATATACCCCTAAAAATCACAATATAACAAATATCCCTAATTATTTGTTATTTTCAATAATTTTATTCAAAAGGGTTTAAATTGTACATGAATGTTTTTTTTTATGCATTGAAACAATATTATTGGTTTGAAATTTTAAAATGGGGTATTTTTATGATATAGGGTTGGTTAAGGGGTATATATAAAAAAAACACATTTTCAGTTGTACATCATAATATATCTCTTTTACGTGTAATTTTGTAATAAATTTTATGAAAGATTTATTTAATCATTTTTAAAATTGTCATTATATCGTTTATGTATATATAACATGGTATATTATATCGCATATAAATGAATTAAAAAATTTTCAGAGTATTAATTGTGGGCAGCTTTTTAAAAATATTTATTTATTGACACGCACATTATGCGTGGAGGAAAACTATTCTCATCTGTTAAGATTTTATCTAAATTTTAAAATCTCATATAATCAAAATTTTTAAATTTCATTCTTATATGTTGAGATTGAGATAAAATTCAAAATAATATATCCATTAATGTTAGGATAGAATTAAATATTATTTCAATCTTATTTTATTTTATCTTAATTTGATAACAAATATACTACTTAAAAAATATAGGCGAGGAAGGAGGAGATTTTTTATAAATCATGCCTCATTTTAAAAAGGAGGCTTGATTTATATGTCAAGTCTCCTTTGAAAGAGAAAACAAAAAAAAACCTTGGTTTGCCCGGAGAGGATGTACTAGCTAGATGAAGCCATAGCTAGGTTTCACTGGGTACCATCTTAGGTTTATTATGGGTAAGGTAAGTGATTCTTTGGCTATGGACATCGACGTTTATGAGAGAGATGAAAAACCATGTGACCAACTGTTTATGAGAGAGATGAAAAACCATGTGACCAACTGTTGGACCCTGCGAAGTTGGCTTACAACCAGGTGCAGTGGTTGCATGCTATATATGTACAATTAATGGACCAGTGGAGTTCACATGTCCATGAAATTTTTTTTTATATATCTTATATGAAAATGCTGAGACGTCGACGTGTCTAATTTCCCACCAAAAACAAAAACAAAGAAACATGAACCAATGTGAAATGAAAAGAAGAGATTCAACCATTAATTAATATAACTAAACAAATCTGAACTTGCTCTGGACTTGCCCTAGGGAGATGGTAGATGTACCCCTTAATTAGTGAAAGAACCTAAATTCGAGTCTTATTACTTGATGATAATAAAAATTTGATCAAAGAAAATACTTATCAATAAAAAAAATAATATCAAACAAAAAAATAAGTATACAATAATAATAAAAAAATTCACTCCTTCATGTTGTTTCCATGCCCGGCTGTCACCTAGACAGGCTGGAAGGCCGCCTAAGGGCCCTACCCAAGAAGGCCTCAAGATAAAATAAATGTTTTTAGTTCTATTAGGAAAAAAATGATTTTGTGGGGCATTATCAATTTTATGGATCGGATAACTATTAAGAACAGTCCAACATATTGCTCCAAGTGTAATAGTCCCACATGCTTCAATTCTTTAGAACAAGACATGTATTTTGGTTAAACAAAATATATATATACCAATTTGAATAATATGCATGGATCCATAAAGAAACAAAAAGCATAGAACACAAAATTATGTACGTGGTTCCGCATGTAGCCTTCGTCCATGGGAGAAGAGAGGGAGAGTTATTCTTATTCATGATGATGCAATGGAGGTTACATACGCCCAATATATACAACTACAACAGCCAAGCATTAATGACACCGATTAAAGAGACGAAAACAAATCAACACAAATATCTCACCCAATTAAAGAAAAATGGATGGAAACAAATCTTCACAAATCTCTAACCATATCCACCCTTAATATATATATTAATGTTAATTAAGGAGATTGTAAAGATGCTTATTCTTATAAGAATCTTTACAATGCTTGTCACGATGAAAAAAGCAAGATATTCCAACAAGTTTACGAAATGATGAATCACACACACTGAACACGTGGGCACGATTTCTTAGAAGGCTTATTTAAGCTTGTCAATTATCTAAAAAAATATCCGTATCCGATCCGAATCCGTACAAAAAAATGCAGAAAATATTCGATATTCGAAAATTTGTATCCGTATTCGAATCAAATTATCTGTATCCAAATTTTTTTCGATCGGATCGGATATAGCCTGGATATAGTCAGTATCCGATCTGAACAATATTCATATCCTAACTATTATTTTATTCATATATGTTATAATTAGTTTCAATCCTTAAATAAAAATTCAATGATTCATGATTTATGATAAAACACAAAATCAATTAAGACTTACCAACCACTTTCCGTTTTATCTCTTACCAAAAACAAAGAAACTCATTCAAATAAATCTTCATCTCACAATCTGACCCAACAATAAATAAATAAATAAACCAAATCACCAACAAATCACCGATCACATATCTTGTTCTCACTATCTCACCCACCGTGTCAAAAAAAAGAAAAAAAAAGCACCAACAAATCATAAATCACCAACTAGTCACTGTTAGATACTAGTTTAACTATGTAATGATTTATGTTTCTATGTCATTGTTGGATACTTGTTTAAATATATTAGGATTTATGTTTTTATGTCTTTAGTGCATACTTATTTAACCAACTTAAGATTTTATAAATTCTTTGTATTTTAATCTGTTTAAGATATTTCGGATATTATCCGAATCCGCATCCGGATTTTCAGATCGGATACGGATATTTGTTTTAGAATATCCGTCGGATATCGGATATGAATATTTTTTCAGATATCCAGTTCGGATACGGATACGGATATGGACCTATCCGATCCGTATCCGTCCGATTGACAGGCTTAGACTTATTTAACTTTTCATTTTTATCATATCATGGACTACAAGTGTATGTAAGTATAGAGTTTGGATCCGATCAGAACTGGCCTCAGTCAATCCAATCAGTATTAAACTAAACAGCGTATGAATCGAACTACATAGCTTATGAATCGAAATGCATAATCAATTGTTAGGTATAAGTCTCACAATGTCCGGACCTAGACGCATGCAAAATCATGAAAACAAACTAATTGTTCAATTATTTAGATTTATTTATTTACAAAATTATATTGATCTTGTCCTTTATTTTATAAATATTTTTGTAAATTATTTTATTTCATTAATATGCATCCCACGTCTCTTTTAAGCAAAGCTTAATTGTGTATGCTTACGAGTGTTTCTTTTTATTTTATTTTATTTATATATATCGTGTGATGATGACATATCTGAGCATCAGAGCATGCAAGTATGCAGCAAATGCATGTGCCCCATCTATATTCATGGTGCTTTCTCTGTTTCTCATGAAGATGGAAATGTTTGTATATTTCGTTGAGAGACTAATAATGAAAAAGTTATTAAAAATTGAAAACTTAAAATGCAATATAATGAAAGGAGCTCGAAGGTCGATTACTCAATAACATAGTTTATAAGGACTTCAAAATAAAAATTCTAAAGACGGTGTTGATATTTTAAAAAAATTTAATTTGAAAAACTAATGTTAAATGAAATATTCTTCGAATATTCATACCAATGTGGTGCAAGGCCTAAAAACAAAAAAGACTTTAAAAGTTGGAGATTCAAAATAAAATATGAAGAATGGAGAGATCGATCACCAGGAGCAGAGCCAGGAATTATAACAAAGGGGGCGAGAGGCCAATAGACCTAAAATAAATTTTTTTTTATAAAATAATATAATTATAAGGTAATTTAAGATAATTAAAGTTAACAAATAATGACTGGGTCCTTGAAATAATTGACAATTTAGATAGAAAATTGCTTTTTACTGCTTGTTTCACATTTAGAAAATTGAAAATTTTATTTGAAATTTTTTTAAATAAACTTGCAATCTCATTATTTACCTTCAGAAATTTTTTAAAAAATAATCTTGAATTTTTTTTTAAAAGAATCTTGAATTTTTTAAAAAAATAAGTATGAAAAAACAATTGATCACAACACAAAAATACCCTAAAGCATAGATTTAAGAAATGAACTTAAAAAAAACCCGAGATATTCAAATTAGTGATCATGAAAAATAAATAGATAAGCAATCATTAACAAATAAAAAATTTTGGTTTTTCAACCACCATCCCTTAAAATGAGGTTTTTCTTCCCAATTTCAAAAAATGCAACCCATAGTCATGTCACTAACGCATTATATAAAATTATGTAACACAATATATATTTCACTATCCCAGTATACCTTTTATACAAAAAAATATAATTAAAATATTTGTATTCAATTTATGAGTATGTATTTAATTTTTATGAGGGAAGAAACTTAAATAGCTAAGCATATATTAAAATGAGATGAATATTTACATTGCATAATTGATAACAAACTTTTAGCAAGGAAATATTTTACCAAGGAATATGTTTTCGTAGGGGATTTGTTTGCCGAGAAACATATCATTTTGATGTTAATAATCAACGGTGGTTTCGGCCTTGGGGGGCCCGGGCCCTAGTCCGACCCCCCTGATTCCGCCCTTGTTGATCACTAAATAGCATAATTTATAGTGATTTAAAAATAAAAATCCCTATAATTTATCATGTCAATATATATACTCTACTACAAAAATTGAAAATAAATATGTATTCAATTCATATGAGTATATACTTCAAAGATGCACTCCATTAACTACATAAATATGCCAAAAAATAAAAATAAGTGCACAAAGGATTGAGTACTGTAAAATTATATAGGGAAAATGACAAAAAAAGTTTTCTAAGAGTTTGAAACCCAAATGAGCCATTTTTTAAAATTATACCTAAAAAATCTCATTTCACAGTTTTGGAAACACAAAAGACTAATCATTTCACATATTTCACAAAATCTACCTAAAAATTGATCTACATGAAAATATGTAAAATATATTAATAAAGTTAAGAGGGTGAAATATTTTAACAAAGTTAAGAGATATAGAATGTATTAAAGACCTAATTGTACAGTGGTAGATTAGCCTTTTGTGTTTTTAAAATTATAAAATGAAACTTTTTTAGGTATAATTTTAAAAAGTGATAGATTTGGGTATTTCTAACTTCTGAGAGACTTTTTTAGTCATTTTCGGAATTATATAATCCTATGATTTGCCAACATGTCATGATTATGATGTAAGCTTTCTAATCAAAGTAATAGGGGTGTTCCAAGTAAACGTTAATCACGCTTTTCAATTAATTAGCATTTATTATTAGCATTAATGCTTTTGACTGTTTTTGTTCTCCATTAAGCATAAGTTCCTTACGAGATAGTGTTTCTTTTGCTATTTTATATATATCGTGTAATGATGACATATCAGAGCATAATGCGTGTTGTGCCCTATGTATATGCATGATGCTTTCTCATGAAGATGGAAAATAAAGCCTATAAATACCACACCCACATTGATTGATGATCTTCAACCACTGAATCTAGCCCTGATCATTAGAGTGGGAATAAACTACTATAATTGCTATGAGTGCCATGGCTGCTTCAGTCCTAGTACGACATCCACTCAAAGGAAAAGAGGAGGTCATTCGCAAATCTTTCAACTACGAACCAGGTTATTGGGGTGACTTCTTTGTTAGGCTCTCCCCGGTGATTAAATACTACACTTTCATCATCATCATTGTTGTTTAGTACTGTATGTTGATTACATATTTTACAATGTATTTTTATGATTTGTGTAGGAGATTGATTCATCAGCCGAAAAGAGAGTAGAAGAACTGAAGAAAGAAGTGAAGGAGGTGATGCGACATGCCAATGAGCCTCTCCAAAAGATGATTTTGGTTGATGAAGTCCAACGACTTGGTTTGGGTTATGATTTTGTGCAAGAGATCGATGAAGCTATGAAACAAATCAATGATGTTTGTATTGATAATGATTTGCATGCATTCGCTCTCTGGTTTCATCTACTGAGGCAATGGGGCTATGACACCCCATCGGGTGAGCGATAAAGAATCAGATCTATATTAAAAATTATTATAAATGCATAATTGAAAAGAGGAGAAACCATGAATACTTTTGATAAAAAAATATGATTATGCTGCTCAATCATGCTTAATTAGAACCTAATAATTAAGCTAGATACATGAAATTACTAAAAATGACAAAAAAAAAATTATAGACATTACTGTACACTACTATTAGGATGTCCTAGAAAGGCATCCATAATTGATGTCAATCAATTCTTGTTTAATTACCATAATATTAAATTCTCTTATTGAAACACTTTAATGATGGGGTTGATCAAAATCCACAAAGTTGTTGTATAATAAAAATAGATCTAGAAGATATCAACCAAACACTTCACAATATTAAATTTCATGGGATTCTAAGATCATCGTCAGTTTTGCTGTCAGGTGCTATATTTATAATTTTCATCTTCTTAAACCTTTTTTTGGTAGTCCAATATCCCTATAGAATGCATTGATCACATGTCCTACATCACAATATGTTCTATATATGTAGCGACTTATCAATTTCACACAAAGCTCAATTAGACCAAATGCTGAAACAGATGGATTCAAGAAGTTCGCAAACGAGCATGACAAGTTCAATGAGAGCTTGAGCAGTGATGCAAGGGGTTTGTTGAGCCTCTATGAGGCAGCTCACCTTGGATTGCCAGGAGAGGATATACTCGATGAGGCCATTGCTTTTACAATGTGCCACCTACCATTGATTAAGAACAATAATAAGGTAAGTATTTCATTAGCAATGGATATAGAGCGAGCATTGCATATGCCACTCCGCAAGGGATTGGCGAGACTCCAAGCAAGGCAATACATTTCCATATATGAGAAAGCTGAGCAGCGGAACGATGTGCTCCTAGAGCTTGCAAAGCTGGATTACAATCGGGTGCAGAGGATGCTCCAGAAGGAAGTCAAGAACATCTCATTGTAAGTTGCTATGGTTAACTAAGTGCTAGTTTGACATTCATTATTCTTTTATTAGAACATCAAAAAACTATTATGTTTGGAATTTTTCATTCTTGTGCTCATTCTTAGACAACTTATATATGATTTATGTTTTTTGTGCAATCTATCAAAACTGACTTCTTGAAAAGGAGAAATTCCTTTTTAGGAGACTAAAGTTATTAAATTGGTCCTAAAACTGATTAAAAGCCAGTAAAATTAATTTCTCCATATGTCACTTGAAGACTAGCTAATATTTCTTTTTCAAGTAAAATTAATCATGCTTAAGTAGAAAGAATATGAGATAAATAGATCTGATCTATGTCAAGACTCTCAACAGTGTCATATAAAAGGTGACCTATCATTAGGATATAAGCTATGCTTATAATATGACCTAAATTCATCAAGTCCAGCTAATTACGTGATTCACTAAAAATTATTAGTGAACACGGAAAAATATTATTTAGACGAGTGAATAGATTGACCTTGAAATAACAATGATTAATTACTATTGTTATAAATAAGCCTGAGTTTTACCTCCTTATCTTTTTCTTAATAATGAGAAACAATTTGAAAAACTGAGTCAATACCTAGAACTACCGGTCCTAGAAGCAAAAATAAATAGACATACTCCTCAATTGAATTCAATCTCCAATTGAAATTTCAAATAAGATTGATATTTTGTTTACAAAACTTAAAATCCAGATTTGAGTCTTGCGTCATAAGTAAGAAACATAGAATTATTTCATAGATATATTATACGAGTATATTAGCCAATTAATTTGAGATCTTACAAATTAGATAGAATTGATGACATATCAATTCTTCAATTTGTGGAAAAAGAAACAATCTCGCAAATTATTATCATAAATAAAAAGATTTTGCTTATTTAATGGGATTAATGATGAAAATTTGGCTAGAAATGGGATTGGCTAGTGGAATAACAACTACTCTTGATCTCATCCCAAAAATACACATCCAAATATTATTTTGGGTGATAAAATGATTCATGTTACCAAATTTCAATTTTAATGATTCATGTTACCAAATTTGGGGTGAAGAATAAATGCGGAATAAGAGAGAATATAGTTGTATAAATAAACTATTTGTTCTACAAGTTGGATAAGTTAGAATAAGGCCCGGAATTGATTATCAGGTCATATCACACATTAATAATGTTATATACTCTAATCTACATATTATCCTCATTTTATCTAAAGTGAATTTTTCAATGGTCAATCAAGAATGTTCCAAATAAAGTAGTTAGTAATAAATGGATTGGTAAGCCTATTTCCAACAAATCCATTTAAGATAACTATAAAAGTTATTAAATACTCTTCTTCATTCTTTTAATTTTATGATATATTATAAAAGTCATTCTTTTATTTTTCTTTTATTAATACTATTTAAGATGTTTCTCATGGTATATATTAAACTACATGTAATAAATTTCAAAGATTTTTGTACTGCTCATGCAAAGCACGACTAAGGTGAAGAAGCAAGAAAGTAGGTTGTTCAGATTTTGATTGTAATTAATTAATAGAAAAATTAAAACTCATGAAACATCAGTCCTTCATTCATCAACATTGATAGAAGTGGTAGGTTTTCCTGTAGTTTTTATCCTTGATATAGTGTCCACGCTTGTCTTTTCGTGCATATGGAGATTGGAAGAAAGCATAAGCAACAATATATAAGTAAGAATAAAAAAACATGTGATATGGTTGCATCTAATGTTCCTTTTTGATTGACATGACATTTCTATACTCATTATTTTGTTATCTATGCCCAGGGTCCACCATACATGCAATGCATTTTCGTGGTGCTTTCTTATGAAGATATGGAAATGCCTATAAATATCTCACCCACGAATGATGATTTTCAACCGGCCGGCTAGGACTATTAAAGTGAGATCAGACTAAGGTGTTAATTAAGAGTGCCATGGCTTCAGTCCTACAACACCCACTGAAAGAAAAAGAGGAGGTTGTTCGCAAATATTTACCCTATGAACCAAGTTATTGGGGTGACTTCTTCATTCGACTCTCCCCGGTGATTAACTTCTACACTTTCATCATCATTATTGTTTAGTACTGTATATTGATTACATATTTTACAATATATTTATCTGATGATATTGTATTTATGCAGGAGATTGATTCATCAGTTGAAAAGAGAGTAGAAGAACTAAAGAAAGATGCGAAGGAGGTGATAAGACATGCCGATGAACCCCTCCAAAAGATGAATTTGGTTGATGTAGTCCAACGTCTTGGTTTGGGTTATGACTTTGGGGAAGAGATCGATGAAGCTCTCAAACAAATCAATGACAATGCTTGTGTTTTTGATGATTTGCATGCATTCGCCCTCCGATTTCGCCTATTGAGGCAATGGGGCTATAAAACTCCATCTGGTGAGTGATAAAAAATATGATATATGTTAAAAATGATTATAAATGCATATATAATTGAAAAGAGGAAGAAAAATGAATACTATTGATAAAAAAAAATGAACCTATTTAAGTTAGATAGATGAAATTACTAAAATGACAAAAATTATATGGACATGACTGCACACTTTTAGGAGGTCCTAGAAAGGCATGTCAATCAATTTTTTGTTTTGAGAAAGGGAAACATTCACGTGAGTTATTACCATAAATAGTAAATTAGTTTATTTAAAGGCTTTAATGAATGGATTTGGTCGAAATCTGCAAAATTAGTTGTATAATAATTATACCAACAGATTTACAAGATCTCCATGAAATATTTCACAATGTTAAATTTTGTGGGGTTCTGAGATTATCTTCATTTATTTTTTGCTTTCACCTGTTATATTTACATTTTTCATCTTGTACCTCTTATGGCCGTTCAATCCCCCGAGAAAGCATGGGTCACATGCAGGGTCGGCCATGAGAATTGAAAATTTGGGTGGAGCCCTAGTTGATCTTTTAAAATGGAGCCTTATCACACAAAATAAAATAAAATAAAATAAAATAATCTTGTTTAAATATGACCTCATAAATTATTATTTTTCATTGATTAACTAAATAATGAATATTTAAAATTTTCATTATTACGCATAAAAAAATATTAAAAAATATATTTCATCTCAATGACCATGTTTATTTTGTTCGTCCCCTCTTTTATAAAAAATAAGAGTGAGTGATTTGTTTTTTTTCTAATTATGGGTTTTCAATTTATTATCTTAAAAAATGAGATTTTTATGTCTAACTTTTTAATTTTATCTCTAATTAGCAAGAAAATGTGAATCTAATTATTAAAAAACATATATCCAATAAATAAATAAAAAAATAAGATTAAAAAAGGGGCTATGTACGATTATAACAAAGATCAATTTGTTGTAAAATTTTTAAATTTTGATTTTTAGACTCTGGAATGGTTGAAACTTGAAAGAGTTAGAGAGAGAGAGAGATATAGATTATGAGAGTTCAACTGAGAAACCCAAAAAGGGAAGAAAAAAAAAGAAGTTAGGTTTAAGGGGGTGACTATTCACCTTTCAAAATGAGATTTCAAAAATTTATTTATGTATAAATATTTATAACCATTGGATTGATGGGCCTTGGATGGATTAGAAAAAAAACAAAATTTTATGGTGGGCCTGGATAGATTGAGGCTCATAAAATAGAATACAATACTTGTGGCATTTGAGGGGCCTTCCCTGGGTGGAGCCCCACATGTCCTACATCTCATAATATTTTCTATAGATATGTGTAGTAACTAACTCATCAATTCAATTATATCAAATGCTGAAACAGATGGATTCAACAAGTTTACAAACGAGCATGGTAAGTTCAATGAGAACTTGAGCAGTGATGCAAGGGGTTTGTTGAGCCTATATGAGGCAGCTCACCTTGGATTGCCTGGAGAGGATATACTCGATGAGGCCATTGCTTTTACAATGCACCACCTACCATTGATTAAGAATAATAATAAAGTAAGTGTTTCATTAGCAATGGATATAGAGCGAGCATTGTGTATGCCACTCCGCAAGGGAATGGAGAAGCTCCAAGCAAGGCAATACATTTCCATATATGAGAAAGATGATCAGCGGAGCGATACACTCTTAGAGCTCGCGAAGCTAGATTACAACCGGGTGCAGAGGATGCTCCAGAAAGAACTCAAGACCATCTCATTGTAAGTTGCAATGGTTAACTAAAATTAATCAAATGCATGTGAAATTAGTTTATGCATGTGTCAATGGAAGACAAGTTAACATTGTTTTTCTTTTCTACCAATGGTGGGAGTATCCCAAATTTTATTAAAACAGGAAGACCGAGATCAAGAAATTCCAAATACTAGATCACCACTATATAGTAAATCAACATCACCCAATGTTCGATGTGTTAGATTATTCTTTCCGATGATCTTTTTGTTGTAAATTAATTCTCTTATAAATCACTGAGCTATGCGTCTATGTCCTATAAATTAAACCAATGTTACAAGGCTTACATGCAGTCTTTTTACAATCTATTTTATTTTTTAAAAGTGTATTATTTATAGTTACATTTGCATCTATCACCATATGTTACGTATGGTGACGAACATGCTTTGACTGTCATAGAAACCTAAGGTGATTGGTTCAGCCGTGACAAACGACCGAGTGTTACAGTAGGTTTTCCATGACAGACATAAGGGTTTCGGTGATGATTTTTGCTCGTCATTAAAATCTTATTTTGTTGTGGTGTAATCTTTTATGAAAAAATTAAAAAAATCAAATGTTTTATTTAATAAAGCAAATATTTCATTAGACAAAATCATGTTAGGGGAGTGTTTATAAGATTATTTTATGACACCACCTTTTTCTTAGTGGCCGATTGCCTCATGTTGTAGGTGGTGGAAGGAATTGGCACTTATCGAGAAGCTAAGGTTTGCTAGGGATAGATTGGTGGAATGTTATTTTTGGGCTTTGGGAGTCTGTCCTGAGCCACATCAATCTCGACCCAGGAGGGTACTCGCAAAGATCATAACCCTAGCTTCGGTGATGGATGACATATATGATCATTATGGCACAATCAAAGAACTCATACCATTCAACGATGTGATCCAAAGGTCATATATATATATATATATATAGTCGTGATTACGTGCGGTGTGCGGTCGGTGCGGTTTACGACGTGGGTCGTCCGATCGCGGGTCCATCGCATCCAACGGTCGACGTGATTCGCACCCGACCGTCCGATGCGATGGACCCGTGATCGACGGCCCGTGATCGCGCACCGCACCGACCGCACACCGCACGTAATCGGATCCCTATATATATATATATATATATATATATATATATATATATATATATATATATAGGGAGCCGATTCAGTGCGGGAATGCGGTCGTGCGGGAAGCAATCACGGGCCGTCGATCACGGGTCCATCGCATCGGACGGTCGGGTGCGATTCATCTCGACCGTTGGATGCGATGGACCCGCGATCGAACGATCGACGTCATTTCCCGCATTCTCGCACTGAATCGCTCGCGTATATATATATATATATATATATATATATATATATATATATATATATATATATATATATATATATATATATATATATATATATTTTATTGGATTCCTTTTTACAGCCCTAAGGTCAGATATATGTTCTTAATTGGCTCTGTCAAATTTATTTATTTTTGATAAGTAACCATTTTGGTTTAAACCATAAACTTTATAGTTGCAAATTTTGTTGTCAATCACGCATTCAATTATAGGTCCAACCCCAATTTGTCGTAATTGGATCCCTCTCAAATTGTCCCCACTTGTCTAGCTAAACTTATTGTACAAACATGTTTCATAGGTGGGATATGGTGGCCATGAAACAACTTCCAGATTACATGCAAATCTTTATTCATGCATTAGCAGACACATATGAAGAATTTGAAAAAGATCTATCATCAGAAGGGAACTCCTATCGCATCGATTATCTCAAGAAAGCGGTACACTTCTTTTTTTTTTGACATCCTTATTTAAAATACATAGAAAAAATTGAATGAGATATATATATCCAAAGTATATTGGATCGTATTTATATTATAAAAAGACTGAGTGTAATGACGCCTATATGCAAATGCAGATGAAAGATTTGTCTAGAGTGTACCTACAAGAAGCAATATGGGGTGTAGAGCGATATGTTCCAACATTTGAAGAGCATTTGAGCGTTAGCCTTCTGAGCAGTGGCTACCCAATGCTACACTGTGCTACTCTTGTTGGGTTAGAAGACATTAATTTAACAAAAGAAGTCTATGATTGGGTGATAAGTGTACCACAGATCCTCCAATCTACTGCACTGATTAGCCGATTCATGGATGATATTGTTGACGTGGAGAGAGACAAGGTAATTGCAAAATCATACGTAGTGGTTATTGTTGGGCCTTTTATCTATAAAAAAAATATTTTTATAATGATGACTTTTTGAATATTTGATTTTATCAAAAAAAAACTGTAGTGTGTTTACATGATTTTAGTTAAAAATAAGTAATCAAAATTTGATTCTCTTTTACATGTGTTCTCTTTTGATTTTGAGAAACAAAAATTCAAATATCTTTAAAAACCATATTGTTCATTGATTCGGAAAAATGAATGAGATTACTTGTTCAACCGTTGGATTAATTAAATTTGAATTGTAACATTATTATGAGATAATAAATATTTTAGTTATCATTGCTAAATAAATTAATTTATAAAAAATTAAAAAAATCTTTGCATAATTATAAAAAATTAAATCTTACTACTTTATAAATTCTTTCTTAACATCATAAAATAAGTTTTTCATGTAAAATATAAATTTTTATTGGATTTAATCTTTTAACAAATAATTAATCATAATTTTTGTGAATAAAAACCAACCGGTTTAATCAACCCAAAACCGATTTTCAAATACCTTTAGTCCAATTGGCGGGTTGATTAATATTTACTGATTTTTCAACCATTGTGTTATAAAAATAAATGGAACTGAAATTCAGACCCAGGTGGGGGTTTAATAAACCAATCGGATCTAATGGGGTTTTAAACCACAGAAAATTACGTACTCGTCTTCTCTTCAGTTTCTGTTTTACCCTATCTTCCCTAAATTCTAACATCATGAAAATGACCACATTGTATGGAAGATAAAACAAGAGGAGGGCCAGGTGATTTCAAGTGTCCAGTGCTACGTGTTGGAGAAGGGCATCTCAGAAGAGGAAGCCTGCCTGGAGTTTCAGAAGATGATAAAAGAATCCAGTAAAACCATAAATGAAGAGCTTCTCAAACCATCTTCCATTCCCATTGAGGCCCGAAAGCCCGCCCTTAATCTGGCATGCATGATGGAAGTCATTTACAAAGATCACAATTCATACAACGAACCATCTGGTGTGATGAAAGATAATATATACTCACTGCTAGTTAATCAAGTGCCCATTATTTGAATGGGTAGTGGCTAATATCCGAAGTTGAATTTTATTTTATTTTAGTTGTTTGATGAAACAATATATAAAGTTTTTTTTTTTTTTGAATAATGGTGCTCCCTGTGATTTTATCCCCTGATTTCTTTCAAAGAGATGGGAGGTGCTTATAGAGTTAACCGAAGCTCGATTCGCATGTTTTAGGAGGTGCTGATTTCTATTTGCTTAGGTAAATGATTGTAATTTTATATGCTTTTAATCTCAAAATATCATTACTAATTGAACGCCCCAAGAGGAAGCTTTGGGCGATGGGTTGGGTGGAAATCTCTTCTACCTAACCATCTGAAATGACCCTTGGAGTGCTCAGTCCCTCTCGTTTTGTTTTTTGTTTTTAGTTTTAGAAAAATATTAGACCAGTCACATTCACTAACAAAAACTCGGATCTCACATATTTTAATTTTTTTTTAAAAGTAAACATCATTTAATGAACTATATGCTTTGATAAAAAATGTACATCGCTCTATTTCGAATTGAATGAAGCCCTTTTTAATAAGTGTAAGAAAATATTTAATGTGGTATATACAACATCTAATGAGGTATATGATTAACTGGATTTCTAATGTGGTATATATGACTGTGTTTTGGACTGAGAAAAAAACTGAGTGTAACACCACTCTTAATTTTACTTTATTGTATTTGTCTCATTACTTTCATTCTCAATTCAGATTTACAATCCACTTTTACTAATGAAAGTGATGGTAACAAGATCTACATTTTCTAAAAAAGAAAAAAAAAAAGAGAATTCAAATGATTTATTGGAATTTATTTGTATTATATAGATATAAATATTTTTTCATATTATTTCAAGAAAGATTACAAAATGAGAGCTAAAGCAAGAGACTAATAGATTCTTCATATATAGATGAAACCAAAAGTTCATTGCATCATTAGATAATCGTAATGAATTTGTTATCTGAAATGTCATGTTTGGGTAGGGATGTAAGCTATTGAGGAATAAATAATTATTTCAATATGGATAAAGATTAAGTTATTTTACATCTCGTTGTGTTTTTTTGGTTATTCTCAAAGAAAAATATAATAATGATTATTTGTGATTTGGTTGATCATTGATAAGTTTTGGATAAAATATTATGATTTGGAAGTGTATAATGATGTATAAAATGTGAAAAATGATCTGACATGAAAGGGCCTATATTTATTAGAGATGATGACGGTTAATTTGACATATGACCTCGCTTATATCAGTGGTATATATTTGGTGGAATAATACAGTTCTAAGAGATTCTGTAATACAATTATTTAGGGGTAGTAAGTGGGGTGTGCTAAGAGGTGGTGGTTTGGGAGTTACGGAATTACATTGTAACAATGGAGGTTAGTTGAGTGGTAGTGGGCATCAACCATATTCACAACAAAAAAATAATTTTCATACACAATGACAACGTAGTGTATAATATAGTGTATATTATACTATCATAGCGTATAAGTGATCGAGGGACAGCAAAACAGACTAAATGTATTAGCCCTTTTGGAGATGTGATCCAACATCGAACAAGAAGAAGTTGTGTTCCACAAACGAGGGAGTGCAAATTGGAAGATGAGGAAATAAATTTAAAGGACATATATACAAATTAGATGGACGCGTATAAACATATTTGAGCGGTGTAAATAGAGACACCTGGTATGAACTAAGTGTTGGGTCATCATGGTGCCAGGGACAGAGTCGGGTATGGGGGCCAGGAGGTTGATACACCTGGTCATTTTTTAGTCCTACTTTTATCTTCCATCGAGTTAAAAATATACATCATGCATCAGCTCATTAGCCTTTCCAAAAATATGCTAGAACTTTAGCGTGGCGGTTGGGACATCTCTCCCCCTTACCGGGTGGAGGGGGGAAAAATAGTTTAGTCCCCTGGGTTTAATGGTCCTATTTCTCTCTGCTCTAGATACAGAGCATTTCATTAAAAAAAAAATGCTAGAGCAGTAGAGCTTCTGTGAAAGATAACGCAACATTCACGTGCAAATTGTATATGTGCATATATTATGCAAGTGTTGCTTTGTAGAATTAACGGACCAGTGAAGTTCACATGTCCATGCATGCAATTAAATTTTTTATATTTTATATGAAAATGCAACTGTTCTAGTTTCACACCAAAGCAAACCAAAACAAAACCAACCAATGTAAATGAAAAGAAGAGATTCAACAATTATTAATTAACAAAATCAAACAAATCCGAATATTCTCTTATTAGGATGATAGAAGTACCCCCTCTTTACTAAGGGGACTTGGATTCGAGTCTTCTTACTTATTGATAAGAACAAAATTGATCAAAACAAAATACTTATCAATAATAAAAAATTCAAACAAAAAAAGTATAGACATGCAATAATAAAATAAAATTCATTAGTTCATGTTGTTTCCTTGGCCGACCCTCACCTAGGCAGGCTAGGAGGCCGCCTAAGGGCCCTATCAAAGAGGGCCTCCAAAATAAAATAAATATTTTTAGTTTTATTAAAAAAAAAGATTTTTGTGACCATTATCCATTTTAAGGATAAATATTAGCAACTGTCCAACATGCAACTTCAAGTGTACAATTGGGCATTGCCTTTTTTTAAAAAAAACTAAGGAGATCTCCTAGTGATTTTTCAAAAAATAAAAAATAAAATTCAAGTGTAATAATTATCCTACATGCTTTGATTCTTTTGAACAAGACACGCATTTTAGTTAAACAAAGTATATAGATACCCATTTAAATTATATGGATCCACTAATGAAAAAGTGAAAATTATAACATTATCTAACGAATGAGCACGATGAAAAAAGAAGGTTTGTTTGCATATATACACCCCTCTTAAATCCATATTTATGGAATTACCCCTCTTATTTTCTCCATGGCACAAGTACCCTTGAAATTTTTATAATTCATGCAAATATACCCACCCTGTCAGTTGCCTTTATGAATGTAAACCGAACCATGGTTAGATTCTCAACTCTATCCCATGAAATGTCCACTTTACCCCTCACTTAAACCTCCTACCCTACCCAAAGTTGTGACTTTTCTATCTCTTTCATCCTTCTCTCCCCCCCCCCCCCCCCGGTTGACATTTGAAGAAGATGATAGATGAAAACATATCCCCCATTATTAATATTTGTAAATTTCTTTTCTTTGCTATTTTCTTTGCTTGATGTCCACATTCTACAAGGAATACCGTAGTGGTTTTGGGTTGGGATGATAGCTCATTAAAGAAGTCATGTGGTTTGGGTTTGGTTTGGTAAAATTAGGGTTTGGTTCGGTTTGCGAGAGGGTATGAGTGATGTGGTTTGATTTGCAAAGAAATTGAAGGAGGAGAGAAATGTAAGACAGAGGGAGAAATGGCGGAAAAAATTTAGGAGAGAAGGGTGAAGGAAGAGGGACATGTGGTTCGGCCAGGGCAACAAATAGTGGGGAGGGAAAATTGAATTATTTACATGTGACTAATGGCGGCTAACATAAATTTTCTAACCAATCCTTATGGATACTAACCTCAGGTGTATATTTGCATGAGTTATAAATATGTCAGGGGTATTTATGAGATGGTGGAAATAAGAGGGGTAATTTAACAAATAAGGGTTTTAAGAGGAATATGTATTAAAAAAAAGAAAATGACCAAAAAAATCTCATAAGAGTTTAAAATAACTAAATCGGTCATTTTTTAAAATTATACCTAAAAAAGTCTTATTTCACAGTTTTGCAAACACAAAAGACTAATATGCCTTTATGTAATTAAATATTTAATATCTCTCTTTTTTCCACACTAAAAACTTATTTTTCCTACAAAACAACAATCTCTCTATACATGATGAAAATCAATCATCTTATAGGTTTTGTTATTATATATCATATTGTGTGTTTCTTATATATATCTTACATGATATTGTTTATCATTTTTCATTATGTATTATCATAATATGTCATTTAAATATGTATTGTGCCCCAATGCAGGAGATGATAGTTTAATATTCTAAATCTTCATTTACATTTTTTATTTTTTGGCTATTTACATATTTTTATAATATCATTAGTACATATCCATTTTAAAAAAAACATCAACATTTAATGGAATTCATCATAAAAAACTCAAATTATATTGGTACACATTTCACAAAATTCACCTAATCACAAAGAATTTACAATAAAAAAATTGATCTACATGAAAATGTGTGCAATATATTAATAAAATTAAGAGGGTGAAATATTTTAACAAAGTTAAGAGATATGGAATGTATTAAAGATTTAATTACATAAGAGTATATTAGTCTTTTGTTTTTTTAAAATTGTATAATGAGACTTTTTTAGGTATAATTTTGAAAAGTGGTTGATTTAAGCATTTCTAACTTTTGAGAGATTTTTATAGTCATTTTCACTAAAAAAAAAACCCAAAAAAGAATGGCATATGTAAACAAAGGAAATGACATTATTTTCCATGTCCGTAACAGGCATGATTTTCATTATGACCTTATTTGCAATGTCCATAACAGGCATGATTTTCGTTATTCTTATAAGAATCTTTGCAATGCTCAACAAGTTTACGAAATGATAAATCACACACTAAAAGGCTTATTTAACTTTTCCATTTCTATCACATCGTGGACCACGTGACAGATTATATATGTACACTGTTTGAACCTTTTTCTTAAGGGCCGTCTAGTCTCAGCAACAAATTTTCTTACCCCACCAGTTGGAAAAAAAAAACCGGTGTTTTGCTATCCCCACCGATTCAGTCAGTTCGATCAAATTTGATTCTCATTTCAGGTTTTGGGCAATCGGACTTGGTCGTCATTTCAGGTTTTGAGCGGCTGGATTTGGTCATCATTTCAGGTTTTGGGCGACCGAACCTGGTTGAACAGGATTTGTAATAAAATTTATAATTTTTTTCTTGAAAACATAATCTCACAACGTGTATCCTCCTTGAATCTTTCATATCACTCAAAGTCTGAGTTATAATATAGGGAGAATAAATCATTATTATTAAATGTAGAATATAAGAACAATTTTTTTTTACATAAGTTACAGACAAATTTCAAAAGCCAAATATAAAATGTGTTTGGATCAACTGGTAGGTTTTTTTGTTTTCAAACAAAGAATCATCTTAATTACTAATTCAAACGAAGCTTAAAAATAATATATATTTGTTTAATAAGATATTTTTCTATAAAAATTTGAATTAATTGAAAGTATAACATACTTACATTTTTTTCAGTCCCTTAGCTGTTGTTTGGATAAAAGAATAAATGTAGAATATGATGAATAAACCCAAAAATTTATTTATTTACAAAGAAGTAGATATAGTTCTGAACCATGTTCGACCAATTACGGTCGCCCAAAACCTGAAATGACGACCAATTACGGTCGCCCAGAACCTGAAATGGTGACCAAGTCTGGTCGCCAAAAACCTGAAATAGCGACCGATTTCAGTCGAACTGGATTGGTGGAAACAACAAAACACCGGTTTTTTTTTTTAATCGGTGGGATGAGAAATATGCTTGGTGGGGATAGACACGCCCCTTTTTTTAATCTAAAAAGGGGTTGATATTAAAAGAAATCTAATACAAACCAATATTTAAATATAATTTGTTGTGGGAATGCTTGACAATTTGTCTATATAAAGTGTGTTTTAACTATATATTTTTTTCCAATGATAATAATTATAGCGTGTTGCATTTTATTGGAATTTCGGTATTTATTTTGCTTACGTTTATTTAAGTAAAGCTTCTTAAGAGATTATTTTTAATAATTCATTTATGCTATTGGGAAAAAACCAACTTCATGTAAATTTAGTTTTAAACTCCAGTTTTGAGAAAAAGCTAACTCTCAAACCCGTTTATAAATGGGACTAAATGGACCATAAGAGAGTTTTGAAATAAACCCTTTATGTATTCACTTGATGAATATTACAAAAAGGGTAAAATGCATTTGGACCCTTTCAAGTTTTTAAAACTTGTAGAAACACCTATTGAAGTTTAAAAACATGCACTTACACCCCCTATCGTTAGATTTTCCGTTAAAATGACCGGATAAAAGTACTTTAAAATTACTGTTTTAGCCATTTTATTAGTTTTGTAGATACCCCAAAAAGAGCCAAATTAACTTTGGATATGTTTTGTAAATATTAATTACTACAATAATCAAATCTTCAAATACAATTGGATTGATTTATTGGAGAATTAACTCACATAACAATTAATTAAAAGGTAAAAATATGATAATGATTTAATTAAAATGGATAAAATCACACTTTTATTTTATTTTAACAGAATATCTAATGACAAGGGGTGTAAGTACATGTTTTGAAACTTTAGGGGGTGTTACAAAAAATATATATATCATTTATACGAATATCAATGCAAAAATGGATTGGAAACATGTAAAATTATCCTATCATTTGCCTACTTATATGTAATATGTCAAGAGATTGTTGATGATGCAAGCTTTTGAATCAAAGTAATCGGTGATGACATAGAGAATGCAGCATTTATTAATTGTGCATGCTTTGAATGCTTTTCGTTGTTGATGTTCTCCATCAGGCAAATTAAGCTTCCTTTCTTTTTTATATTATTATATTACATATCGTGTGATGACATAGAGAATGCAGCAAAAGCATTAGCATTATTAAAAATCAAGTGTTTCGTTTTTAAAATTTATGTGAGAAATCACGCATGCTTGTATTGAAAATTTTATACAGGGTCAGTTATGAAATAAATTGGATTAAGGCTCAATTTGAAAATAAGTTTGTAGAGTTTTTGAATTTATAAGAAACTGTTTTTTCAAACTACTTTCCAAAAAAAATATGTTGCTTAACTAAAAGCTGCATACAAATTTTAATAAATAAGTGTTCAAAAATTAGTTTTTTTCATAATATGTGGAGAACCAACTTCCTGTAAACTTAGGGTTCGTTTGGATATGAGTTTTGGTAGATTCTGCATTTGAAAAGTTAAAAATTCTAAAACTCAAATCCAAACACATTTTCAGCGTTTATCTTAAGAACCACAATTTTTATTTTTAAGCTAAAAAATCTTGCGGTTAAAAATCTAATAAAACATATCTTTTCAAAAGCTAAGTTTGAAACATAAGATTTTAAGAATAAGAAAGTTTCAACCTCACATCCAAACGCACCATTAGTTTTGAACTCCGCTTTTGAAAAAAAACTAACTCTCAAACTCGTTTATAAATGGAGCCTTAATGGACCATAAGAGAGTTTTGAAATAGGCCCTTAATGTATTCACTTGATTAATATTACAAAAAAATAGATTAAAAATATAAAAAAGTATAAAATAAAAACAATTAATGTAAAAAAAAAAAATCTAGAATGGATAAAGTAACAAAAAAAAGTGACACTTATCAAGTCTTCGTTTAAAAATAAATAAAAACAACTAAAATAAATTCTTCAATTTGATAAATTTAAAAAATATTTTCTATATATACATATATATTTGAAAAATTCATTAATAGAATTCTGTACCATGTTTTTGTTTTAAGATTTAGGCCCCTACTCAGGTGGGGTCCTAGGTAGCCTATTTCGAGATAGGTCACGTGTCAATGTTCCCTGATCTATATGGTGCTTTTCCATAAGATGGAAATGCCTATAAATACCACACCCACATTGAATGATGATCTTCAACCCCTGAATCTAGCCCTGAATATTTGAGTGAGATCAAACTATTATAATTGCTATGATTGCCATCACTTCAGTCCTAGTACAACACCCCGTACTGAATGGAAAAGTGGAGGTTGTTCGCAAATCTTTCTACTATGAACCGACTTATCGGGGTGACTTCTTCATTCGACTCTCCCCGGTGATTAAATTCTAAACTTCCATCATCATTATTGTTTAGTGTATATTGACTACATATTTTACAAGATTTGATTATTCCCGGTGCAGAAGAACCGAATAAGTGCCATGGCTGCTTCACTAACGCCCACTGGAAGGAAAAGAGGAGGTTAGTTGTTCGCAAATCTATACACTATGAACCAAGTTATTGGGGTGACTTCTTCATTCGGCCCTACAACAAAATGAGTTATTAGCTACGAACTTTTAGCTGCGAAATAGCTATGAACTTTTAACTGTGAAATAAAATTTCGTAGCTAAATGTGTCTTTTACCTGGGAAAACTGAATTCGTAGGGAATAGTTTAACCTTTCCCTACGACATAAAATTTCGTGTTTGAGTTTATTCATTTTTATTTTTTTGATATTCGGGCGTTTTGGAATATCAAAATAAAAAAATAAATTATGTAATTATTATAATAAATATTTAATCTTATTATTAATTGTAACCAGAGCGGGTTCAGAGCGGGGTTTCTAAGCGAATCAATTTCTCGTCTTAAACCCGTCTGTTTTTTTAATCTGTCTCAAACCGGTCCCAAATCCGAATCCAACTCAACCTAACAGGGTCAGGTACCCTATTGGGGCAGTCTCATTGCCATCCCTGCTTAGTCCTCCTTTTGATTATTCCCGGTGCAGAAGAGCCGAATGAGTGCCATGGCTGCTTCACTACAACGCCCGCTGAAAGGAAAAGAGGAGGTTGTTCGCAAATCTAGTTATTGGGGTGACTTCAGTCCTAGTAACTTCTTCATTCGACTATGAAGAAGTTACTAGGACTGAAGCAGCCTATGAACCAATCAAGTTATTGGGGTGACTTCTTCATTCGACTCTCCCTGGTGATTAAATTCTACAATCACTACAACAAAATGAGTTATTAGCTACGAACTTTTAGCTGCGAAATAAAATTGCTTAGTGTATATTGATTACATATTTTACAAGGCTTGATTACACACACACACGCGCGCACGCACACACGTGCTCGCATATATTATCGCATATTATCTGATGCTATTGTATTCGTGCAGGAGATTGATTCATCAGTCGAAAAGAGAGTAGAAGAGCTGAAGAAAGAAGTGAAGAAGGAGATGCGAAATGCCAATGAACCCCTCCAAAAGATGATTTGGTTGATGCAATCCAACGCCTTGGTAGGTTATGACTTTGAGGAAGAGATCAATGAAGCTCTCAAACAAATTAATGATAATGCTTGTATTGATGATGATTTGCATGCATTCGCCCTCCGGTTTCGCCTAATGAGGCAATGGGGCTATAACACCCCATCTGGTGAGCGATAGAGAATCTGATCTATGTTAAAAATTATTATAAATGCATAATTGAAAAGAGAAGAAACCATGAATACTTTTGATAAAAAAAATATCATTATGCTGCTCAATCATGCTTAATTAGAACCTAATAATTAAGCTAGATACATGAAATTACTAAAATGAAAAAAAAAAATTCTATGGACATTACTGCACACTACTGTTTGGAGGTCTTTAGAAAGGCATCCATAATTGGTGTCAATCAATTCTTGTTTAATTATACCATAATATTAAATCCGCTTATTGAAAGACTTTAAACATGGGGTTGATCAAAATCCACAAAAGTTAGTTGTATAATAAAAATAGATCTAGAAGATCTCAACCAAACACTTCACAATATTAAATTTCATGGGATTCTAAGATCGTCGTCAATTTTTGCTGTCAGCTGCTCATCTTGAACCTTTTTTTGGTAGTCCAATCTCCCTAAAATGCATTGATCACCTGTCCTACGTCACAATATGTTCTATATATATGTAGTAACTTATGAATTTCACAGAAAACTCAATTAGACCAAATGCTGAAACAGATGGATACAAGAAGTTCACTAACGAGCATGATAAGTTCAATGAGAGCTTGAGCAGTGATGCAAGGGGTTTGTTGAGCCTCTGGTGCAGCTCACCTTGGATTGCCAGGATAGGATATACTCGATGAGGCCATTGCTTTTACAATGCGCCACCTACCATTGATTAAGAACAATAATAAGGTAAGTGTTTCATTAGCAATGGATATAGAGCGAGCATTGCATATGCCACTCCGCAAGGGATTGGCAAGACTCCAAGCAAGGCAATATATTTCCATATATGAAAAAGATGAGCAGAGGAACAATGTGCTCCTAGAGCTCGCAAAGCTGGATTACAATCGGGTGCAGAGGATGTTCTAGAAGGAAGTCAAGAACATCTCATTGTAAGTTGCAATGGTTAATTAACTAAGGGCTAGTTTGGTGTTCATTCTTCTTTTGTTAGAACATTCAAAAATTCTGTTTGGAATCCTCTATTCTTATGTTCATTCCTAGATATCTATTATAAACTTTATTTTTTCATGCAATCTATCAAAATTGGCTTCCTGAGAAGGAGAAATTTCTTTTTAGGAGATTAGAGTTACAGAATGGCCCTAAATGGATTAAAAGCTAGTAAAATTAGTTTATGCATATATCACTTGAAGACCAAATAATATTTTTTTTCAACTAAAGTTGGGAGTCGTATCCCAAATTTTATTACAAATGAATGACTCCTACATGGTGGAGAAGATTTCCATGTAATAAAAATCATGAGAAATGAAAGAAGAAAATAAAAGAAGTAAAAAAAATGGACAACATAAGCAGTGGAAAGAAACAGAACTTTTAAGGTCGAGGTCAAGAAACTCCATATAATAGATGGCCAAAGTACACTACCTTCTACTTTCATGTAAATCAATGTCACCCAATGTTCGATGTGTTAAAATATCCAATCCAATGACTTCTTAGTTTTAAATTTTCTTGTCAATCACTAAGCTATATATGGGTCCAAGTCCCATAAAAATAATGTTACATTGGGTTATATGCAGTTTTTTTAGTGTATTCTTACATGTTTTATTTGTTAAAGACATACTTTATGTTAAGAATCATGTATTTTCATAAAATTTAAAATATATATATTTTATGTAGAAAAAAAAAATTCAATTGTTTCAACTAATAAAACACATAGATATATATATGATTAGACAAAACCATGTTAGTGTGTATAAGATTGTTTTATAACACCACCTTTTTGTTCGTGGAATTGCCTCTTGTTATAGGTGTCGGACGGAATTGGCACTGATGGAGAAGCTAGGATTCGCGAGGGATAGATTGGTGGAATGTTATTATTGGGCTTTGGGAGCGTGTCCTGAGCCACATCAATCTCGATCCAGGAAAGTGTTTGCAAAGATGGCAATCCTGATCACAATGATGGATGACATATACGATCATTATGGCACAATCGAAGAACTCATACCTTTTAATGATGCGATCCAAAGGTTATATATATATATTCTTAATTGGTTTTCTTTCAAATTTATTTATTTTTGATAAGCAAGCAGTAAGATTTTAAACCCAAAGCTTCATAATTGTAAATTTTATTGTCAAACCACGCATTCAATTATAGGTCCAACCCCAATTTGTCCCCACTAGTTTAAGCTTATTGCACAACATGTTTCATATAGGTGGGATATGGAGGCTATGAAACAACTCCCAGACTACATGCGGATCTTTATTCATGCATTGGCAGATACATACGAAGAATTTGAAAATGATCTATCATCAGAAGGAAACTCTTTCCATGTTGATTATCTCAAGAAAGTGGTACACTTTTCTTTTCTTTTCTTTAATTTTTCTTTTTTGACAACTTTTTTGACAATTTTTTTTGGAGACATGCAAACACAGATTGAAAATTTGTCGAGATTGTACCTACAAGAAGCGAAATGGGGTGCAGATATGTTCCAACATTTGAAGAGCATTTGAGTGTTAGTGTTCAGAATTTTGGCTACCCATTGCTACACTGTGCTGCTCTTGTTGGGTTGGAAGAGACTAATTTAACAAAAGAAGTCTATGATTGGGTGATAAGTGTACCGAAGCTCCTCCATTTTACTGCACTGCACGGCCGACTCATGGACGATATTGCTGACTTGAAGAAAGACAAGGTAGTTGCAAAATCATATTTGATGCTTATTATTGTTGGGTTATTTTATTCACAAAATTTTATATTTTTAAAATGATTATTTATTAAATATTTGATGTTATCATTTTTATGTGTTTATATTAGTTTAGTCCCACATAAGAAAAATAAATTACTAAATCCTGATTTATATTTTGATGTGATCCTTATCGTGCTTATAAAAGATAAATAATCTTGACACGTGACATTGTGACCCTAGGTGAATGTTTAGTTAACACTGAAAACTATGTACATGTCTTCTCTTAATTTTGTTTCAGTTCTATCAAAATAAAGCAATCTTCCCCATACTTCTAATAGCATGTAAGTGACCACATTATATTGTATATATGGAAGATAAAACAAGAGAAGGGCCAGGTGATTTCAAGTGTGAAATGCTACATGTTGGAGAAGGGCATCTCAGAAGAGGAAGTCTGCCTTGATTTCCAGAAGATGATAAAAGAATGCAGAAAAATCATCAACGAAGAGCTTCTGAAACCATCTTCCATTCCCATTGAGGCCTGCAAGCCCGCTCTTAATATGAAATGCATGGTAGAAGTCTTTTACAATGTTCACAATATATTCGATGAACCATCTGGTGAGATGAAAGATCATATATACTCACTGCTTGTTAATCAGGTGTCCATTAGTTGAATGGGGGACAAAGCTTCATAATAAATGCCAAGGGAGAGGCAGCTTAATTAGTTGCATGTGTGATGAAAGTAATGAAGCTGTACTTTCTATTATCTTTTATTTTTGTTTGAGTTTGGTTTAAAGGAATGTATTTCTATAAGATTTTCAAAATAATGTACCTATGCATTGGTATACCAGATAATTTATTGGGCACACCAAATTTCCACGATTCTTTTTCTCGTGCCACTTGCATATATATGGACATCCTCTCCACCCTATCAACTCATCCCATTAAATCCAACTCCACCCAAAACATACTCGTGAAAGCTGTCTCTCCATAATTTTATCAAATATATCAAATAAATAGACTTTTGTAAAATAGTAGAAAGAATATGAGATAAATAGTTGACGTCCAAAGCATTGCTCACTTCTTCGGCATATCTATACTCGAGAAACCAACAAAGATAGTAGATGTCTTATGGCAGCCCCCTTGTGAAGGATGGCTCAAAATTAACACTGATGGTTCACTATCCGATGACAGGGGAGGATATGGTGCACTTCTTCGAAATAACTATTCTCAATTTATCCAAGGAATAGCAGGCCGAAATGATCTACCATCTATAAATCTCTTGGAGCTTAAAGCTATTGAAGTGGGGCTTCAGATGGCTATCATCGCAGGAGTCTCGAAACTGACTCAACCACAGCACTAGCATGGGTTAAAGGCAAGGGATGCTGTCCGTGGAGGGCTTTTCGCTGTCTTCGAAACATTCATCAAAGCCTAGAGGCCCTTCAAGAGTGGACAATTTCTCATATCCACAGGGAAGGGAATGTTCCAGCAGATCTGCTGGCGGCTTATTGCTCAGACAGAGGTGAACTCATTCTTTCACCAACTCATATTTGGCAGGAGCTACAAGCTGCTCTGGATGGAGATGCATCAGGCTTTTCATACGAACGCAGAAGAACTTAGGACTTCCCTTTCTTAAGGTTTTAGCATTGATCTCTGTTTGAATGCAAGGACTGACTTTCTAAGGATTAAGGGATGCAGATTGACTCTGCTCTTTCTTTCCTCCTTAATAACTAGAATTCATTCCCTGCATTGAGGTTTGTAAAGATCATGACACTTTTTGTAAAGTTTTCCTCTTACATAGTAGCAATACAAATTTGATTACCAATAAAAAAGAAAAAAGAAAAAAAAGAGATAAATAGATCTGATCTATGTCAAGACCTAACATACAATTATCAAAGAGGACAAAACAGAAATAAATCTCAATATTATTGCACAAAATATGATCTGTCATGAGGATATAAGTCCTACTTAAACTCATTAAGTCTAGCTAATTATGCAATCCACTAGAAATTATTAGTGAATATGAAAAAATATTATCTAGACGAGTGGATAGATTGATAATCTCGCGTTTTGGAATATCAAATAACTAATTCATTAACTCTTGATAAATTTCATATTTAATCCCATAAACAAACGAATTCAAAACTCAAATTTGAAATTTAAATGTTTTGCTTTTCTTCTTTGAGACAAAATATCCTATCTTTATTGATTCTCACTTCTTTTTGTAAGGAGTTGTGTATTTGTATAGACATATATATTATAAAAATACAAAATCTTGATTACTAATAATAAAAAAATTCTATTTTTGAAAAATATCTTTGTTAGAGTCATAAACACTGTTCTCAAAATACCTTCTAGGCCCCGATTAATCTTCCGCTTAGGCCTAGGTAGGCTCAGCCTACAACTTTTAGCACCTAGCCACTTTTCCGTTTAATCCCTAGTTAACTAATAAGTTATTAAGTTAACTTATATATTATATATCTATTAATTAATTCTTTTTATGCTATACCTATTTTTTATATTATTAATCTTGTTTTGATATTTCTTTGTTATTATTTTATAGTCTAAAATTATTATATATACATAATATGTATATGTTTAATATTTATTATTATAAAAATGATTGATTAATCCCTGATTAATCTACGCCTAGCCGAATAATCTCTAGTCCCTCCTCAACTGCCCAACTAGAGCGTAACGCTTTTTACAGCATTTGTCATAATAAACATCTTCTATTAATGAAAGGTTAATTTAGGATTTTTAAGATCTTATATAGGATTTTTAGGATTTTCATGTTTTCTTATTCTTTAGTCTTTTACTATTTCAGTGGATTTTGTATTTAATGACATATAACTTTTTCAATACTTATGCTATTAAAATTATGTCATGGAGAGTCAGTCATCGATTGGTAAAGTCAGTTAACTTACACTGAGAGTCAGTCATCGTTTGGTAAAGTCAGTTAACAAGGATATTTGAAAAACCTCTTTTGCTTGCAAAATCCAATCCAGCTCGGATCCTTTCCGCTTCAGCTGTGACTGGTGAAGCCCACGGCCAACCATTATATCCCGCCCCAAGTACTTGTCCTATATTAACTAGGATCAATATAAACCCTACCCCTGCAACATGGGATTGGGCATCCACACTTCCATCACTAAGTATCAAGACCTCTGACAATTCCTCTCACAAGTCCATTATTATTGTGCGGTGATAGTACATCACACCTGCTGTTTTGTCGCATAAAGTCATCGGGGGTCTTACCTTGAGGATCCTTGATCAATCTCACAAAGCATTCCTGAGCATATGCCATAGCATGAGCAACCACACTACTTGCTGTTGGTGAACTATTTTTAAAAATTTTCATTGGCGTAATAAAATGGCAATGGGGTACTGTGAAATCATCCTATCATTTAGCTACATGTAAGCCGTTGAATCAAAGTAATCGGTGTTCCAAGTAAACATTAATCACGCTTTCCAATTAATTACCATTTACAAAAACTAGAATGCTTTTGACAGTTTATGTTCTCCATTAATAGGCAGATTAAGCTTCCTTGCGAATGTTTCCTTGCGAATGTTTCTTTCTGACTGTTTATGCTTTCCATTATCGTGTGATGATGATATGTCACTATATCAGAACATGATCCCCTCCAAATTTATTATTTAGATCCTTGGAGGAATATTCCTTAAATGGCTTGCATGAATTACATGATACTATGATAGATTCAGTGAACGTATACTACTAATCTTAATTAATGTCTCATCTCATTTACTCTCATAAAAATATAATATTTTTTTATAATATTAAGAAAAACTTTATGAGTCCATGGTGACGTATTAATGAAAGTGTAATAAGTATAAGAAATACTTTTGCGAACTCTTGGTCCGCTTCGCCTGGAATGGAATTACATTTGTTAATGGTGCATGCTTAGAATGCTTTTGGCTATAGCACCACATCTGGTGAGTGATAAAGAATCTGAACTATATGTTAAAATTATTGATGTATAGGTCTTAGAAGAACTTCCATAATTGATGTCAATCAATACTTGTTTAATTACCATAATATTAAATCCACTTATTGAAAGACTTCAATGATGAGTTTGATCAATGAATTAAATACACAAAGTTAGTTTTACAATAAAAATAGATCTAGAAGACCACAACGAACACTTCATAATATTAAATTTCATGGGATTCTAAGATCGTTGGCATTCTTTGCTGTCAGCTGCTATATATGTAATTTTCATCTTGAACCTTTTCTGGTGGTCCAATCTCCCTAAGAATGCATTGATCACCTATACTTATCAATTTCACACAAAGCTCATTTAGATCAAATGCTGAAACATATGGATTCAAGAAGTTCACAAACGAGCATGATAAATTCAATGAGAGCTTGAGTAGTGATGCAAGGGGCCGGTTTGTTGAGCCTCTGTGAGGCCATGATCTAGAAGCTAATTAAGGTTCGCTAGGGATATATTAATTGGTGGAATTTTATTATTGGGCTTTGGGAGTCTGTCCCGAGCCACATCAATTTTGAATCTTTTATTTATGTGATTAAATATTAATTTTATTATGAAATTTTTAAAATTACAAATATTAAGAGTTAATGAGTTATTGATAGATTTGAAAGATCATTCACCATGATATCCTCCCCACAAAATCTTTATCAATAAGATTTAAATTTAATTTCATAAAACACATTCAACATTTAAAATTTAAAATTAAAGTATAAGAATATGGAAATTTATTTGCAATTAAAACGGACCGAGTGAGTTTTACAATTAAAAAAAAAATCAAAGTCAAAAATGGAAATTGCCTTTTAATCTATGCTCACCTAAGACTCCTTCTGAGCCTATCGTTCCGCGGATGATAATTGAATTCGATGTTGGTGATAACGTTTGAGCTGTGTTAACCAAGGATAGGTTCCCAGCAGGAGAGTATAATAAGCTTGCTGCTCGTAAAATTGGTCCTCTACAGATTCTGGAGAAGATCAATCCCAATGTTTATCGGTTGCAACTCCCAAGCCACATTCACACAGCAGATGTCTTCACAGTTCCAATGATGACGATCTTAGTTCGAGGTTAAATTCTCTCCAACCTAGGGGGGATGATACAGACATCATAGACACATTATATGGACGGACGACATCAGATGGACTGGAAAAAGAAAAGACATCTTAATCGATTGAGAGCACCGTAATTTCAAACAGCCGTAACTTCCAAACTATAGATAAGAATCGTTATTATAATCTGTCCACGCGTTCGTATCTACGAGCCCAACATAAGTTGTTGCTATGCACTATGACAATTTTCAGAGCGTTTGGAGATCGTCTTGGGGATCAAATCGATGGTTAAAAATTATTTTTAATATTTTTGGCAGTTTTGAGTTTGTTTGGATTTTATTCCTTTTGTTTTAGTTAATATATATAGATTTGAAATTCAAATATTTATTTGAATTCAAATTTTAATATTAGTTATGATTATTTTACCGATTTAAATATTCATATGTTAGGATAATAGATTAGATTTAAATAATCAGTTGAGATCCTAATCTGTTAAAGATTCTCTTCTATAAATAGGCATGTAAACCAATTCATTATTTAGATTATTGATTATTAGAATTTGTTTTATTTTCTCTATTGTATTTTGTTATCTTAGGACGATCAACAAATACATAGAATTTTCAATTATCTAGTATTTCATAAGAAATCAATAGATCTTTGAAGCTTAACGTCCCTGGTTTTCTGCCTGAAGAATCAACAGCGTCGCTGGAGCCTACGAATTCGTATCTTCGATTGAATTAGTAGAAGAGCGTATTCGTACGTTGCATTACTTTCTTTACAAAATCTAAAGTTATAATACAATGAAAATAAAACTACATGAAAATATGATTTTGTTAAATACAATTTTTTTTTTAATATAATGACCTTCAAATTTTTTTACAGCATCAAATATAATCACATTGTTAGTCCCCTCATCTCATTGTAATGATGTTAATATCTTGTGAAGCACATGTTCTATGAATGATACAATTCAATTTATTGAGTATATAATTTCCCTTTTATAAAATTGCATACCTCATTAAATGAAGTATATTATATTAATTAGAAAATTGAAAACATCCATGGACAAATTGAGTTGTGGACTGTAAAATAAATTTAGTGTAGTATTTTTCTTTTTTATTAAAATATTTGAATCAATATCATGTCTTGTAAAATTGTTAAGAATCAAGTTTCCATGTATTTTCGGTACAGATTGGAAAGTTTGAATCAGTCATCGATCAGCCACAAAATTTTTCATTTAATTATTATTTTTAATACGTTAGCTATGAAAATCAAGTACATTTAACCCCGCTTGCAATGAGCACATGTTTTGTTTTTTATAAAAAAAACAAAGTATACACCATCTATTAATGTAAAATAAATTTTCATTTATAAATAAATTAAGTATATACTCCAATTAATTTTACATATTTATTTATTCATGAATGAAACATGATGAAACATGAAAGGGTGACAGTATGGATCATAAAACATCCATGCACAAACTGAGTGTTGTGATCAATAAATACTAAAGAGTGTTAGGAAATAATGTAATTGAATAACATCAAATGTCAAATACGAGTTGGATATCGAGATTTGTATCTATCCAAACATAAATATTTAACTCCATAAACAGATCCAATGCAATATCTTTATGAAGTGAATAAAATATTCAGAGATACATTATCTTCAGCCTTTATTTTAGATTTTAAAAATAAATACCCAACCACCCTTAAATGGTCACAGGATCAACTAATATCATGGAGACGTTATCTTTCATGTCACCCTCTGGATTATTGTATCCATCACCATGTTTGTAAGCTTCGGCCATCACACATGCCAAGTTAAAAGCAGGGATGTAGAGAGCCAGAGGTATCCCCTGATCAAGCTTGAGAAGCTCTTCATTCATCCTCTTCCATTCATCTTCCACTAATACTTCACTAATCTTCTGCGCCTCCTCCTCTTCAGTGAGGCCATGCTTGATCGCGTAGCATTGGGCACTCGTTGGCATGTGGTCATTGCCTTGTTCTATCTATAAACTCAAAACAATTAATCTACAATTAGCACATTTTGTTATTGATACATTTTCTTATCCTTTTTATAATAAGATCTATCATATACCTGGTTTGGGTACATATCATCCAATAATCTGGATATCAGAGAAGAAGACCATATGATTTGTATCAAAAGCTTCCTTTGTAGCGATATCGCCCATCCCCACCAAGGAACAAACGTAGAACAGAGGATAAGTGCAGCTTGTAGCAGAGACTTGCAAGTGTTCATGGAACTTTGGCACATATTTGTTATGTCCCCATAAGAACTCCTGATGATATGCCTTTGACTGTAATTTAAACTGTGAAACAAGAGTATTCATAGTTAATTATTAATTAACAAATAGTTATTAGTTGATATGTATTATTTATTTATTTTCCTCAACTTCAATTACAAATGACAGTAGACAAATGTGAGACTAAATGGAGAACATGCATACAGCTTCCCTGAGATATTCCACTCTTCAGGCATTGCCTTCCGCTCTAATCTCCTCCTCGAAATCATCAAATGTATTGAACAATGCGACGATGAACACCCTCATGTAATCCGGTAGCTCATGCAGGGTTTCCAAATCCCATCTGAAACATATATAATATTAGTTCAACAGAACGTGTGAGATTAATTAGCAGTATATGATTTGAACGACGAACAGTATATATGAGTAAAACCTTTGGATCACATGGTTGAAAGGTCCCACTTCTTCTATTCTTCCATATGCGTCATAAATGTCATCCAACAATGATGTTAACATTATTACTTTTGTCATCATAGTCGTACCCGGGAATATTGGGGCTCATAGAATGTTCCTAAAGCCCAGAAATAGCACTCCACAATTCTATCCCTCGTAAAACTCAACTTATGAGTGAGTCCGGCCTCCTTCCACCACCTGTACAGAGATGCATTCATCATCTACCCAACAAAAGATGTTACCTGTGGGGAACTTTAATATACCCAAATCATCCTAGAACTGGCTTTAGTCAATCCAATCAGTATTCAATTACACAGTATATGAATCGAACTACATAGCTTATGAATCGAAATACACAGTGAATCGCTAGAATCGAACTACATAGTTTATGAATCGAAATGCACAGTGAATTGCTAGAATAGAACTACCTAGACGCATGCAAAATCATGAAAACAAACTAATTGTTCAATTATTTAGATTTATTTATTTACAAAATTGATCTTGTCCATTATTTTATAAATATTTTTGTAAATTATTTTATTTCATTAATATGCATCCCACGTCTCCAACTAATTACCATTTATTAATTGTGCTTGCTCAGAATGCTTCCACGTCTCCAACTAATTACCATTTATTAATTGTGCATGCTTAGAAGGCTTCTGACTGTTTTTCTCTATTAAGCAAAGCTTAATTGTGTATGCTTACGAGTGTTTCTTTTTATTTTATTATATTTATATATATCGTGTGATGATGACATATCTGAGCATCAGAGCATGCAAGTATGCAGCAAATGCATGTGCCCTATCTATATTCATGGTGCTTTCTCATGAAGATAGAAATGTTTGTATATTTCGTTGTGAGGCTAATAATGAAAAAGTTATTAAAAATTGAAAACTTAAAATGCAATATAATGAAAGGAGCTCGAAGGTTGATTACTCAATAACATAGTTTATAAGGACTTTAAAATAAAAATTCTAAAGACAGTGTTGATATTTTTAAAAAATTTAATTTGACAAACTAATGTTAAATGAAATATTCTTCGAATATTCATACGAATGTGGTGCAAGGGCAAACAAAAAAGACTTTAAAAGTTGGAAATTCAAAATAAAATATGAAGAATGGAGAGATCGATCGCTAGAAGCAGAGCCAGGAATTATAACAAAGGGGGCCGAGAGGCCAATAGACCTAAAATAAGAAAAAATACATTTATAAAATAATATAATTGAAAATTATATTATTTTTTAAATATATTTTTATAAATTTTTAGCTCTCGGCCCCCTTTGTTTTATAAATTTATGAAAATTATATTATTTTCATAATATAATTAAAATGTTTGTATTCAATTTATGAGTATGTATTTAATTTTTATGAGGGAAGAAACTTAAATAGCTAAGCATATATTAAAAGGAGATGAATATTTACATTGCATAATTGATAACAAACTTTTAGCGAGGAAATATTTTACCAAGGAATATATTTTCGTAGGGGATTTGTTTGCCGAGAAACATATCAGATGTTATTAATAATCAATGGTGGTTTATCAGCCACTAACTTTCTAATGAAATGTTTTCCTTGAATAAGATTTACCAATGAATGTATACCCTTTACCAAAGAAATATGTTGCAGCTAATATCATATTTCTTGTAGTGACTTACACCCATGGTTTTGGCTTTGGGGGGCCCGGGCCCTAGTCCGACCCCCCTTGACTCCGCCCTTGTCGATCACTAAATAGCATAATTTATAGTGATTTAAAAATAAAAATCCCTATAATTTATCATGTCAAAATATATACTCTACTACAAAAATTAAAAATAAATATGTATTCAATTCATATGAGTATATACTTCTGCACTCCATTAACTACATAAATATGCCAAAAAATAAAAATAAGTGCACAAAGGATTGAATACTGTAAAATTATATAGGGAAAATGACAAAAAAAATTTCCTAAGAGTTTGAAACCCAAATCAGTCATTTTTAAAATTATATCTAAAAAAATCTCATTTCACAGTTTTGGAAAAACAAAAGACTAATCATTTCACATATTTCACAAAATCTACCTAATCACAAAGAATTTACAATAAAAAAATTGATCTACATGAAAATGTGTGAAATATATTAATAAAATTAAGAGGGTGAAATATTTTAACAAAGTTAAGAGATATAGAATGTATTAAGAATCTAATTGTACAATGATAGATTAGTCTTTTGTGTTTTCAAAATTGTAAAATGAGATTTTTTTAGGTATAATTTTAAAAAGTGGTAGATTTTGATATTTCTAACTTTTGAGAGATTTTTTTAGTTATTTTTCCAATTATATAATCCTATGATTTGCCAACATGTCAAGATTATGATGTAAGCTTTCTAATCAAAGTAATAGGGGTGGTCCAAGTAAACGTTAATCACGCTTTTCAATTAATTAGCATTTATTATTAGCATTTATGCTTTTGACTGTTTTTGTTCTCCATTAAGCATAACTTCCTTACGTGATAGTGTTTCTTTTGGTATTTTATATATATCGTGTCATGATGACATATCAGAGCATAATGCGTGATGTGCCCTATGTATATGCATGATGATTTCTCATGAAGATGTAAAATAAAGCCTATAAATACCACACCCACATTGATTGATGATCTTCAACCACTGAATCTAGCCCTGATCATTAGAGTGAGATTAAACTACTATAATTGCTATGAGTGCCATGGCTGCTTCAGTCCTAGTACGACATCCACTCAAAGGAAAAGAGGAGGTCATTCGCAAATCTTTCAACTACGAACCAGGTTATTGGGGTGACTTCTTTATTCGGCTCTCCCAGGTGATTAAATACTACACTTTCATCATCATCCTTGTTGTTTAGTACTGTATGTTGATTACATATTTTACAATGTATTTTTATGATTTGTGTAGGAGATTGATTCATCAGCCGAAAAGAGAGTAGAAGAACTGAAGAAAGAAGTGAAGGAGGTGATGCGACATGCCAATGAGCCTCTCCAAAAGATGACTTTGGTTGATGCAGTCCAACGACTTGGTTTGGGTTATAATTTTGTGCAAGAGATCGATGAAGCTATGAAAAAATCAATGATGTTTGTATTGATAATGATTTGCATGCATTCGCCCTCTGGTTTCGTCTACTGAGGCAATGGGGCTATGACACCCCATCGGGTGAGCGATAAAGAATTAGATCTATATTAAAAATTATTATAAATGCATAATTGAAAAGAGGAGAAACCATGAATACTTTGATAAAAAACAAATATGATTATGCTGCTCAATCATGCTTAATTAGAACCTAATAATTAAGCTAGATACATGAAATTACTAAAAATGACAAATTTTTTTTATAGACATTACTGTACACTACTATTAGGATGTCCTAGAAAGGCATCCATAATTGATGTCAATCAATTCTTGTTTAATTACCATAATATTAAATTCTCTTATTGAAACACTTTAATGATGGGGTTGATCAAAATCCACAAAGTTAGTTGTATAATAAAAATAGATCTAGAAGATGTCAACCAAACACTTTCACAATATTAAATTTCATGGGATTCTAAGATCATCGTCAGTTTTGCTGTCAGCTGCTATATTTACAGTTTTCATCTTGAACCTTTTCTGGTAGTCCAATCTCTCTAAGAATGCATATTGATCACATGTCCTACATCACAATATGTTCTATATATGTAGTAACTTGTCAATTTCACACAAAGCTCAAATAGATCAAATGCTAAAACAGATGGATTCAAGAAGTTCTCAAACGCACACATGATAAGTTCGATGTGAGCTTGAGCAGTGATGCAAGGGGTTTGTTGAGCCTCTATGAGGCAGCTCACCTTGGATTGCCTGGAGAGGATATACTCGATGAGGCCATTGGTTTTACAATGTTCCACCTACCATTGATTAAGAATAATAATAAGGTAAGTGTTTCATTAGCAATGGATATAGAGCGAGCATTGCATATGCCACTCCGCAAGGGATTGGCGAGACTCCAAGCAAGGCAATACATTTCCATATATGAGAAAGATGAGCAGCGGAACGATGTGCTCCTAGAGCTTGCAAAGCTGGATTACAATCGGGTGCAGAGGATGCTCCAGAAGGAAGTCAAGAACATCTCATTGTAAGTTGCTATGGTTAACTAAGGGCTAGTTTTTTTTTTTTTTTTTTTTTTTTTTTTTGCTGGGTAAAAAAAAAAAAAAAAAAAAAAAAAAAAAAAAAAAAAAAAACTAAGGGCTAGTTTAACATTCATTATTCTTTTATTAGAACATCAAAAAACTATTATGGTTGGAATTTTTCATTCTTGTGCTCATTCTTAGACAACTTATATATGATTTATGTTTTTTGTGCAATCTATCAAAACTGACTTCCTGAAAAGGAGAAATTCCTTTTTAGGAGACTAAAGTTATTAAATTGGTCCTAAAACTGAATAAAAGCCAGAAATTCCTTTTTAGGAGACTAGAGTTATTAAATTGGTCCTAAAACTGAATAAAAGCCAGTAAAATTAATTTCTCCATATGTCACTTGAAGACTAGCTAATATTTCTTTTTCAACTAAAGGTGGGAGTAGTATCCCAAATTTTATTACAAATGAACGACTCCTAACAGGTGGATAAGATTTATATGTAATAAAAAATCATGATAAATGAAAACAAGAAAATAAAAGAAGTAAAAAAATGAACGAACTGTTATGGTCGAGGTCAAGAAATTCCAAATAATAGATGACTAAAGTGTTAGAATAAAAGAAAAATGAATTCTTGTTATTATATTAGAGGAGTCAAAATGCTCTATTTATAGATACATAGAGGAAAACCTAAAATACTAGAATAGGAAACTAGAAAAACCAGAAAACTAATTAATATCACAATAATAATAATCAATAGATAATATTCTTCTAATAATTATTCTTTAACACCTTCTCCCAAACTCTGAAGGGTAGAACCCTTCGAGTTTACACAAAAATGAGAAGGTGGTAGAAGCTGGTGACAACGATGGGCGGCCGGTGGCGATTGGCGTGGACGTGCGCATCTCTTTGCTCCCGCTCTTTGAGTCAATCAAAGGCGCTTCCGCTCGTTGAGTCAGTCGGAGTCGCTCCCGCTCTTCGAGTCGGTCGGAATCACTCGTATGGCGCGTGTAGCGCAGACAGACAGCTGAGACAATATGCGGACGACGCGTAACGAGAGATGCACGTAACAAGATGTGGAAGGAGATTCTTTAACACCCTCCCCCAAACTTTGAAGTGTAGAACCCTTAGAGTTTGCATAAAAATGAGACGACGGCGGGGAGGTGTAGACGAGCCCCAATGGAGAAACAGCGGCGCACAGATACAACGGTGTGTGAAAACAATGGCGCACGGAAACAATGATGCGCGAAAACAACGGTGCACAGAGACAACGGTGCGTGAAAAACAACGGCGCACGGAGACAACGGTGCACGAAAACAACGATGGTGCACGGAAACGATGGTGCGCAAGGACGACGATGCACGGAAACGACGGTGCGCAAGAACGACGGCGCACGATAACGAGGTGCGCGAGGACAACGACGCACGGAGATAACGGTGCACGAATACAACTATCGACGCGAATGACGACGACGATCGATCGATGGATCTCAAGAAGAAGGAGATCCAAAGAAGAGAACAACGACGACGACGACGACAGTCGCGGAGACGACAGCGCTACGAACAGGATCTCAAGGAAGAAGAGAAGATCCAAATAAGAGAAGAATGACGATGGCGCGCGAAAAGACAGCACACGAGCGCGGACGGGGTGGCGCTCTGCGCGGACAGACGCGGTGCGACGAGGCGGTGCGATCTAGGATTTTTGAGGTGGCTCTGATACCATGTTAGAATAAAAGAAAAATGAATTCTTGTTATTGTATTAGAGGAGCCAAAATGCTCTATTTATAGATACATATCGGAAAACCTAAAATACTATAATAGGAAACTAAAAAAACTAGGAAACTAATAATATCACAATAATGATAATCAATACATAATATTCTTCTAATAATTATTCTTTAACACAAAGTATACTACCTTCTACTCTCACGTAAATCAACATCACCCAATGTTCGATGTATCAAAATATCCAATCCAATGACTTTTTAGTTCTAAAGTTTCTCATCATTCATTAAGTTATATATGGGTCCAAGTCCCAGAAAATAATGTTACATAGGCTTATAGGCAGTTTTTTAGCGTATTCTTACATGTTTTATTTCTTAAAAGTGTATACTTTATATTTAAAATCATGTATTTGTTTCATCTAATAAAGCATATATATATATATAATTAGACAAAACCACGTTAGAGAGTGTGTATAAAATTGTTTTATAACACCACCTTTTCTTGGTGGAATTGCCTCTTGTTAGAGGTGGTGGAAGGAATTGGCACTGATTGAGAAACTAAGGTTAGCTAGGGATAGATTGGTGGAATGTTATTATTGGGCATTGGGACCATGTCCTGATCCACATCAATCGCGATCCAGGATAGTGTACGCAAAGGTGACAGTCCTGATAACGATGATGGACGATATATACGATCATTATGGCACAATCGAAGAACTTATACTATTCAATGATGCGATCCAAAGGTCATATATATATATATATATGAACACCGATTAGGTGCGGCGGCCACACCGTGCGGCGTCAATCACGGGCCGTCGATCACAGGTCCATCGCATCGGACGGTCGAGTGCGATTCACGTCGACCGTTGGATGCGATGGACCTGCGATCGGACGGCTGCCGCACGGTGCGGCCGCCGCACCTCATCGCGGTCGTGTGTGTGTCTCTATATATATATATATATATATATATATATATATTCTTAATTGGTTGTCTCTATAATTTATTTATTTTTGATAAACAAGCACTAAGATTTTAAACCCCAAAACTTCATAATTACAAATTTTGTTGTCACCCACGCATTCAATTATAGGTCCAACCACAATTTATCATAGCTGAATCTCTCTCACCACTTGTCTAATAAGTTTATTATACAACATGTTTCATATAGGTTGGATATTGAAGCCATGAAACGACTCCCAGACTACATGCAGATCTTTATTCATGCATTTGCAGATACATACAAAGAATTTGAAAAAGATTTATCAGCAGAAGGGAACTCCTTCCGGGTTGATTATCTCAAGGAAGCGGTACACTTTTTTATTTTTTTTCTTTTCTTTTGACATGCAATTCATACTTTAAAAAAAAAATTAAACAAAAATTGATTTTGGAGACATGCAAACACAGATGAAAAATGTGTCTAGATTTTACCTACAAGAAGCGAGATGGGGTGCCGAGCGATATGTTCCAACATTTGAAGAGCATTTGAGTGTTAGTGTTCAGAGTAGTGGCTACCAAATGCTACACTGTGCTGCTCTTGTTAGGTTGGAAGAGATTAATTTAACAAAAGAAGTCTTTGATTGGGTGATAACTGTACCAAAGCTCCTCCATTTTACTGCACTGCACGCCCGGCTGACTTTGAGAAAGACAAGGTAGTTGCAAAATCATACTTAATGGTTATTATAGTTGAGTTATTTTATTCACAAAATATTATATATATTTTTAAAATGATGATTTTTTAAATATCTGATTTCACCATTTTTATGTGTTTATATTATTTTAGTCCCACATAAGAAAAATAAGTTACTCAATCTTGATTTATGTTTGAACGTGATCCTTATATCAATCTTGATTTATGTTTGAACGTGATCCTTATATTGCTTATAAAAGATAAATAATCTTGACACATGACATGTGTACTTATTATCTCAATCTTAGATCTCTTGACAATGTTTTAAAAATCACACTGTTCATGGTCTAACAAATAAAAAGATTAATGTTTTTTTTTCAATCATTGGGTTAATCAAATTTGTACTGTAACATTATTATAACATAATTAATATATTAATACTAAATAAACAAATTTACAAAAAAATAAAAAATTATTTAGAAAAGTTTTACAAAATAATTTTTTTTAAATCTTCATACTTTTATAAATTCTTACTTATCATCATCGTAGCATGATTTTATTATTATATAAAATATAAATTTTTATTGGATTTAGTATTTTAACGATTAATTAATCATAATTTTATAAATAAAGAGCCAGCTGGTACTTTAATCAACATGTAACTATCCGTTCTTAAAAACCATCCATCCAATCTGTGGATTGATGAATTTTTACCGATTTTACAACCATTGGATTATGAGGGTACACCAAATTGAAACTCAGACCCAGGTGAAGGTTTAATTAACACTGAGAAATATGTACATGTCTTCTCTTAATTTTGTTTCAGTTCTATCAAAAAAGCAATCTTCCCCACTTCTAATATCATGAAAGTGACCACATTATATTGTATATATGGAAGATAAAACAAGAGGAGGGTCAGATGATATCAACTGTGCAATGCTACATATTGGAGAAGGGCATCTCAGAAGAGGAAGCCTGCCTTGATTTGCAGAAGATGATAAAAGAATGTAGTAAAATCATCAACGAAGAGCTGCTCAAACCATCTTCCATTCCCATTGCGGCCCGCAAACCCGCTCTTAGTATGAAATGCGTGATAGAAGTCTTTTACAAAGTTCACAATATATTCGACAAACCATCTGGTGAGATGAAAGATAATATATCCTCACTGCTTGTTAATCAGGTGCCCATTATTTGAATGGGGGGGCTAATATCCAAAGCTTTATAATAAATGCCAAGTTGAGAGGCAGCTTAATTAGTTGAATGTGAGATGAAAGTAATGAAGCTCTACTTTATATTATCTTATATTTTCCTTTAAGTTTGGTTTAAATGAATGCATTTCTATAAGCTTCTCAAAAAAATGTACCTATGCATTATTATACCAGTTAATTTATTGTGCACACCAAATTTTCACTATCTTTTTTCTCGTGCCACTTGCATATATATAGACATCCTCTCTATCCTATCAACTCATCCCATTAAATCTAACTTCACCCAAAACATAATCGTGGAAGTTTTGGTTGTGAGCAGCCTAATGTGATTTGGTTATACTGTTTGAAAGCTCCGTGTCTCTCCATAATTTTATCAAATATATGAAATAAAAAGTAATATATGAAGTAAATCAATCTTTCTAAAGTAGTAGAAAGAATATGAGATAAATAGATCTGATCTATGTCAAGACTCTCAACAGTGTCATATAAAAAGTGACCTATCATTAGGATATAAGCTATGCTTATAATATGACCTAAATTCATCAAGTCCAGCTAATTACGTGATTCACTAAAAATTATTAGTGAACACGGAAAAATATTATTTAGACGAGTGAATAGATTGACCTTGAAATAACAATGATTAATTACTATTGTTATAAATAAGCCTGAGTTTTACCTCCTTATCTTTTTCTTAATAATGAGAAACAATTTGAAAAACTGAGTCAATACCTAGAACTACCGGTCCTAGAAGCAAAAATAAATAGACATACTCCTCAATTGAATTCAATCTCCAATTGAAATTTCAAATAAGATTGATATTTTGTTCACAAAACTTAAAATCCAAATTTGAGTCTTGCGTCATAAGTAAGAAACATAGAATGGGGAAGGGGAAATCTTCATTTATTTCATAGATATATTATACGAGTATATTAGCCAATTAATTCGAGATCTTACAAATTAGATAGAATTGATGACATATCAATTCTTCAATTTGTGGAAAAAGAAACAATCTCGCAAATTATTATCATAAATAAAAAGATTTTGCTTATTTAATGGGATTAATGATGAAAATTTGGCTAGAAATGGGATTGGCTAGTGGAATAACAACTACTCTTGATCTCATCCCAAAAATACACATCCAAATATTATTTTGGGTGATAAAATGATTCATGTTACCAAATTTTAATTTTAATGAGAAGTATATAATAGGGAGCGTAATTGCATATTTTAAAATTATAGTAAAAGGTGTAAGTGCATATTTCTCAAATACAGGGGGTGTTGTTGCATGTTTAATAAATTTCAAGGGGTGCAAATGCATTTTACCCATTACAAAACCATGTAGCTTTTGTGCTCCCTTATATTTATTTTCTCTACTCAATTTTGAGTATCAAAATCTAAACTGGGGAAGATTTCCGTGCAGACAACATTTTTTTAATACTGATACACTAAGTCCAAATTGCTGCCCGAGCTGCAGTTTCCACCTCATCCACATTTTTTTTTAGTTATCCTCTCTCGTCTGAGTACGACGAGGGACCTTACGAGTTGAATTGGGGCATATGAGTAAATAAAAATAAATATATCATTTCTGATGACTAAAACTAAAATACGAAGAAGTGAGGAATCGATCACTAAATCCTATAGTTTATGGGGACTTAAAAAAATCTTTTTTTTATTTGTGTCTTATAATATGATAAAAACCTATACATCATGATAATGCAATATATTTAGTATTGTATGTGGATGCAAATTTGCCTTCAAATTAAAATCAACTGACTGTATCAAGACTTCTAAAACTTACAGAGATATACATATTCAATGGGTTTGCTTAGTCCCAATCATAGATGAGGTAGGCATCAAACAATGAGCAATGCCGGCCAAGTTCTGAGTCTTGAGTAGGCCTGTCAACGGGTCGAATCTAGACCCGGACCCGACCCGACCCAGACCCGATTACACGTGTAATATACCCGACCCGATTTGGACCCGAACAAACAAATGGGTCGGGTCCGGGTCCACCCCGCCCCGACTCGTTGGACCCGAGACCCGATTGTTTTATTAATATATGCTCATATATTATAAGACTATTAGTATTAGTTGATACATAATTTTATTTCTTACTTAACTTATGTTTGTATCCATAAGTTCATAAATCATAATCACAATCATAACATTTTTTTCGTTGTGTTGATGTTGCAACTTGCAAGAACTTGTTGTTTAATATGTAATAAACTTAGTAATGTATTGTCGTCGGTTTGTTTTGGACAATTAACTTATTAGCTTTTGAATTTGTATAATTAATTAGTTTGTTGCATGATTTATGTTTATTATTTTAGTTAATATGTTAGTGTTTATTGAATGTTGTTTAGGTTAATATTGCTTTGAATGTTTGTATAATTAGTTATCTTTATTGTTTATGTTAATATGTTTTTTATGTTAGTGGTTATTGGTTTGGATATTGTTTAATAATTCATTTACTTCTTTTGAATTGTATAAGATTATGTTCAAACATAGTCTCATTAATAATAATGTTTTATTACAAAAATTTTAGAATGATAAAGCAAACAAATACATGAGCTCTTCCTCTTTTTTTTTGCCAACCATCCGGGTCGGGTCGGACCCAGACCCGTCGGGTCTTGCCACGGGTCGGGTCCGGGTCCACCCCGACCCGACCCAGACCCGACCCGTTGACAGGCTAGTCTTGAGGCCAGCCCCGGCCGGATTTTTTGGGCAGTGGGCCAATGTTGGACTGGCTCACTTGGTAAAACCCAGGCCCACAGTCCTTCCACAGGCTTGGGCCTTGACCCGGCTCCAGGCTTCTAGCCTGCGGGCCAAGAAAAAAAAAAATTATTTTAGTTTTTATAAAAAGGAGGGAGGGGAAATCCATCCCTTCATTCGGGGAAGGTCCCCCTCTGCCACACATTTAATATGTATTATACCATATTTTTATTTTTATTTTACTGTCCTATTTATGATCTTATATATTATGATACGGTAGAATATAAATATTACTTTTTTTATTTTTAAAGAATATATTATAATATCTTAGTATATATTTCACTTTATATAACAGTATATTCATTTTAATGGTTGAGTGTATCTTATTATTATTATTATTATTTGTGTAAATTGCAGTTGGATTACCCAAAGTAAGCTAGGTTTGACCTCATCCGCTGTTTTGAAAGTTTCATATACTTCAAGGACCAATGTATAGGACTAAAATAAATATATAATTGAAAATAAGATTTAATGTTATTCAATTCCTATTCTCATTTGTGTCCTACATACGTTTACAATTTTACATAGAACTGGAATTAATGTCATAATCGTGCACGTTATCTACACAATGAAATGCCACAGTCGATGCATGCACGTTTTTTCGTGATTCTTTCTAACCCACCAATTTGGGGTGAAGAATAAATGCGGAATAAGAGAGAGTACAACTGTATAAATAAACTATTTGTTCTACAAGTTGGATAACTTAGAATAAGGCCCGGAATTGATTATCAGGTCATATCACACATTAATAATGTTATATACTCTAATCTACATATTATCCTCATTTTATCTAAAGTGAATTTTTCAATGGTCAACCAAGTATGTTCCAAATAAAGTAGTTAGTAATAAATGGATCTTGGTAAGCCTATTTCCAACAAATCCATTTAAGATAACTATAAAAGTTATTAAATACTCTTCTTCATTCTTTTAATTTTATGATATATTATAAAAGTCATTCTTTTAATTTTCTTTTATTAATACTATTTAAGATGTTTCTCATGGTAATAAACTACATGTAATAAAATTCAAATTGATTTTTGCACTGCTCATGCAAAGCACGACTAAGGAGAAGAAGCAAGAAAGTAGGTTGTTCAGATTTTATTTGTAATTAATTAATAGAAAAATTAAAACTCATGAAAGATCAGTCCTTCATTCATCAACATTGATAGAAGTGGTAGGTTTTCCTGTAGTTTTTATCCTTGATATAGTGTCCACGCTTGTCTTTTCATGCATTTGGAGATTGGAAGAAAGCATAAGCAACAATATATAATTAAGAATAAAAAAACATGTGATATGGTTGCATCTAATGTTCCTTTTTGATTGACATGACATTTCTCTACTCATTATTTTGTTATCTATGCCCAGGGTCCACCATACATGCAATGCATTTTCGTGGTGCTTTCTTATGAAGATATGGAAATGCCTATAAATATCTCACCCACGAAAGATGATTTTCAACCGGCCGGCTAGGACTATTAAAGTGAGATCAGACTAAGCTGTTAATTAAGAGTGCCATGGCTTCAGTCCTACAACACCCACTGAAAGAAAAAGAGGAGGTTGTTCGCAAATATTTACCCTATGAACCAAGTTATTGGGGTGACTTCTTCATTCGGCTCTCCCCGGTGATTAACTTCTACACTTTCATCATCATCATTGCTTAGTACTGTATATTGATTACATATTTTACAATATATTTATCTGATGATATTGTATTTATGCAGGAAATTGATTCATCAGTCGAAAAGAGAGTAGAAGAACTGAAGAAAGATGCGAAGGAGGTGATAAGACATGCCGACGAACCCCTCCAAAAGATGAATTTGGTTGATGTAGTCCAACGTCTTGGTTTGGGTTATGACTTTGGGGAAGAGATCGATGAAGCTCTCAAACAAATCAATGACAATGCTTGTATTTTTGATGATTTGCATGCATTCGCCCTCCAATTTCGCCTATTGAGGCAATGGGGCTACAAAACTCCATCTGGTGAGTGATAAAAAATATGATATATGTTAAAAGTTATTATAAATGCATATATAATTGAAAAGAGAAGAAAAATGAATACTATTGATAAAAAAATATGAACTTATTTAAGTTTGATAGATGAAATTATTAAAATGACAAAATTATATGGACATGACTGCACACTTTTAGGAGGTCCTAGAAAGGCATGTCAATCAATTTTTTTTTGTTTGTTTTGAGAAAGGGAAACATTCACGTGAGTTATTACCATAAATAGTAAATTAGTTTATTTAAAGGCTTTAATGAATGGATTTGGTCGTAATATGCAAAATTAGTTGTATAATTATAACAACAGATTTACAAGATCTCCATGAAATATTTCACAATGTTAAATTTTGTGGGGTTCTGAGATTATCATCATTTATTGCTTTCACCTGTTATATTTACATTTTTCATCTTGTACCTCTTATGGCCATTCAATCCCCCGAGAAAGCATGGGTCACATGCAGGGTCGACCATGAGAATTGAAAATTTGGGTGGAGCCCTAGTTGATCTTTTAAAATGGAGCTCTATCACACAAAATAAAATAAAATAAAATAAAATAATCTTGTTTAAATATGACTCAATAAATTATTATTTTTCATTGATTAACTAAATAATGAATATTTAAATTTTTTATTATTATGCATAAAAAAATATTAAAAAATATATTTCATTTCAATGACTATGTTTATTTTGTTCGACCCATCTTTTATAAAAAAATAAGAGTGAGTGATTTGTTTTTTTTCTAATTATGGGTTTTCAATTTATTATCTTAAAAAATGAGATTTTTATGTCTAACTTTTTAATTTTATCTCTAATTAGCAAGAAAATATGAATCTAATTATTAAAAAACATATATCCAATAAATAAATAAAAAATAAGATTCAAAAAGGGGCTATGTACGATTATAACAAAGATCAATTTGTTGTAAAATTTTTAAATTTTGATTTTTAGACTTTAGAATGGTTGAAACTTGAAAGAGTTAGAGAGAGAGAAAGATATAGATTATGAGAGCGCAACTGAGAAACCCAAAAAGGGAAAAAGAAAAAAAAGTTAGGTTTAAGGGGGCGACTATTCACCTTCCAAAATGAGATGTCAAAAATTTATTTATGTATAAATATTTGTAACCATTGGATTGATGGGATTGATTGCATTTTTTCCATGTGGGGCTTTGGATGGATTAGAAAAAAAAACTAAATCTCATGGTGGGCCTGGATAGATTGAGGCCCACGAAGTAAAATGCAATACTTGTGGCATTTGGGGCCTTCCCTTCCCTGGGTGGCCCCCCCTACATCTCACAATATTTTCTATAGCATCAATTCAATTATATCAAATGCTGAAACAGATGGATTCAACAAGTTCACAAACGAGCATGGTAAGTTCAATGAGAACTTGAGCAGTGATGCAAGGGGTTTGTTGAGCTTATATGAGGCAGCTCACCTTGGATTGCCTGGAGAGGATATACTCGATGAGGCCATTGCTTTTACAATGCACCACCTACCATTGATTAAGAATAATAATAAAGTAAGTGTTTCATTAGCAATGGATATAGAGCGAGCATTGTGTATGCCACTCCGCAAGGGAATGGAGAAGCTCCAAGCAAGGCAATACATTTCCATATATGAGAAAGATGATCAGCGGAGCGATACACTCTTAGAGCTCGCGAAGCTAGATTACAACCGGGTGCAGAGGATGCTCCAGAAAGAACTCAAGACCATCTCATTGTAAGTTGCAATGGTTAACTAAAATTAATCAAATGCATGTGAAATTAGTTTATGCATGTGTCAATGGAAGACAAGTTAACATTGTTTTTCTTTTCTACCAATGGTGGGAGTATCCCAAATTTTATTAAAACAGGAAGACCGAGATCAAGAAATTCCAAATACTAGATCACCACTATATAGTAAATCAACATCACCCAATGTTCGATGTGTTAGATTATTCTTTCCGATGATCTTTTTGTTGTAAATTAATTCTCTTATAAATCACTGAGCTATGCGTCTATGTCCTATAAATTAAACCAATGTTACAAGGCTTACATGCAGTCTTTTTACAATCTATTTTATTTTTTAAAAGTGTATTCTTTATAGTTACATTTGCGTCTATCACCATATGTTACGTATGGTGACGAACATGCTTTGACTGTCATAGAAACCTAAGGTGACTGGTTCAGCTGTGACAAATGGTCGAGTGCCACAGTAGGCTTTCCTTGACAGACATAAGGGTTTCGGTGATGATTTTTGCTCGTCATTAAAATCTTATTTTGTTGTGGTGTAATCTTTTATGAAAAAATTTAAAAAATCAAATGTTTTATTTAATAAAGCAAATATTTCATTAGACAAAATCATGTTAGGGGAGTGTTTATAAGATTATTTTATGACACCACCTTTTTCTTAGTGGCCGATTGCCTCATGTTGTAGGTGGTGGAAGGAATTGGCACTTATCGAGAAGCTAAGGTTTGCTAGGGATAGATTGGTGGAATGTTATTTTTGGGCTTTGGGAGTCTGTCCTGAGCCACATCAATCTCGACCCAGGAGGGTACTCGCAAAGATCATAACCCTAGCTTCGGTGATGGATGACATATATGATCATTATGGCACAATCAAAGAACTCATACCATTCAACGATGTGATCCAAAGGTCAGATATATATATATATATATATATATATATATGTGTGTGTGTGTGTGTGTGTGTGTGTGTGTGTGTGTTTTTTTTTTATTGGATTCCTTTTTACAGCCCCAAGGTCAGATATATGTTCTTAATTGGTTCTCTCTCAAATTTATTTATTTTTGATAAGTAACCATTTTGGTTTAAACCATAAACTTTATAGTTGCAAATTTTGTTGTCAATCACGCATTCAATTATAGGTCCAACCCCAATTTGTCGTAATTGGATCCCTCTCAAATTGTCCCCACTTGTCTAGCTAAACTTATTGTACAAACATGTTTCATAGGTGGGATATGGTGGCCATGAAACAACTTCCAGATTACATGCAAATCTTTATTCATGCATTAGCAGACACATATGAAGAATTTGAAAAAGATCTATCATCAGAAGGGAACTCCTATCGCATCGATTATCTCAAGAAAGCGGTACACTTCTTTTTTTTTTGCATCCTTATTTAAAATACATAGAAAAAATTGAATGAGATATATATATCCAAAGTATATAGGATCGTATTTATATTATAAAAAGACTGAGTGTAATGACGCCTATATGCAAATGCAGATGAAAGATTTGTCTAGAGTGTACCTACAAGAAGCAATATGGGGTGTAGAGCGATATGTTCCAACATTTGAAGAGCATTTGAGCGTTAGCCTTCTGAGTAGTGGCTACCCAATGCTACACTGTGCTACTCTTGTTGGGTTAGAAGACATTAATTTAACAAAAGAAGTCTATGATTGGGTGATAAGTGTACCACAGATCCTCCAATCTACTGCACTGATTAGCCGATTCATGGATGATATTGTTGACGTGGAGAGAGACAAGGTAATTGCAAAATCATACGTAGTGGTTATTGTTGGGCTTTTTATCTATAAAAAAAATATTTTTATAATGATGACTTTTTGAATATTTGATTTTATCAAAAAAAAACTGTAGTGTGTTTACATGATTTTAGTTAAAAATAAGTAATCAAAATTTGATTCTCTTTTACATGTGTTCTCTTTTGATTTTGAGAAACAAAAATTCAAATATCTTTAAAAACCATATTGTTCATTGATTCGGAAAAATGAATGAGATTACTTGTTCAACCGTTGGATTAATTAAATTTGAATTGTAACATTATTATGAGATAATAAATATTTTAGTTATCATTGCTAAATAAATTAATTTATAAAAAATTAAAAAAATCTTTGCATAATTATAAAAAATTAAATCTTACTACTTTATAAATTCTTTCTTAACATCATAAAATAAGTTTTTCATGTAAAATATAAATTTTTATTGGATTTAATCTTTTAACAAATAATTAATCATAATTTTTGTGAATAAAAACCAACCGGTTTAATCAACCCAAAACCGATTTTCAAATACCTTTAGTCCAATTGGCGGGTTGATTAATATTTACTGATTTTTCAACCATTGTGTTATAAAAATAAATGGAACTGAAATTCAGACCCAGGTGGGGGTTTAATAAACCAATCGGATCTAATGGGGTTTTAAACCACAGAAAATTACGTACTCGTCTTCTCTTCAGTTTCTGTTTTACCCTATCTTCCCTAAATTCTAACATCATGAAAATGACCACATTGTATGGAAGATAAAACAAGAGGAGGGCCAGGTGATTTCAAGTGTCCAGTGCTACGTGTTGGAGAAGGGCATCTCAGAAGAGGAAGCCTGCCTGGAGTTTCAGAAGATGATAAAAGAATCCAGTAAAACCATAAATGAAGAGCTTCTCAAACCATCTTCCATTCCCATTGAGGCCCGAAAGCCCGCCCTTAATCTGGCATGCATGATGGAAGTCATTTACAAAGATCACAATTCATACAACGAACCATCTGGTGTGATGAAAGATAATATATACTCACTGCTAGTTAATCAAGTGCCCATTATTTGAATGGGTAGTGGCTAATATCCGAAGTTGAATTTTATTTTATTTTAGTTGTTTGATGAAACAATATATAAAGTTTTTTTTTTTTTTGAATAATGGTGCTCCCTGTGATTTTATCCCCTGATTTCTTTCAAAGAGATGGGAGGTGCTTATAGAGTTAACCGAAGCTCGATTCGCATGTTTTAGGAGGTGCTGATTTCTATTTGCTTAGGTAAATGATTGTAATTTTATATGCTTTTAATCTCAAAATATCATTACTAATTGAACGCCCCAAGAGGAAGCTTTGGGCGATGGGTTGGGTGGAAATCTCTTCTACCTAACCATCTGAAATGACCCTTGGAGTGCTCAGTCCCTCTCGTTTTGTTTTTTGTTTTTAGTTTTAGAAAAATATTAGACTCAGTCACATTCACTAACAAAAACTCGGATCTCACATATTTTAATTTTTTTTTAAAATTAAACATCATTTAATGAGCTATATACTTTGATAAAAAATGTACATCGCTCTATTTCGAATTGAATGAAGCCATTTTTAATAAGTGTAAGAAAATACTTAATGTGGTATATACAACATCTAATGAGGTATATGATTAACTGGATTTCTAATGTGGTATATATGACTGTGTTTTGGACTGAGAAAAAAACTGAGTGTAACACCACTCTTAATTTTACTTTATTGTATTTGTCTCATTACTTTCATTCTCAATTCAGATTTACAATCCACTTTTACTAATGAAAGTGATGGTAACAAGATCTACATTTTCTAAAAAAGAAAAAAAAAAAGAGAATTCAAATGATTTATTGGAATTTATTTGTATTATATAGATATAAATATTTTTTCATATTATTTCAAGAAAGATTACAAAATGAGAGCTAAAGCAAGAGACTAATAGATTCTTCATATATAGATGAAACCAAAAGTTCATTGCATCATTAGATAATCGTAATGAATTTGTTATCTGAAATGTCATGTTTGGGTAGGGATGTAAGCTATTGAGGAATAAATAATTATTTCAATATGGATAAAGATTAAGTTATTTTACATCTTGTTGTGTTTTTTTGGTTATTCTCAAAGAAAAATATAATAATGATTATTTGTGATTTGGTTGATCATGAATAAGTTTTGGATAAAATATTATGATTTGAAAGTGTATAATGATATATAAAATGTGAAAAATGATCTGACATGTGGGGCCTATATTTATTAGAGATGATGACGGTTAATTTGACATATGATCTCGCTTATATCAGTGGTATATATTTGGTGGAATAATACAATTCTAAGAGATTCTGTAATACAATTATTTAGGGGTTGTAAGTGGGGTGTGCTAAGAGGTGGTGGTTTGGGAGTTACGGAATTACATTGTAACAATGGAGGTTAGTTGAGTGGTAGTGGGCATCAACCATATTCACAACAAAAAAATAATTTTCATACACAATGACAACGTAGTGTATAATATAGTGTATATTATACTATCATAGCGTATAAGCGATCGAGGGACAGCAAAACAGACTAAATGTATTAGCCCTTTTGGAGATGTGATCCAACATCGAACAAGAAGAAGTTGTGTTCCACAAACGAGGGAGTGCAAATTGGAAGATGAGGAAATAAATTTAAAGGACATATATACAAATTAGATGGACGCGTATAAACATATTTGAGCGGTGTAAATAGAGACACCTGGTATGAACTAAGTGTTGGGTCATCATGGTGCCAGGGACAGAGTCGGGTATGGGGGCCAGGAGGTTGATACACCTGGTCATTTTTTAGTCCTACTTTTATCTTCCATCGAGTTAAAAATATACATCATGCATCAGCTCATTAGCCTTTCCAAAAATATGCTAGAACTTTAGCGTGGCGGTTGGGACATCTCTCCCCCTTACCGGGTGGAGGGGGGAAAAATAGTTTAGTCCCCTGGGTTTAATGGTCCTATTTCTCTCTGCTCTAGATACAGAGCATTTCATTAAAAAAAAAATGCTAGAGCAGTAGAGCTTCTGTGAAAGATAACGCAACATTCACGTGCAAATTGTATATGTGCATATATTATGCAAGTGTTGCTTTGTAGAATTAACGGACCAGTGAAGTTCACATGTCCATGCATGCAATTAAATTTTTTATATTTTATATGAAAATGCAACTGTTCTAGTTTCACACCAAAGCAAACCAAAACAAAACCAACCAATGTAAATGAAAAGAAGAGATTCAACAATTATTAATTAACAAAATCAAACAAATCCGAATATTTCTTAGTAGGATGATAGAAGTACCCCTCTTTACTAAGGGACTTGGATTCGAGTCTTCTTACTTATTAATAAGAACAAAATTGATCAAAACAAAATACTTATCAATAAAAAAAAATCAAACAAAAAAATATAGACATGCAATAATAAAATAAAATTCATTAGTTCATGTTGTTTCCTTGGCTGACCCTCACCTAGGCAGGCTAGGAGGCCGCCTAAGGGCCCTATCAAAGACGGCCTCCAAAATAAAATAAATATTTTTAGTTTTATTAAAAAAAAGATTTTTGTGACCATTATCCATTTTAAGGATAAATATTAGCAACTGTCCAACATGCAACTTCAAGTGTACAATTGGGCATTGCCTTTCTTTGAAAAAAACTAAGGAGATCTCCTAGTGATTTTTCAAAAAATAAAAAATAAAATTCAAGTGTAATAATTATCCTACATGCTTTGATTCTTTTGAACAAGACACGCATTTTAGTTAAACAAAGTATATATATACCCATTTAAATTATATGGATCCACTAATGAAAAAGTGAAAATTACATGATCTAACGAATGAGCATGATGAAAAAAGAAGGTTTGTTTGCATGTATGCACCCCTCTTAAATCCATATTTATGGAATTACCCCTCTTATTTTTACCATGGCACAAGTACCCTTGAAATTTTTATAATTCCAAATATACCCCCCCTGTCAGTTGCCTTTATGAATGCAGATCGAACCATGGTTAGATTCTCAACTCTATCCCATGAAATGACCAATTTACCCCTCACTTTCTACCTCTTTCATTCCTTCTCTTCCCCCCCCCCCCCCTGATGGTTAACATTTGAAGAAGATGATAGATGAAAACATATCCCCCATTATTAATATTTGTAAATTTCTTTCATTTGCTATTTTCTTTGTTTGATGTCCACATTCTACAAGGAATACCATAGTGGATTTGGGTTGGGATGATAGCTCATTAAAGAAGTCATGTGGTTTGGGTTTGGTTTGGTAAAGTTAGGGTTTGGTTCGGTTTGCGAGAGGGTATGAGTGATGTGGTTTGATTTGCAAAGAAATCGAAGGAGGAGAGAAGTGTAAGACAAAGAGGGAGAAATGGCGGACAAAATTTAGAAGGAGAGAAGGGTGAAGGAAGAGGGACATGGGGTTCGGCCAGGCAAACAAATAGTGGGGATGGAATATTGGATTATTTACATAGTGACTAATGGTGACAACATAAATTTTCTAACCAATCCTTATGGATACTAACCTCAGGGGTAGGGTATATTTGCATGAGTTATAAATATGTCGGGGGTATTTATGAGATGGTGGAAATAGGAGGGGTAATTTCACAAATAAGGGTTACAAGAGGTATATGTATTAAAAAAAAAGGAAAATGATCAAAAAAATCTCATAAGATTTAGAAATACCCAAATCGGTCATTTTTTAAAATTATACCTAAAAAGTCTTATTTCACAGTTTTGGAAATACAAAAGACTAATATGCACTTATGTAATTAAATATTTAATATTTCTCTTTATTCCACACTAAAAACTTATTTTCTTATAAAACAGCAATCTCTCTATACATGATGAAAATCAATAATCTTATAGGTTTTGTTATTATATATCATATTGTGTGTTTCTTATATATATCTTACATGATATTGTTTATCATTTTTCATTATGTGTAATCATAATATGTCATTTAAATATGTGTTGTGCCCCAATGCAGAGGTGATAGTTTAATATTCTAAATCTTCATTTACATTTTTTATTTTTGGCTATTTACATATTTTTATGATATCATTAGTACATATCCATTTATTTAAAAAAAAACATCAACATTTAATGGACTTCATCATAAAAAACTCAAATTATATTGGTACACATTTCACAAAATCCACCTAATCACAAAGAATTTACAATAAAAAAATTGATCTATATGAAAATGTGTGCAATATATTAATAAAATTAAGAGGGTGAAATATTTTAACAAAGTTGAGAGATATGGAATGTATTAAAGATTTAATTATATTGTATAATGATATATTAGTATTTTGTTTTTTTTAAATTATAAAATGAGACTTTTTTAGGTATAATTTTAAAAAGTGACTGATTTTAGTTTTTTTAACTTGTAAGAGATTTTTTTAATCATTTTCCCTAAATTAGAACCCAAAAAAGAATGGCATATGTAAACAAAGGAAATGACATTATTTTCCATGTCCGTAACAGGGATGATTTTCGTTATGACCTTATTTGCAATGTCCATAACAGGCATGATTTTCGTTATTCTTATAAGAATCTTTGCAATGCTCAACAAGTTTACGAAATGATAAATCACACACACTAACACGCGTGGGGGCAAGGTTTCTTAAAAGGCTTATTTAACTTTTCCATTTCTATCACATCGTGGACCACATGTGACATTATATATGTACACTGTTTGCAAACCTTTTTTTTAATCTAAAAAGAGGTTGTTATTAAAAGAAATCTAATACAAACCAATATTTAAATATAATTTGTTGTGGGAATGCTTGACAATTTGTCTATAAAAAGAGTGTTTTAACTATATATATATTTTTTCCAATGATAACATGTCCTTCATAATTATAACGTTTATTGGAATTTCGGTATTTATTTTACTTACGTTTATTTAAGTAAAGCTTCTTAAGAGATTATTTTTAATAATTCATGTATGCTATTGGAAAAAAACCAACTTCTTATCAACTTAGTTTTAAACTCCACTTTAGAGAAAAAGCTAACTTCCAAACCCGTTTATAAATGGGGCCTAAATGGACCATAAAAGAGTTTTGAAATAGACCCTTTAATGTATTCACTTGATGAATATTACAAAAAGGGTAAAATGCATTTGGACCCTTTGAAATTTTTAAAACTTGCAAAAACACTCCCTGAAGTTTAAAAACATGCACTTACACCCTCTATCGTTAGATTTTTTGTTAAGATGGCTGGATAAAAGTACTTTAAAATTATTATTTTTGCAATTTTATTAGTTTTGTAAATACCCAAAAAGAGCCAAATTAACTTTGGATATGCTTTGTAAATATTAATTACTACAATAATCAAATCTTCAAATACAATTGAATCGATTTATTGTGAGAATTAACTCACATAATAGTTAATTAAAAGATAAAAATATAATAATGATTTAATTAAAATGGGTAAAATCACACTTTTATTTTATTTTAACAGAATATCTAACGGCAATGGGTGTAAGTACATGTTTTGAAAATTCAGGGTTACAAAATACGAATATCAATGCAAAAAGGATTGGATACATGTAAAATTATCCAATCATTTGCCTACTTATATGTACTATGTCAAGAGATTGTTGATGATGTAAGCTTTTGAATCAAAGTAATCGGTGTTCCAATTAGTAATTAAACGTTAATCACGCTTTTCAATTAAATATATACCATTTATTAATTGTGCATGCTTTGAATGCTTTTCGTTGTTTATGTTCTCCATGAGGCAAATTAAGCTTCCTTACGAGTGTTTCTTTTTTATATTATTCCTTTTTATATTATTATATTACATATCGTGTGATGACATAGAGAATGCAGCAAAAGCATTAGCATTATTAAAAATCAAGTCTTTCGTTTTTAAAATTTATGTGAGAAATCACGCATGCTTGTATTGAAAATTTTATACAGGGTCAGTTATGAAATAAATTGGATTAAGGCTCAATTTGAAAATAGGTTTGTAGAGTTTTTGTATTTATAAGAAACTGTTTTTTTCAAATTACTTTCCAAAAAAAATATGTTGCTTAATTAAAAGCTGCATACAAATTTTTATAAATAGATGTTCAAAAATTAGTTTTTTTCATAATATGTGGAGAGCCAACTTCCTGTAAACTTAGGGTTCGTTTAGATATGAGTTTAGGTAGATTCTGCGTTTGAAAAAAAACTAATTTTTGAAAAAAACTAATATGTGGAGAGCCAACTTCCTATAAACTTAGGGTTCATTTGAAAAGTTAAAAATTCTGAAACTCAAATCCAAACACATTTTCAGCATTTATCTTACAAACCACAATTTTCATTTTTAAGCCAAAAAATCTTGCAGTTAAAAATTTAATTAAATAGATCTTTTCAAAAGCTGAGTTTGAAACATAAGATTTTAAGAATCTGAAAGTTTCAACCTCACATTCAAACGCACCATTAGTTTTAAACTCAGCTTTTGAGAAAAAACTAACTCTCAAACTCATTTATAAATGAGGCCTAAATGGACCATAAGAGAGTTTTGAAATAGGCCCTTAATGTATTCACTTGATTAATATTACAAAAAATTAGATTAAAAATATAAAATAAAAACAGTTAATTTAAAAAAAAACAAATAAATAAATCTAGAAAGGATAAAGTAACAAAAAAAGCAACACTTATCAAGTCTTCGTTTAAAAATGAATAAAAACAACTAAAAGAAATTCTTTAAATCTTGACATTTGTTTTCAATTTGATAAATTTAAAAAATATTTTCTATTTATACACATATATTTGAAAAACTCATTAATAGAATTCTGAACCATTTTTTTGTTAAACATTTTTTTAAGATTTAGGGCCCTACTCAGGTGGGGTCCTAGGTTGCCTATTTCGAGATAGGTCATGTGTCAATGTTCCCTGATCTATATGGTGCGTTTTCATGAAGATGGAAATGCCTATAAATACCATACCCACATTGAATGATGATCTTCAACCACTGAATCTAGCCCTGAATATTAGAGTGAGATTAAACTATTATAATTTCTATGATTGCCATGACTTCAGTCCTAGCACAACACCCCGTACTGAAAGGAAAAGTGGAGGTTGTTCGCAAATCTTTCAACTATGAACCGAGTTATCGGGGTGACTTCTTCGTTCGGCTCTTCCCGGTGATTAAATTCTACACTTCCATCATCATTATTGTTTAGTGTATATTGATTACATATTTTACAAGGTTTGATTATTCCCGGTGCAGAAGAGCCGAATGAGTGCCATGGCTGCTTCACTACAACACCCACTGAAAGGAAAAGAGGAGGTTGTTCGCAAATCTATACACTATGACCAAGTTATTGGGGTGACTTCTTCATTCGACTCTCCCCGGTGATTAAATTCTACACTTTCACCATCATTATTGTTTAGTGTATATTGATTACATATTTTACAAGGTTTGATTACACACACACGCACACACGCGCTCGCATATATTATCTGATGCTATTGTATTCGTGCAGGAGATAGTCGAAAAGAGAGTAGAAGAGCTGAAGAAAGAAGTGAAGAAGGAGATACGAAATGCCAATGAACCCCTCCAAAAGATGAATTTGGTTGATGCAATCCAACGCCTTGGTTTAGGTTATGACTTTGAGGAAGAGATCAATGAAGCTCTCAAACAAATTAATGATAAGGCTTGTATTGATGATGATTTGCATGCATTCGCCCTCTGGTTTCGCCTACTGAGGCAATGGGGCTATAACACCCCATCTGGTGAGCGATGAAAAATCTGATCAATGTTAAAAGTTATTATAAATGCATAATTGAAAAGAGAAGAAATTATGACTACTTTTGATTAAAATATGATTATGCTGCTCAATCATGCTTAATTAGAACCTAATAATTAAGCTAGATACATGAAATTACTAAAATGAAAAAAAAAATTTCTATGGACATTACTGCACACTACTATTAGGTGGTCTTATAAAAGGCATCCGTAATTGCTGTCAGTCAATTCTTGTTTAATTATACCATATATTAAATCCTCCTATTGAAAGACTTTAAACATGGGGTTGATCAAAATCCACAAAAATTTAGTTGTAAATAAAAATAGATCTAGAAGATCTCAACTAAACACTTCACAATATTAAATTTCATGGGATTCTAAGATCGTCGTCAATTTTTGCTGTCAGCTACTCATCTTGAACATTTTTTTGGTAGTCCAATCTCCCTAGAGAATGCATTGATCACCTGTCCTACGTCACAATATGTTCTATATGTTGTACGTGACAATCAAATATAAGGCTAAACACAAATTCTTATAATTATCACATCAAGAATATAAGCCTCGATTATATATTAAATCATGCATACTCTAAAATATATCGTAAAACACGAAATAAAAGAGTAAGAGATTAGAAAAGTGTATCCGGAAATGTGGAAGCGAGTGAAAACACTCTGTCCTCGGTGAATAAGGCCCCCTCACGCACAGGGTTGAATAGCTTCTACCACTGAGAGATACGACCACAACTGGTATTGTTCTTCTGGGGTGCGAGCTACGGAAGAACCACGGTGAACAGACTACGATCCTTTCAGATGCCCATTTGGATCAAACAACAAGTTGTTGGAAACTATGGCTTGGAGGAAAAATGATTTTCATAAAATCTATAACAGTGGGATCGGATGTTGGATAAAACACCACTACACATAAGGGATTATTTCTCTAGTTATTCTCCTCTCTCCCATGAGAGCTAGCCAAGAATATTTATAGTCACAACACATATGAAAACATATATGCTTTAAATTCTAATGAACAATCACAATTAATTGTAGCCATTTATATGCTAATGAAACCAATTTTAATAGAAACGTTTTTTTTTTCCTTTAATTCTCATCCTCCACTAAATAATAAAGGTAGGAGTTACAAATGCATGCAAAGATTTCATTTGTAACTCATGCAATAAAAATATTAAGGGGGTTTAATATGAACAAATGCAATTTTGATCACTTAAAATTCCAACAATCCCCCACTGATCGAAAATGCATATGGCACAATAAAATGGATAGAGGAAGGAATAAATTGAATGATCTGGGATATAACAAATTGATCTGGGATGAAACAAAGAGTTTTGGGCGTCTTATACCATGTAATAGGTGAAGGTACCTTTTGGGTTTGAACCTTCACTTAGTGTAAATCATATCCCCCGGAGAAGCCTGAATAGACCAAGTCCTTGAATTCGACCCCTTCAGCTCACACACATGGTACATGATATGAGTTCTGTTCTGCGGGGTAGCACGTTACGGCCATGTGCTCGTATCCTTTCTTGAGTGCCTTAGAAATTTAGCCTAAATCTCAAAGAACACGGCCTCACGTCCGTGCACTCATATAGGTGAGTTCTCCAGGGTGCCTGCATGGACCACACCCTGTCCGAAAAGGACTCGAACCCATTAAGAGCATTTAGCTCAACCTACTTCCGCTACAGTTAGCACTGTTACCATAGGGATGGGTTAGAGGAATTTTTCCTCTACAGTACTCACAAGTTTACCCGTACAGTTTCGTTAACCCCTTGAAAACCATCTTCATGGGATCTCCAATCACAATGGTAGGAAGCCCACTGCAGGTAATTTTTTAATGGGCTTAACCCACATCCCCCTCGGTCTCGATATTAAGGACGAGTCATCTCGCAAGTCCTTTAGTGAAGTTCTCTGCAACATCACAAACTCGAGTTATATACCCTTAAGTATAAGGTGAATCAACTCAAATTTTATTTATAGCTGTCTAGACATTTTCATTTTTTTTTTGTCCCAATATTTTGTAGTCTCTCTCTCAATAATTTTTTTTTAATTAATGAGGTATGTCTCCCCCCACATTTTAGGGTATGTAAATTATCATTGTAATTTTATGATATATTCCCACAAATACCCCCACATTTAGAGACTACTCAAAAAATAATTTGGGATATACATGCATGCAAAATATTCTCTACAAATCACATGCAATATTTATTTTTATTTTTTAAGCATGCAAATAGTAAGACTTGATCACCATCACATGAGCATACAAACATGTTAATTATAATAACACGCACATTAACATGATTTGACTACAGTAGTATGCATTTAACCAAGTCATTTATATGAGCATGATTACCATAAAATTATTAAACACAACCACTAATAATTAAGGTAATCAAAAGTTTGCTCTAGACTCACGTACCTTGGATAGACCGTTTGACACTGAATATTCTTCTAGAATATCATAATATAATACACAAAATATGAAGGCCACATGAAGAATATATCCAGATAGTTCTTCATATAATACCTCCAGAAAAGCCAAATAACATAAATAGACCTCCCATAAACTGAAAAATTGGTTGGCATAATGAACCTTTCTCAATAGAGCACGAAACTGGTATATGGAGACCACTGAGTAAGCCCTTTTGAAGATTCTTGTTGATAGATAACAATAGTCTTCTTGATCATTGACAAAATATGAGTAAGTCACAAATCACTGATGATATAATGAGAATTTTGAATAAATGATAATAATGACCGAGAGAAGAATTCCAATAGTCTCAATGGCCAAATAATTTAGAACTCCATTTATTCAATTTCATGCCAGAATATTATTGGAATACCACTAGCCTTCAAATAAATATAATTATGCCTTCCTTGAAATTAATATATATCTCAATAAGATATATAAATGTGCCCTGCACAAATAACAACACTAACACCACGAAAATATCAAATCCCAAAAGAATAAATGTTTTCATGGAACTATAAATGTTGGCAAGTCATCTCAGAATAAGAGGTATGTTAAATAATACTCATGTATATAGACCATAAAATATAGCATTTCACAACAATATGAGTATTGAAGTATTAAGATCATGATCAAATTTATATTCACATAGCCACATTTATATATCATGTCATCAATCATTTAAAGACATGTTACCTTTCGATTTTAGGAATGTATGAATTATGAAATCATAAATATGCCAACTCTGAATGCATATAATGTAAATGATGAAATGAAAAAATAATTTACTACACATATGCCATGACAGCCATTATAACCGGAAACAGCAATCAACAATTCACAGAGTTTTATAATTGTTCATGCATGTCACCATAAATATCAGTGGGATTAAATTGCATATTAAGATTGATCTTATATGCTAAATATAGAAATTATTGATGATTTCAAACATTAACCAGATTGGATAATCAATCAAAATTATATTGTACAAGATTGTTTTACTTGACAGGGAATTAAAAAGAATACTTGTTTCTGTGCACAGGAACAATTCACAATAAAATATTAAGATATTAGACTACATGCTCTCCCTTAAAGGAATTGATTTAGAAGTTGGTCAAGTCAGGCATAAAAGAGTTAATTTTTTTTTTATCATTCATTACACATGAACGAGAACACAAACCTTCTCCAATCAGAAAGAAGACTGCTAATGAGCACCTATTGAAGAAATCAACAATGCACCCAAAAAAAAAAACGCAGACCAATATGTGCAGCATAACATAATTTACATTCATTCATTAAGAAATATTTAAATGCATAAAGGCATTATATAAACAACTATATATGTCACACACTAGCCATTTAATTATCATGGAGTCGGTTACAACTTTCAAATTAATTTCAAATAATTTCCCATGGTCAGAGGATAAATGAATAGATGCAATAATAACACCATTGTCTGTCATTTAAACAATATCACATTTAATATGCCATGTAAGGAGTCAATATAAAAATAATTTTAACCATATCAATGTAAATAATAAATCAAACTATCAATGGCACAAACTAAATTCTCTTTTCTAATACATGAGAACAGAATACTCGAGATGCCATATTGCAAAGCAATGTAAATACACAACCAAAAAATTTTATTGTCATAATTAATTTGAATAAAATAGATCTATTACCCAATAACAAAAATAGATCCAATGTAATCCAAATCGGAGCACATTTTATTTGTAAATAAACAAATCCCATAACATTTGATTTGCAAGTATAAATGGACATAAGAGCTCAGAAAAATAATCTCATTTAAATTAACTAGTATGAATATTTAGTTACATAAAACTATGAATTCATAAAAGTCAAGCCTACAAAATGACATATCAGTCGGATAGCATTATCAAGATTAAATAAATAAACAAATCCCTTGTCTATATTAAACTCCACTATCTGGATTGCTAATAACATGCATCAACTAAAATTATGTTATTCACACATTCAAATTTATCACATATTCACAACAAACTAAAAAATAATTTCTTCACATATATATAAGAATTAGTGTAAGCTTATTCACCGAGATTGTTGTGCGTGACAATCAAATATAAGGCTAAACACAAATTCTTATAATTATCACATCAAGAATATAAACCTCGATTATATATTAAATCATGCATACTCTAAAATATATCGTAAAACACGAAATAAAAGAGTAAGAGATTAGAAAAGTGTATCCGAAAATGTGGAAGCGAGTGAAAACACTCTGTCCTCGGTGAATAAGGCCCCCTCACGCACAGGGTTGAATAGCTCCTACCACTGAGAGATACGACCACAACTGGTATTGTTCTTCTGGGTGCGAGCTACGGAAGAACCACGGTGAACAGACTACGATCCTTTCAGACGCCCATTTGGATCAAACAACAAGTGTTGGAAACTATGGCTTGGAGGAAAAATGATTTTCATAAAATCTATAACAGTGGGATCGGATGTTGGATAAAACACCACTACACATAAGGGATTATTTCTCTGGTTATTCTCCTCTCTCCCATGAGAGCTAGCCAAGAATATTTATAGTCACAACACATGAAAACATATATGCTTTAAATTCTAATGAACAATCACAATTAATTGTAGCCATTTATATGCTAATGAAACCAATTTTAATAGAAACGTTTTTTTTTTTCCTTTAATTCTCATCCTCCACTAAATAATAAAGGTAGGAGTTACAAATGCATGCAAAGATTTCATTTGTAACTCATGCAATAAAAATATTAAGGGGGTTTAATATGAACAAATGCAATTTTGATCACCTAAAATTCCAACACTATATATATGTAGTAACTTATGAATTTCACAGAAAACTCAATTAGACCAAATGCTGAAACAGATGGATTCAAGAAGTTCACTAACGAGCATGATAAGTTCAATGAGAGCTTGAGCAGTGATGCAAGGGGTTTGTTGAGCCTCTATGAGGCAGCTCACCTTGGATTGCCAGTAGAGGATATACTCGATGAGGCCATTGCTTTTACAATGCGCCACCTACCATTGATTAAGAACAATAGTGTTTCATTAGCAATGGATATAGAGCGAGCATTGCATATGCCACTCCGCAAGGGATTGGCGAGACTCCAAGCAAGGCAATACATTTCCATATATGAGAAAGATGAGCAGAGGAACGATGTGCTCCTAGAGCTCGCAAAGCTGGATTACAATCGGGTGCAGAGGATGCTCCAGAAGGAAGTCAAGAACATCTCATTGTAAGTTGCAATGGTTAATTAACTAAGGGCTAGTTTGACGTTCTTTCTTCTTTTGTTAGAACATCCAAAAATTCTGTTTGGAATCCTCTATTATTCTTGTGTTCATTCCTAGATATCTATTATAAACTTTATGTTTTCATACAATTTATCAAAATTGGCTTTCTGAGAAGGAGAAATTTCTTTTTAGGAGATTAGAGTTACAGAATGGTCCTAAAACTCATCAAAAGCTAGTAAAACTAGTTTATGCATATATCACTTGAAGAACAAATAATATTTTTTTTTCAACTAAAGTTGGGAGTAGTATCCCAAATTTTACTACAAATGAATGACTCCTATATGGTGGATAAGATTTCCATGTAATAAAAAAATCATGAGAAATGAAAGAAGAAAATAAAAGAAGAAAAAAAATGGACAACATAAGCAATGGAAAGAAACAGAACTTTTAGCCTCCGTTTAGATACAGAATATAACTTATTTTTGGATATACAGTTATTCCGGCATAAGTGAGTATAAATAAAGGTAAATTGATTTTGTATTTGAATTAGTTTTGAATTATTCTAATTAGTAAACGTAAGAATAAATGTTTTGTTGTTTGAGTAAAATGTGAATAAAGTATGGATAAGAATTTATAAAAGGTAAAAAAGTAATGATAGTTGATTTGACATGTGATTTATATGAGGTAGTGACAGTTGATTTGAAAGTGGATCCACATATTCTTTGGGTGGAATAACCTATTATAACTTTTATTCTAGGGGTTGATTGAAATCCATATACCAGTTTATTTTGGCATACTTTATCTGGGGTTATCCGGGCTTTCGAAACACAACAAAAATTTTATCCGGGACTATCCGGGGTTATCCGGCATTTATTTTCATTCCAAACATGGGCTGAAGGTTGAGATCAAGAAACTCCAAATAATAGATGGCCAAAGTACACTGCCTTCTACTTTACATGCAGTTTTTTTAGTGTATTCTTACATGTTTTATTTCTTAAAAACATATACTTTATGTTAAGAATCATGTATTTTCATAAAATTTAATATATATATTTTTTATGTAGAAATTTTTTTTCCAAATGTTTCAACTAATAAAGCGCATATATATATATAGATTTCCGATAATATGCGGTCGGTGCGGTCGTGCGGATTCGACGTGCGTCGTCCGATCGCGGGTCCATCGCATCCAACGGTCGACGTGAATCGCACCCGACCGTCCGATGCGATGGACCCATGATCGACGGCCCGTGAATCGCGACCGCACGACCGTATAATATCACGACTCTATATATATATATATATATATATATATATATATACACAGAGGAATGATATCATGCGGCGTGCGGACTCGTGCGGTGTCGACCACGGGCCGTCGATCACGGGTCCATTGCATCGGACGGTCGGGTGCGATTCACATCGACCGTCGGATGCGATGGACCTGTGATCGGACGACCCACGTCGTCTCCGCACGAGCCCGCACGCCGCATATTATTATTATTATATATATATATATATAGAGTCGTGATATTATACTGTCGTGCGGTTGCAATTCACGGGCCGTCGATCACGGGTCCATCGCATCGGACGGTCGGGTGCGATTCACGTCGACCGTTGGATGCGATGGACCCGCGATCGGACGGCCCGCGATCGCGACCGCACGACCGCATATTATCGGAAATATATATATATATATATATATATATATATATATATATATAATGGGAAATGATACGGTGCGGGTCGTGCGGACGTGCGGTGTCGACCACGGGCCGTCGATCACGGGTCCATCGCATCGGACGGTCGGGGGCGATTCATCTCGACCGTTGGATGCGATGGACCCGCGATCGGACGACTCACGTCGGATCCGCACGACCCGCATATTATCACCTCGCGTATATATATATATATATAGTGAACTGATTAGGTGCGGTTTGCGGTCGGTGCGGTGCGCGACGTGAGCCGTCTGATCGCGGGTCCATCGCATCCAACGGTCGACGTGAATCGCACCCGACCGTCCGATGCGATGGACCCGTGATCGACGGCCCGTGATCGCGCACCCCACCGACCGTAAACCGCACGTAATCGCGACTATATATATATATATATATATATATATATATATATATATATATATATATATATATATATATATATATATATATATATATATATATATATATACGCGAGTGATAATATGCGGTCGATGCGGTCGTGCGGATCCGACGTGCGTCGTCCGATCGCGGGTCCATCGCATCCAACGGTCGATGTGAATCGCCCCCGACCGTCCGATGCGATGGACCCGTGATCGACGGCCCGTGATCAACGCCGCACGACCCGCATGATATCATTCCCCTATATATATATGGGTGATTACGTGCGGCGAACGGCGGGTGCGGCGTCGGTCACGGGCCGTCGATCACGGGTTCATCGCATCGGATGGTCGGGTGCGATTCTCGTCGACCGTTGGATGCGATGGACCCGCGATCGAACAGCACACGTCGCGGCCGCACCTAATCGCTCGCGTGTATATATATATATATATAGTGAACCGATTAGGTGCGGTTTGCGGTCGGTGCGGTTTGCGACGTGGGCCGTCCGATCGCGGGTCCATCACATCCAACGGTCGACGTGAATCGCACCCGACCGTTCGATGCGATGGACCCGTGATCGCGCACCGCACCGACCGCAAACGGCACGTAATCGTGACTATATATATATATATATATATATATATATATATATATATATATATATATACCCGAGTGATAGCGTGCGGCGTGCGGTCGGGTGCGGATTCGACGTGAGTCGTCCGATCGCAGGTCCATCGCATCCGACAGTCGATGTGAATCGCACCCGACCGTTCGATGCAATGGACCCGTGATCGATGGCCCATGGTCGACGCCGCACCCGACCGCACGCCGCACCTAATCACTCCTCTATATATATATATATATATATATATATATATATATATATATATATTCTTAATTGGTTGTCTTTCAAATTTATTTATTTTTGATAAGCAAACAGTAAGATTTTAAACCCAAAGCTTTATAATTGTAAATTTTATTGTCAACCACGCATTCAATTATAGGTCCAACCTCAATTTGTCATAATTGAATCTCTCTCAATATGTACCCACTTGTTTTAAATTTATTGCACAACATGTTTCATATAAGTGGGATATGGAGGCCATGAAACGACTCCCAGACTATATGCAGATCTTTATTCATGCATTGACAGATACATACGAAGAATTTGAAAATGATTTATCATCAGAAGGGAACTCCTTCCTTGTTGATTATCTCAAGAAAGCGGTACCGTTTTCTTTTCTTTCATTTTCTTTATTTTTTCTTTTTTGACAACTTTTTTGACAATTTTTTTTTTGGAGACATGCAAACATAGATTGAAAATTTGTCTAGATTGTACCTACAAGAAGCGAAATGGGGTGCAGAGCAATATGTTCCAGCATTTGAAGAGCATTTGAGTGTTAGTATTCAGAATTTTGGATACCCATTGCTACACTGTGCTGCTCTTGTTGGGTTGGAAGACACTAATTTAACAAAAGAAGTTTATGATTGGGCGATAAGTGTACCAAAGCTCCTCCATTTTACTGCACTGCACGGCCGACTCATGGACGATATTGCTGACTTGAAGAAGGACAAGGTAGTTGCAAAATCATATTTGATGCTTATTATTGTTGGGATATTTTATTCACAAAATTTTATATTTTTAAAATGATTATTTATTAAATATTCGATTTTATCATTTTTATGTGTTTATATTAGTTTAGTCCCACATAAGAAAAATAAATTACTAAATCCTGATTTATATTTTGATGTGATCCTTATCGTGCTTATAAAAGATAAATAATCTTGACACGTGACATTGTGACCCTAGGTGAATGTTTAGTTAACACTGAAAACTATGTACATGTCTTCTTTTAATTTTGTTTCAGTTCTATCAAAATAAAGCAATCTTCCCCATACTTCTAATAGCATGAAAGTGACCACATTATATTGTATATATGGAAGATAAAACAAGAGGAGGGCCAGGTGATTTCAAGTGTGAAATGCTACATGTTGGAGAAGGGCATCTCAGAAGAGGAAGCCTGCCTTGATTTCCAGAAGTTGATAAAAGAATGCAGAAAAATCATCAACGAAGAGCTTCTGAAACCATCTTCCATTCCCATTGAGGCCCGCAAGCCAGCTCTTAATATGAAATGCGTGGTAGAAGTCTTTTACAATGTTCACAATATATTCAATGAACCATCTGGTGAGATGAAAGATCATATATACTCACTGCTTGTTAATCAGGTGTCCATTAGTTGAATGGGGGACAAAGCTTCATAATAAATGCCAAGGGAGAGGCAGCTTAATTAGTTGCATGTGTGATGAAAGTAATGAAGCTGTACTTTCTATTATATTTTATTTTTGTTTAAGTTTGGTTTAAAGGAATGTATTTCTATAAGCTTTTCAAAATAATGTACCTATGCATTGGTATACCAGATAAGTTATTGTGCACACCAAATTTCCACGATCCTTTTTCTCGTGCCTCTTGCATATGTATGGGAATCCTCTCCATCCTATTAACTCATCCAATTAAATCTAACTCCACCCTAAACATACTCGTGAAAGCTTTGTGTCTCCCCATAATTTTATCAAATATATCGAATAAGGGTTAAAGATATTTAAGTTCCTACAAACATGAAAAAAATCATATAAGTCCCTACTAAAATTATGGTAGAGTACGAGTCCCTGAAACTCAGAAAAACATAATTATCATCTCTAAGTTAAATTTTCATTCAAACTTAACAGAATATTTTCAGAATATTCAATCACATATGATTGTGTAGATTGAAGTCTTTATAAACAGTTACAAAGACAAATTAACCCCTACAAAAGACAAAATTGCCCTTAAAATACTTTTATATTAAATTGTATAGACATTGCAGTCCTTATAAACAATCATAAATATAAATTACTCCCTATGAAAGATAAAATTACCCCTGAATGAGTTTTACAATTAATTGGATAGACGTTACAGTTCTTATAAACAATTGTAAGGCAAATCAGTCCCTGTAAAAGACAAAAATATCCCTCAAGTATTTTTACATTTAATTGTATAGACATTGCAGTACTTATAAACAATCATAAAGACAAATAATATAATTATTGTCGCCGTTGATGGAGAGCATGAGTTACGGACTTCGTTGATGGAGAGCATGAGGAGGAGATGACACGGTGGTTGTCATCGTCAATGCTGATGAAGTGCTTGAGTTACGGTGAACCGCAACATCGTGCTCTGCTCCGTTGGGGTCACAATGAGAAAGGGTGTAGCAATGGCGAGGCGGTCATCATACGCGGGACGATGCTGGTGAATGGGTGCTCAATCACCGTGGGCCACCTACCCTTTTTCCTTCTTCATCTCGTTCAGTCTCTTCCCCTCTCTCTCTTTTCTATTTTTTTTTATATACCAAGTTCTCTCTCCCATCCCCAAAATAATATTTTTTGGGGTGAACAAGAGAAGTAGAGGGGTGGAAATAAGCTACCCATACTATATTTGATTTTCACATCTTGTCACATTGGCCTTTCAACATACAAAAAGCTTCATAACCAAGCTTCATGTCCCCTCTATTAGATGTACTAAACTATAGTTATTTATAACTATTTATAACCATGTGTTACTCTATATAACTTTTTGTAATCTTATTGTTCATCTTTACAAATTGAAATCCTTAACACCATTAAGTATGTAGAGAAGATTTATGTTATAGGTCTAGTTTCTTCACTCTCGATGCTCTAAGCACATCTTCGTTGCAAGGCTAGATATCATATTTCTTCATCTCATAAAATTCATGTTGACAGAGCTCACAAATGTCAAACACTCCTAGCCCCTGCGTGGGTAGTGGAATAGGTGGAGAATATTATGAAATAAGATGAATAAATTCAAAACCCTATTTTTATATATCCCCCGTTTAGTTCGAAAATAGGATTCGGAATAATTGAGAATTAGATGGAATAGCCTCAAAATTGATGTTTAGAAGGCTAAAATAAATGGGATTCTGGATGTCAGAATTAACTGATAGAAAGTGGTATATATATGGATTCATGCCAACCCTTATAATTAAATTATTCCAGGTTTTTTAAATCAAAAGCATATATGGGTTTACTGTCAAATCAACAGTCTATCACCACTTAAAAATCAAATTTCATCATTTTTTTACATTTATAAATCTTTATCCACAACAAAAACTTTATTTATTATGTTTCTCAATCTAAATAATTTAAAATACAACCAAACAAATAATCACTTAATTCTCGTTTATAATAAAATGATCATGACCTCGTGATAACTTAATTCTCGAACGAAACATGAGCATAAGGTGAGCAAGCATAAATACATAAAAACAGATAAGAATAAACATGCATTAGAATTCTATCGTTAGTTATTCCACAAGTGTCCAAGGGCCGACACTGTTGGAATGCACAATCCTGAACGAGCTCCTCCTCCTCCCCTTCCCAACCCCTTCCACCGCGCACGCCTCCCCTCGCTTCATGTCGTACGCGTGCCAGTCGTTGCAGTCCCCGCACGCGAACACCATCACCTCGTCCTTCAATACCACCGGATCGTATCGCAGATTCACCTCTCCGTGAAGCAGACCCTTCACCGCATCAAATCTCACGCTCCGTCTCTTCCTCCACCCATCTCCGCCTTCATATCCCCAAATCTCGCACAAATCCGGCTCCACCAACAGCACCACCGAGGTCGCCTTGGATTCCGGGAGGGGGCATCGTCACCGTCACGATTGCCGGAGCCTCCTTCGATTCGCGGCGGACGACGTCGATGAATCTGGCGCGGAAGGAGCGGGGGCCGTCGTAGAGTTAGGCGAGGATGCCCGATTGGGAGTGGGCGAGGTTGAGGCGCGCGAAGTGGGGGTCGTTGGCTATGGTGTCCGACCAATGCTTGCACACGAGGCGTAGCCAACGGAGCTGCTCCGCCGGGAGTCTGTAGAGGATCTCGTACACCAGGTCGTGGGGGACTTTTGGTACAGACATCATCTGCTTCTTTGGTTGTGTTGGTTGAGTCATTGTGTTAATGGTGGATTGGTGGTGGTCGATCGTATTCAAAACTGTTATTTATAAGGAAAATTTTCGAAAATAAACCCCTAAAAAAAAAAGAATTTCACTTTTGATCACAAGATCAGTTTATTTGCAAAATTGGTCATGGGAGTGGTTTGACCATGGTCAGCGCGCCAACGTGGCGCGCTGATTGGTGCAACGGCGGAGACATAATCTACAATCACGTCTCCGCCGTTTTACCTCGCGCGTGGGGTGCATTACCGGCATGCATGTCTCCCCAAGGGGGAGACGTGATCTCCCCCTAGGGAGACATGGGGAGACATGCATGCCGTGCATGCACCCCACGCACGCGGCGCGGTTCAGCGCGCGAGCGGGGTGATTATTTTTTTAACAAGATTATTTATAATTTAATAAATTAATAAATTATTTATTGAGATGAGATAAAACGATCTAATATTAAACAAGCATAAAATAAAAAGCAGATGATTGATTCCCAAATTCAAATAATTCTCATCATAATTTTTTTTATCTCTTTCAAAATAATATTAGATTAGAGATAATTTAAGAAAGATAAGAACTAACTTTGATTTAAAATTAAGATCAAACTTAAATTTTATAATTCGAATTATATTTAAAATATAGATAATATTTAAAATTTAATTTTATAAAACTATCATTTATAAAAAAAAATTACATGCAAATATATATAAATGGTTGCTTTAAAATATAAATTTGAAATATTATTGTTTCCTCTTTTTTTTATTTTTATATAAATGAATATCTTATAAAATTAAATTTTATAAATTTTTATTTACTTTTGTTCATTTTTTTTAAAATAATATTAAAGAAAAAAATATAATAATCACCCCATGCACCCCAGCGCGCGCGCAGGATAAAATGGCTGAGACGTGATTGTGGATCACGTCTTCACCGTGACACTATGTAATCCAGTCAGCGCATCACGTTGGCGCGCTGACCGGGGTCAAACCAATTCGGGGGTCAGTTTTAAAAATAAACTGACTTTGGGGTCAAAAGTGAAATTCATTTTTTTAGAGGATTATTTTAAAAAATTTTCCTATTTATAATACTCATGGTTTGTTATTATTAGAAAGTGACATTCATTTCCTTTTTTTTATTTTTCTATAATTTGAACAATTACTCATGTTTATTTATTAAAAGTTTAATCATGAATGTAATAATACCGGATTATGTGGAATTGACCATTTCATAGCATTTAAGGGAAAATACTTAACTAAAATCTACTAAATTTGATAATATCACATCCTTATGTATGAAAATCCTATGGTTTTTTTTTTTTTTTTGCATATATCCTTCATGATTTATTATATCTAACAATATCCTTTAAATGGTTTTAGAGTTTCAAATATAAGATTATGAGAATATAGGGTTGGTTGAGGGGCATATATGCAAAAAAAATCTATTTTTCAGTAGTTAACAAATCAGTTTGAAGAAAGGCATGAACAAGAAGAATATCAGCTTGAAAGTCCTCAAAGAAGCTCTCAAAGTCCATCAACAGGTGATCACAGTAGCCCAAATTCAGGTGGAAAGATGAGGAGTTTGGAAGACATCTACAATGACACAGAGAATCAAGCCCAAGTTGATGAACTTGAACTTTTTTCTCTATTTGTTGATGCTGAGCCACTTTCATTTGAAGATGCTATGAAAGATGAGAGGTGGGTGCAAGCAATGAAAGAAGAAATTCAGTCCATTGAAAGGAACAAGACATGAGAGTTATGTGATTTGCCCAAAGAACATGAACCCATTGGTGTTAAATGGGTATACAAGAAGAAATTAAATGTTGAAGGGAAGGTTTGCCGCTACAAAGCAAGGCCTATCGCAAAAGGCTATAAACAGAAACAGGGCATTGATTTCCAAGAAGTGTTTGCTCCAATTGATCGGTTAAACACCATTAGAGTTGTCTTATCATTAGTTGCCCAAAACAAATGGAAGGTGTATCAAATGGATGTCAAATCAGCTTTCTAAATGGTGATCTGAAGGAGGAGATATATATTGAGCAGCCCCTTGGTTATGTGAAGAAAGGAAAGGAACACAAAGTTACCGGCTGAAAAAGGCACTATATGGCTTGAAAAAAGCTCCAAGAGCTTGGTATAGCAAAATTAGTACATATTTTAAGAAGTCTGGATTTGTGAAATGCCCTTATGAGCATACTTTGTACATACAAACAAACTAAGAAGGTGATACTCATAGTGTGTTTGTATGTGGATGATCTAGTCTTCACAGGAAGTAACATAAACATGTTTGAAACATTTAAAAAGGAGATGATGCAAGAATTTGAAATAAGTGACTTGGGGCTGATGCATTATTTTGTTGGCATAGAGGTTTGTCAAAGTGAAGATGGCATTTTCATTTATCAAATGAAGTATGCTAAGGAAATTCTGAAGCGGTTCAAGATGGAACACTGCAAGCCGGTATGTACTCCAATGTTGCAAGGTTCAAAGCTCAGAAAATCTGAAGGAGAAGAGGGTGTCAATCAGACACTTTATCGTCAGCTAGTTGGAAGCTTAAGGTACTTGACTGCAACAAGGCCACATATTGTGTATTCGGTTGAAATTTTGAGCAGGTTTATGGAAGAGCCAAAGATGAGTCACTGGAAGGAAGGAAAGAGGGTGCTGAGATACATTAAAGGTACATTGAACCATGTCATTCACTATCATAAAGTAAAAGATCCAAATCTAATTGTATACACAGATAGTGATTGGGGTGGAAGTGTTGAAGATAGCAAAAGTACTTTTGGGTACACATTCAATATTGGATCTGGTGCAATCTCATGGTCATCAAAGAAACAATCCATTGTTGCTAGATCAACTGCTGAAGCTGAATATGTAGCAGCATCTCACGCAGCATGTCAAGCAGTTTTGTTGAGAGGTATATTGAAGTTTCTACATCATTCAATTAAATGAGCAAGCACTATATTTTGTGATAACAAATCAGCAATAGCACTCACCAAAGACCATGTTTTTCATGGAAGAAGTAAGCATATCAAGATCCAATATCATTTTATTAGAGATCTTGTCAAAGAATGTGAGATTCAGATTCAGTTTTGTTCATCTGAACCACAAGCAGGTGATATGTTTACTAAACCCCTGGGAGGTATGCTGTTTGAAAGAATGAATGGTATACAAACCATAGATAAAGTCTAGCTTAAGGGGAAGTGTTAAAATGTAAGCTAAGACTGACTATTTTGTTTTTTGTTGGGTAGCTTGACTGTGTTTTTTTTGTAGTAATGTTATATAGTCAAGTATAATGACTGATGTGATGTGTAGTTACTTGCTATCCACATATTTTTGTAAACTAAAAAAGGTGAATATATAAGAAATAAAAACAGAGGAGATGTGAGAGAGGTTTTACATAGAAAAAATACAGAGACTCTCTTTTGGTGTGTGTGTTTGCTTGAATATTATTTCATCTTTTTTGAGTGATTGATTTGAGTAGGTTTGTTGGTGGTTAGTCTTGTTGAAGCTCACATATTTCCATCCTAGTAGAGGTGGTGGGGCTAGATTTCAGCCGTCACAAATATTCCACCCACCCCTAAAAAATTAAAATTCAATTTTCTTTTTATAGAGACAAACCCATCCCGCCTCTTCACCCTCAGGTCTTCCGCCGGAAGCACCTCCACGCTGTGAGCCACGCCGCCCTCCGCCCGAGGATCGACTGGATTGTCGGAGGGCTCCCCCTCCTCCATGAACTCCTCCGTCGTAGTTGATACCCGTCCGACATCCCTGTCGTCGTAGTAACCCGAGGAGACATTGCCAGTCGCGAGGACGTTGTCCCTTCAAGGCTTCAAATTGATCCTCGCCATGTTACGGCGGTGGAGACCGACCATGAAGAGGTCGATCCGGTAGCGGAAGATGTCACCCACGATCGCTTTCCCAGTGTTCACCCATCGGTTCTTGAGGATCTTGGCTGCGTTGAAATCGACGCGGTTGCGCTTCCCCGGGCCAAGGTTAGGGTATTCATCGAGGAGCCTCTCGCAGGTCTCCAAGAAGAGGCAGAGCGTCTCCTGGACGGTCGATTGGAGGTCTCTGTTCTTGATCTTGGTTGGGGAAAATCGGATCGGACGGTCGTCTCTGTCGGAAGCTTCCGCCGACGTTTCCGAGGAGGGATCTTCATCACCGCTGCACCTCCGAAGCTGCCACAGGTGGGTTTGTCGGGAAGGGGTTTAGAGAGGATGCATGACTGCATGAGGAGCTTCCGGCGGAAGAGAAGGGAGGGGTGGGTTCCTCTCTATAAAAAAAAATTAAATTTTCAATTTTTTGGAGTGGGTTGAATACTTGAAGGGGCGGAAATAAACGCCCCCGTGAGGAACTCACCAAATCGAAGGAAATGAAAAAATCATCCCAATAGCTTGGGACATAATAATTTCCTGATTTGCGGATGACGACATCATCGTTGCGGTTCAATGGGTATTGGAGAGTGGGATCCATTGCAGTTGGTCTGTCTCAATGGGTTGAGTGAGTTGTTTTCCATTGAGGGTGAAAAATATATTAATATATGTTAATATATACTTTATTTTATATGACAACATGTACTTTAGCAATGGATTTGTACCTTTAGGGACGGCTTTCTAATAAGTCACTTTTTCTTGTAATGGACGTACCACTTTTTCTCATAAATTAGTTTTTCTCAACACATTTTTTTCCAAAACCAATTGTAAAATTTTCCCCTCCTCAAATCACTCCAACCATAATGACAATGTCTCCCTTTCCCTGTATCTCCCCCTAATCCCTCCCGTTGTTTAAAATAAATTATGCTTGGACCCTTTTAGGTATTTTTATTGTTTTATAACTTTTTCATTCCATTAAAATTTAAAATTTTTTTTGTTGTTTTTAGGCTTTTAAATTATTATAAAATATTGTGTATCTGTTTTGTATTATTATTATAGCTTCAAATAAAACGATGTATAAGAATAAAATGTTATATTTTTTAATATGTATGGAGTCTCACTTTAAAAATTCACCTAGGATCTAAAAAAAAAAATTCTCTGGGCCACCCCTGGATGAAATAGGAAAATGTTAAACTCAGTTATATTCATCAACCAAAACTCAGACCTTATATGTTTTCATTTTATAAAAAATAGTAAACATTATTTAATGAGGTATATGCTTAGATAAAAAGTGTATTTCGCTTCATTTCGAATTGAATGAACCCATTTTTAGTAAGTGTAATAAAATATTTAATGTGATATATACAAGATCTAACTAGGTATATGCTTCACTGGATTTCTAAAATGGTATATAGGACTGTGTTTTAGACTAAGAAAAAACTGAGTGTAACAGCACTCGATGAAATATGTCACTCTTCTCGAAAGATATGGAAGACACTCCAATAGTGTGAATAGTTGAGATTAGAGAAAGATAATTATTTATTATTTCAATCTAATTAATTAGTCACCTACTTATATATGGCTAGAGGTACTTTCTTTCAAAGCCAACTTACTTTGATCATAAAATAGTGCATGGTTCGTGTATCATGCATGCGATCTAGTCAAACATCAACTCACATATCACGCGTTCCGAACATTGCAAATATTATAAAATTTACTTCTTAATACTATATTGAGATAGTTGGAGGTGGTGGACCACATAAAAAATTGCATGCATTGGAAGCAATTGCAATTTATGTGCACTTATAATAAATCTTACAAAATTTTAAAAAATCTACTCTTATCATATATTTATTAAAAATAATTTTTTTTAATAACAACTTACATTAATAAAAAATAAACTGTTAAAAAGGAGATGAAATATTTTCAATATACAAACTTTACAATTTTTGTCGATGGTAACACTGTAACAGGGATAATTTTAGGGTTTTAAGTGTAAAATCTGAGTCGGATAATGGTGGGCTGTTGGGTTACTGATGGGCTGAGCTATCATAGTTTGAAAGGATAATAATAGTAATTCAGATTTTTTTTTTAAATTGACATTAAGTAGTGAAAAATGAGTGATTGGAGTTGGAGGCAAATACCTATATAAAAACTGGGTAGCTTAATTATTGAACAAAAGCTAACCCAGCTGACCCACCAAATCTTTTCTCTTCTTCCTTCCCAACAGTTTCATGCGTTCTGAATAATTTCATTTATTAATTGCGCATGCTTGTGTAAAAGTTAGATGTTGGACAAAATTCTTAGATAAGATTAGCATTTATGAGAGAGAGACTGATGGATGGGTGGTTGTGTAACTTATCATTTGTTTCCTACACACACACACACTGTCCTCGTGTTTTGAGTGAGCGGTAATTGGGAATAAGAGGGATACAGGAGAATAAAGAAAACCGATGATTGTTTTGAAAGAATAAACATCGATAACTATTTTTAGATAAGTTAGAAATAAATTTACTAACTATTTTAGGGAGATGCTGAAATTGTTAATGAGGCTTATTTATATTAATAGATAATAATATCCTTTTGTGTCATTAAAAAAAATTGTCTCACTTAACACACACACACACACATCTAAAAAACAATTCACATTTATCTATTTTTGGTATTGTTTTTCCTCTCTTTTATTTTATTTGCATTTATTATTATCATTTTTTTTGGGTTTATCACTCGTATATTTGTAGGTATGCTTTCAACATTAATAAGGTATGAAAAAACATTCGATTTAATTAGCAGTCTTACCCAAAGAAAGAAATATATAATGATAGTGATGCATCCACTATTCATAAACCAAGGGAGTCCTTGGCTATAAATACCTGACTACATTTAAGAAATCAATCCACCAAGTTTCAAAGCTTGTTATGATCCTTTACTAACAAAGAAGAAAGAGAATAGTTGGAATTAATGGCCACCACCAACAAAATGGAAGAATCAGTGGGAAAGGCTCGCAAGTTGGCTGACTTTCCCCCAGGTTCTTGGTGACTTTTTCATCTCTCTCCCCATGGTATATATAATACAACCCTACTCATCAACTCATCGTTCCCATTGCATTTGTTGTTATACTTCTTCTTGAGTTTTCTTGTACACAATCATTTTTTCAACTCAAGTTCTACTCTCATATATCTCAATATATCATATATTTTATTTTTAAAAAAGTTCACCCCATTAAATAAGGTATGTTATTTTTAAATTTTAAAAACATGTAGAAATTAGAATTAAGACTGAAAAAAAAAAGATTAAAATGATTTTTAAGACGATTTTTGGAAAATGTGTATCTTTTTTCCGCAAAGGGAAAATATTAAAATGAAAAAAAAAACAAACTCATTGTTATGACACTTCTTTTATAAGCTAGAATTAATAAAAATATTCTTAATGAGAATTATTAAATTTACTATAACTAAAATAAATCTAATATAATTTCAAAAGATGAAAATTCACCTACAACTTTTAAAAATTTATTATTACGATTTTAAGTAAAAAAAATTCAAAAGAAAAAATGCTCCATTTTCATAAAAATTGATTTAAAGGCTGATGAATGGTGTTTCATAAGAACCATAGCAAATAAAAACGCCTCTATAACCCTTTTTTTTAGTAGTGACAATTTCAAATATTGAGTTGCTGCAACATGTGTTAGGGGATGCTTTGTGAAAGCAAAAGGTGCTGGTAACAAGGAGTTGGCCAGACATTCAGTAGAGAAAGAAAGACCACATGTGATTGTAGTTCCAGGTAACACAAAATGTTACGTTTGAGGGGTGAAATAGAGCTGGCAGCCAAGCCCCATAGCAAGTCAGCAGCTGCAGATTTGAATCTGCTCCGCGCCATCCTGTTGAAAAATTTGCACTAATTCAGTCCAAATGCAAGTGGGATCATATATCGTGGTCCCCATAAGAGATTGATGAGCAACTAAAAGAACCGCAGCTCGATTGCCTTCCCTGTAAATATGGGATATTTTCCAATCTTTCAACTCGGCAGCTAATGTATTAAAGGCTCGGATATCCCTCAGAGCAGTCCAGAGAAGTGAGCCACAATCATTAACCCAAGCAACCACCGTAGTGGAGTCAGTTTCTAACCAAATTTGTTGAGTTGGAAGGTTGGAGCAAAGCTGAAGTCCTTTAACAAAGCCTTTGAGCTCCAAGATATTGATGGATGCTGCCCGCACCCATGCAGATAGTGCTTTCAAACAAGCACCCATGTGATTTCTAACAATTGTTCCATAAGCATAACGATCATCCGATTTGGACCCGTCTGTGTTCACTTTGAGCCAGCCATCCAAAGGAGGATTCCAAATCACTACTCATTATTTTTCTTCCATGGAAATATTGAATACATCTGAAAGCCACTTTTTCCCATGTTACCCTAACAAGCACCCCTGTGTTAGGGATGTTTTCCCATCACAAGGGACTCATCCAGCTACCCTAACACATACTGTTAGATTAAAAGTCGTGATTATTTGATTTGGAGGTTACAAAATAAGAAATAAATTTCTATACATAAATGCATATGAACTCAAATAAAATGACAAAGCTAAAAGTTATGCTAAAATCAAACTGCATCGATTTTTCCCGACGGAATCAACATCCACAGCAACAACAAATAAATGTAAGATGAGAAGGCTATGAATTGTCTGTTATGGTCTTCAATTATCCTGAAATAATGGGACATTAATTGTTAATACAGGCCCCCTCTTTGTCGATGAGCGAGTCATCAGTCGATGCACTGAAGGAACAAGTGAAAGAAATGCTAAAGCATGCTGTTAGATTAAAAGTCGTGATTATTCGATGCCAAGGGTTTGTTGAGCCTATACGAGGCAGCTCACATGGGAATGCGAGGGGAATAAATCTTGGAAGAGGCCATCGATTTTGCAGGAGGCAATCTAAAGTTTGTTAAGGACATTGTGAGCCCCTCTCTGGCGATCGACATAAGTCGCGCGTTGGAGATGCCACTGCATAAGGGAATGGCAAGGCTTCAAGCAAGGCAGTACATCTCTATCTTTGCGAAAGATGATGCGAGGGACGACATTCTTCTGAAGCTCGCAAAGCTCGATTACAATCGGGTGCAAAAACTACACCAGGAGGAGCTTAGGAACATCTCAATGTGAGCTAATACATTGTACTGTGTACTATTTATACTTCTTAATTAAGGTGTGTGTATATATATAATCAACATTTTGTGTTTGTGATGTATAGTTGGTGGAAGGAATTGGGGCTTGTGAAGAGGCTGAGCTATGCGAGGGATAGAGTGGTGGAGTGTTACTTTTGGGCCATGGGAGTGTATCATGAGCCCCATCACTGGCGAGCAAGAATGATCTACACGAAGATTATATCACTCATATCATTGATGGATGACACCTGCGATGTTTAAGGGACTCTGGATGAACTACTACCACTTTACGAAACAATCCAAAGGTGTGACTGATCGGTCAATATATCATTATCTGGTTTTTTTTTTTTTCTTCCAAAGAATGCGTTCTCAAAGCATTTTGAATGGCATTATATGTTAGGTGGGATTTGGGAGGCATCGAAGAGATACCCGATTACATGAAGGCCTACATACTTGCATTGACAGACACATTTAAGAAAATCGAGGGCGAATTGACTTTGGAAGGGAATTTCTACCGTGTCATTTACCTTAAGAAAGCTGTAGTCTTTGCCTCTTATTATACGGTTTTGCAAATCTTAGATACATATAACAAATTAAACTAGAACTTTTATTATTAAAAGTCGTGTTTGGATGTGGCTGAAATATTTAGATCTTTAAAATGTTATGCTTCTAACTTAGCGTTTAGCTTTTCAATTAATCACTGAGTTTATTTTTTATTTTTATTTTATTTTTTGCCTAACAGAAGAGCGTGGTTTGAAAAAACTAAACACTGATCGAAAATCTTGACTAATTTGAAGCTTTCATCATTTGTGGAATGATAAGCGAAGAGGTGGTAATTAAGGCGTCTCCAATACCGATCGAGGTGAGTGAAAGAGCACTTAATCTGGCGTGCATGATGGAAGTTATATTCAAAACGCAGACAACTACAACTATCCGGCTGGTGAGATGAAGGACAACATTGCCATGTTGGTGGTTCATCCAGTGGAATAACAAATTCATAGAGGCACATTGTTATGGTTTTCCTATTGTATTTGTTGATCTCGAATTGGTAACGGAATAGCAAATAAATAGAGGTCCATTGTTCTGGTTTTCTTTGCAAGGATTCAACAGATTTGTTGGAACATACAGATCATGTATCCTATTTTACGTGAAGGTTGATCGTATCCGTGGAAGGCATGCCCTTACACTACATCAAAAGTATGATGAAATTTTTTTAAAATATTGCTAATGCTTGTTGAGCTTAATTTGGTGTGGTGCTTGTATTTTTCATATCAATATATCACGATAGTCTTCCAAAACCAGGTCCGGACTTAGCCAGCTCGGGGCTGGGCCTGGTTTTGGACTTGAGGCCCAGCCCTGGCCGGGCAGGAGCCCCTTAGGCCCGATGGGCCCCGCCCGGTGTAAGCTCTGTCCGGGTCCGGCCCAGGCCTGGCCCATGATGGTGCGTGTATCATGCATGTGATCTAGGCACGCTGTAACATCAAGTAGCATATCATGCGTGCTGCACATTTATCATTTATTAATTGCTTCATTGCGATTAAAAAAAAATTACTCTTAATATTATGTTGAGATGGTTCGAAGTGTTTAGATTTAAATAAACCACATAAAAAATTTACATGCATTGCATGCGTGACTACGACTGATGCAAGTGCAATTTATAATGAATGCATATATACAACATCTATAATAACTGTCAGGTAGATTTGCTCCAAAAAAAAATACCTGTCAGGTAGATCATTTAATATTTAATTGGTTTAAAATTTAAAAAAAAAAATGCTTCCTTCCATATTTTGACACTTCAGTCATGAAAAATGAGAGATTAGAGTTAGGGAAATCTACCTGTAAAAACTGGAAGCTTATTGAAGAAAGCTAACTCTCCAAATCTATCTTCTCCCTTCCCGAAAGGAAAAACTTTATCATTTGATTCCAACACATGAACTATACCCGTTTCGGGGTGAGGCATAAATGGAAAATATGAAGAACAAGGGGGACTAAATTAAAATAGCGGTTTGTTTTGGAAGAGTAAACCTCAATAGCTATTCGTGTATAAGTTAGAAATAGGTCTGATAACAGTTATAGGAAGATGTTGAAATTTCTTATTAGGATCGGATTTATATATGTTCATAAATAATATTACACTTCTGTATCATCATAGAAAAATTATCTTGCATAATACTCTCACACATTTTAAAAACATATCACATCTATCTTATCACATATACATGTCTCAAACTTATTCCAAATATAAATAATTTATGTAATGATACATTTTTTATTTTAAAAGTAATTTACTATTATACATCTCTTATCTACCACTAATTCTCATTTATTAATTAAAAAAAGATTCATTTTTACATTCCACAATTAAAATAACAGATATGAAATCAAACAAAAATTTATTTATTCCATATGAATTATTATCTATCCCACTATAAATATTAGGAGTGAATAATTTATGTTACATCCTACATACAATGAGATAACATGACATAATTTAAAAATCAGGAGTTTTGAATCTCACATTATTTCGTGTGTGAAGATTGATCAGATCCGCAAAATATTCGACATTTTCTGCATCAAGCGTAACGACGCTGTATCAAACGGGCTTTGTCGTGTGGTGTCAAGTCAGCATCCGAAGAAACGATGATAGTGATGCATGCATGCATGCACTGCTTATAATTATAAACAAAGAGAATCCCTAGCTATAAATACCTGAATAAATTTGAACCAACTCACCAAGTCTCAAAGCTTGTTGTCCTTTCCTAACAAAAAAGAAGACAATATTTGGAATGGCTGCGATCAACAAAATGGAAGCAGCGGTGGGAAAGGCTCGCAAGTCGGCTGACTTTCCCCCAAGTTATTGGGGTGACTTTTTCATCTCTCTCCCCATGGTATATATAATACAACCCTACTCATCATCTCATCATCCCCATTGCATCTGTTGTAATATTTCTGCTTCAGTTTTGTTGCACACGTTTTTTTTTCCTGCTCGTTTCACTCTGATATATCTCAATAACATTATATTATATATTTCATTTTCTATATAAAAAAAAATCTTACTCCATTAAATAAGATGTGCTATTTTAAAATTTTAAAACATGTGAGAATTTTGAAATATTAATTAAAGAGACTTTAATTGCTTGATATTACTTATTCTAATCACTTCGTTGTTATCCTTGTTATTATATTTTTTTTATTGTCATTCATCGGACCCCAATTGATGATATGGAATTCATAATCACTTGGTTCAAGAATAGACTCAGAATAATTGAGAAATAGTTGTAATAGTCTCAAAATGAGTGTTTGGAAGACTGAAATAAATTAGAATCTATATGTCAGAATTAATTGGTATAAAGTGATATATGGATCCTAGCCAACCCCTGAAATTAAATTATTCCATGTCATTTAACCTAAACAACTCTGTGTGACTACTAATAAATCAATTGACATCATCTCTTATAAATCAATTGTCAAATCAACTATTATCATTTTTTCACCTTTTATAAATCTTTATCGACAACTTATTCATATTTTATCAAAACAAACAACAAAACTTTATTATTATTTTTCTCAACGGGAATAATTCAAAATACAACTAGACAAAAAATTATTTTATCTTTATTTATACTAGAATAGCAATAAATCTTATAATA